>OY720459.1:10354934-10357434 GCA_963082715.1 Harpalus rubripes | reverse complement strand
ATAGCGTATATACAGTGTATTTAACTGGTGGATTGCAATATAGGTACTTCAGTTCTTGCACCGCTTTGGTAGGTTGTGTAGTATATCATATAAGCACCGCCTCTACACGCAGGCCAAGTGTCTCTTCAGATGGAAAGACCTATATATTATAACCACAGTATAGCGGTTGGCTGCTTCGCTCGCTTACAACCAGTACGTGAACTCCCTGTTTTTTTTTTTTTTAAACCAAAAAATTTCACGTGGACAACAAAATACAAAGTAGACAAAAGGAAGTTTGTTTGATTACAGCTGACACCACCTTTACATGAAATGCTGCTAGAATGCAAGTGGAAGACGGATACGGTGAATTGCAGCGAAATCTTCGAGTTCCGTCGCACTATGGATGGTTTCTGCGCCACCTTCAACTACATCAAACCACAGGACCACGTCTTTTTAAAGCGGGAAAATAAGTACGTAGGTACATGTCATTAGTGACACAGCTAGAGCTGCCAGTAAATATAACTGTAGAAATAATCCAATATGCACTTAATACTTAAACCATGGATAACACTTGATACAAATTTGACAATTTGAGTTACTTATAATTTCGATGCTACATTTTTTGTTTATCTGAGGAATAAGATATCCACAGCTGACAGCTCAGTGGTTTTCTAATTATCTATACTCTATCCGTTTTAACTATAGACTAGATGGCGTTTCGAGCGCGGCCGTTTTTACATGTATTAAATAAAAAATTCGAATTTTGGCGCCATTCCTGGATTAATTTTTTTTCTAATTGACATTTTTCAGTAATTTTGTGTTGTACGTACATGTGCTAATCTATTTTGTGTTTTTATGCATATACTTACTTATAATCTCCGTACCTTTCTCTACATTTCGACGAAAGGGGCATGCATAAATGAAAACCACATTATACAAATAAATTTTAAAGAAAACAACGTAAAATAAAAATATAATTCACCTTTAAAATATAAATATTTACACCCTAAAATATATACATTATATGTATAAACTATATACACCGTTAAATATGAACAAAATAATGTTCTAAACTAATTTCTTTGTTCCTGGGGTGATCCGAATGACCCTTTTTCCTCATGTTCTTTTATAGCTTTCCAAATATTACATCGTCCTATGCCCAGTTCTGATGCCACAATTTGGACACTTTCTAAGAAGGAATATGCATTCGTGGCACAATATGTGCAGTATAAATTATACGCCACTTTTTTTGCCCGCTTCGGAAGGCCTTTCCTTTTGGATATTTTAAAACATTGGCAGAGCCAGGTTCAGGATTTTTATCCATAATATTAACAACAACAAATAACAAAACTGACGAAATACTAAACTAAAAACTTAAAAAACGCGCACAATGAAAACTATATAATATGAAATATAACGACAAAATACTATGAAAATTATATAAACGAAAAACACAAACAAACAGAAATGAACATAAATTGATAATATGTAATAAATCGTGTACTATTAACTTTGTTGACATTTATATATTTTATGTCAAACGGCAAAATAATTGATACAGTTGTCAAGCAAATTTAAATTTCGCGTCAATTATTTTACTGTGTAAACTCGGTTCACTTTTGAACCAATCAGAGAGCTAGAATCTTAAGCCCTATATCACCCAACGCTCTATAGTTAAAACGGATAGAGTATAATATTTTTGAGAGACGATAAAAACTTGCTACCCAAATTTTTTACTTTTGACAAAATTATCAGTAATTGGCCAGAAAAAAATAATGAAATTTAAAAATTTAAATTACAGCCATGTATGACCTAGTGCGGGTAATTTAAATATGACAGATCACCTGTTTGACGTTTGAACAATAGTTTGGAGGTTAATATTTATTTTGTCGTTTTAATGTCGTACGAGTATAAGCTAAGTTAAAATACATGAAAATCCTGCTTATCAAATCGAAACCGATAAAATATTTTTCCTGATTTAATTTTTTATAAAGGCGTATTCATGCAGCCATTTACATTTAATTTAATTTTAAAGTTAAATGTGTGTAGACAATCATGCATTATTTTAATTTACGTTCTCATATATCTGTCCCATATCTCTCATTTTCATTTAACTTATAAGATAACCAACTTTCAACTTTTGAATATGAATGAAAATCAATGAAAATGAAAATTCACTGCACATGCGATGTTTGAAAACGTCAAAATTTTTGTTTGGAATTTTGTCAAATGTCAAAGACAAATCAACAAAAATGAATTTCGATGAACGTAAATTGGTCGATTTAGTGCGACCAAATGCACTCATTTACGGCAAAATCAATCTTTATAAAAGTAGGGATGCAAGAAGAAATATTTGGAATTTAATTGTAGCAGAAATGCAAAGAACGGGTACGGTTATCAATGCAATATAAAATATAATTTGTATTTATTTGTATTTGCGATTCAATTAATCTTAATAAATTATCAAATAAATTTGGTGTCATTCTTGTATATACTGGGTGAGTCTGGGAAGACGCCCTCC
>OY720459.1:9982434-10352434 GCA_963082715.1 Harpalus rubripes | reverse complement strand
TGGGGCACGAATTTTCTGGAATTGTTTCTCTGATTGGTAAAAAAATCAAACACGTAAAAGTTGGAGATAAAGTCTGTGTAGATCCAAGTCAAAGTTGTCAAGTTTGTGATTATTGTCGTACAGGAAAACCACATTATTGTCGAACTGGTGGATTGAACGCTTACCTGGGCTTCTTTTCTGACGGTGGCATGGAGCAGTATTGTGTAGTTCCCGATGTTTTAGTACATAAAGTCCCCGCTAGTATTACTTTACGTCAAGCTGCACTTTGTGAACCTCTAAGTTGTCTTTCGCATTGTTGGGATGTAATATCACCTTTAGAAATTGGTACAAGAATTCTTATTGTTGGTTCAGGAATAATTGGAAACTTATTTATGTCCATGTTACACCATCAAGGGCACAGGGATGTTACTATAAGCGAACCCAGTGCAGAACGAAGGAAGATAATTGAAAAATTAGAAACTTGTTATGAGGTTATAACGCCCGATGTTTTGAGAGAACGCCAAAAAAAATGTCTGGACTATGGTTTTGATTTTATTTTTGAAGCCAGTGGTAATGCTGGAGCGATAGAACATGCATTTACTCTTATGAATTTTGGATCGACAATGTGCATTTTTGGGTGTTGCAATCCTAATGCATATATGAACATTTCGCCACTTGAATTGTTTAGAAAAGAATTAAAAATACAAGCTGCAACTATTAACCCTTTTTCATTCCCAAAAGCACTAAATCTTTTGGAAGCTATGGGGGAAAGGTATATTTCTTATGAAAAATTAGGTGTTCGAACATTTAAATTGAATCAATATAAAGATGTAATACAGGCTTTAAGAAAAGGAGAAATTACTAAAGCTACTTTTGAAATTAAAGCAAGTGATAAATAAAAATAACATGTAATATATAATAATAAATATTCTCACGTGTGTCTCATGTATTTGTTTGTTATTATTTGTGTTACTAACAATTCCAACTATACTATTATTCACAAGAGATGACTATTCAAAACCATTTGTTCGAAGAAAGAATACACAATACTTTATAGTAGTAGCTTAGCAACATTTTGTATTAGAAAGAGAAAACTTATTTGACGTATATATATATATATATTTAACAAGGGATTCCACCATTTTTACCTCCCGCTACCCTTGGTAAGGAAGGTGTAGGGATCGTGCTAAAAACCACATATCGAGATTTTGGTAAATGACCACGTTTTACCTAGAATCCAATTTTAACATTTTCACGATGATGTCTGTGTGTATGTGTATGTGTGTGTGGATCCTCCACTCTAACGCAAATACTATCATTCAGAACATTTTGAAATCTTGTATTTCGAACTTTTTCTAAATAAATAAATATATCATCACGGTTTATTACCCATTGCTGGGTATGCCAATCTGCTTTGTACACAGATATAAGCCCAATAGAATTTAGTGAAAATCGGATAACCGGAAATGACACTTTACTAGAAGCTCAAAATAGTTTTTCTTCGAAAAATACCTTTAAATGTTATTTTTTCGAGATTAATGTTATTATAAAAATTAAAGATTATTAAATTTTCTATAGGTTTGCATTAATACTTTTTCTATATCTTTTATGGATAAATTTATAAAATTATCTATAATTTAAATCCAAGAGCCTACGCTTTAAACAAACAAAACGCAGTTATTCAAATGTATGTAACTGACGGATAAATGGCACTATCAAAGAACTAATCATTTCAAAATAATATTAGTAACGTTTTAAAAAGAAAAAAGTAAATAGAACAATAGAAAAGAAATTCAATACAGTATCCAGCATAAGTAAACATATAGGTATGTATTTAGATTAATAAAAATTAACGATTCACAAAAATATTTAAGCTAATCCTTATTTTTGGATTAGTGAATTCTATTCTATCCCGGTATTTAAAATTTAATCTTCATTTTATTATAGTTCCGGTTGCTCAATGGTTAGAGGTGGTTAGAAGAACGCCTCATGTCATGAGTGCCCTCGGGGCTCTGGGTTCGAATCCCACGTAAGGCATGGATGTGTGTGAATGTGAACCTACTGTGTAGTTGGGATTTAATCCTGTTGCACCAAAAAAAGAAATTTTTTATCGTGCATAGATGCTACTATCAGGTAGCAATATGCACCATAAAAAATTTTTAATCGTGCATAGATGCAACTTTCAGGTAGCATCTATGCACCAAAAAAATTTTAATCGTGCATCGATGCTACTTTCAGTTAGCATCTATGCACCCAAAAATAATTTTTAATCGTGCATAGATGCTACTTTAATTTATTTAAAAATTTCATGATTTCTAATTTCATGTGGTTTATTTCCTGTTCGGATCCTTTAGAATAAAATTAAATAAACCTCAATACGTTTCCTAAGATATATATAGTATGGCATGATACTCCAATGTAATTTAAATATTAAATTTGGCTTAAATTGTTACATCTAAATGAAATGTCAAATGAATTATAATACATAATGCTATCAAAATTTTTACTTGCATTTTTTTTGCAAAATAATAGCATTTCCGCTTTCTGATTGGCACCAAAATATTTTTTTTTTCATTTTTAGATCAGACCCTGGAGATTCGGACACGCAATATCTAGATGCATCTGGACCAGATATGGGGTTGACGTTGGTGGTGCGCTCTAACATTAGCGATTATTACTACCCTCTCGATCAGATGGAAGGCATCAAAGTTAGTCGCTTTTAAAGAAACGTGCTACGGGCATGTATTGTAGGGTACCTTTATAACCAGGGTATGGCCATGGCGTGGCTCTCGTTTCGTCCTCCATTACCGGCCCATCTGTTATATGTGTTGTTCTTGCGCAAATTATTATGTATTTTCGTGGCTATTTGTTGTATTTTAATCAAAAACACATTTAATTATCATTTTAATACGTATTTAAAGTGTAAGTAATATTTTTATTTTATTTACTTGTGTAGTTTGTTAAGATACCCACCACGATTACTGACATATTGAAAACTACTATAAATTACCAATATTAAGCACAATAATTAAAAAATTTAAAAGGTAAGTTTAGAATATACAATTATTATGTAAATAAGAACTACAGATATTAAATTAGATGTGATAATAACAACCCATGTCATATATTCTACATAACCTCTAAATGTATGTCTTAATAATAATTGTATATCTCTTAAATTAATTAATTTTTATTACCTTTATAAATACACAGTGTGATAGTTTAATATTCTTATATATCACATTTATTACAAATAAATAGGGAAATGAATTACCGACAATGGCGGTGATCTTGGACCATGGCCATACCCATTGCTAACCGATATGTAACAAAATAATAAACTACAGGTTGACTCCGTCACGACTCGATATTAAAGTGTGTAATATTAAAAAATTGTTAAATACTGTACGCATTTGGGTAGTTAAATCGACATACAATTTTTAATATGAGTAACAATTATTGCTACTTACTTGGGTGCACATTTTCATGTTAGGAAAACAATAAATCACGTTGTTACCAATTCCCGCGAAACGAAAAGTTAGTGTTTACATTAAAAATATGTTGGAGAAGATGAAAAAATATAATTCCAATGCGTGGATCATAAAATTATAAATGAATATACCGGTCTTGAATTCTTTAGAAATGTATTCATCATATGTCAAAGAAAACAATGTTTGAAAAAGAATTATGTGTTTTCCCATTTGACAGTAGGTTAACTTCATACTCGTTCAACCTGTAGTTCAAAACTTGCCACTACAGCGCTGCGATCTTAAAAATACAAAATACATGCCAATCCCGAGAGTTTTTTTATCAGTGGATATGGGTGTATGTCATTACTATAGTTATATTTTAAATGATTAAAAGCAATGTATACCCGCGTTTTCTTTTTAAAAAAATCTGATGTGGCCAGCACATAACCTCCCGCCGATTCCATGTTTAAAATAGCAATGAGCTTTAAGTAAAGTATCACTTCCGATTGATCGTTTGTAAACAAAACCTAATTTGTTGTTCCAATGAATAGAAAACTCTGTAATACGAAATTTTGGATTATATTTTATTATGGTTTTCCTCGAAAATCTGTTAAGAGCTCCATATTAAGTACCACTTCCGGTTTATCATATAAGTATAGTCAAAATCTAATATGTTGTTTCAAATTATACACGAGTTTTAAATACCAAATTTGATAAGTTTTAGATCATGTTTTAATATATTTTTTCAAGAAAATCTGTTTATAGCTTTCTGTAAAGCATTATTTCCGGTTTATCAATTTTAGACAAAAATCTAATATGTCGTTCTCGTTAATATAAAAGTCTTAAATACCAAATTTGAAAAGTTTTGGATTGTATAAATATATTTGTCACGAAAATCTGTTCAGAGCTTCAAGTAAAGTATCACTTCTGGTTTATCAATTTTAGCCAAAATCTAATTTGTTATTCCCCTTGATATGAAAGTATTAAATACTAAAATTGAAAAGTTTTGAATTATATTTTAATATAATTTTTCATTAAAAATTCTATGGGCTTCAACTAAAGTATCACTTCCGGTTGTCCAATTTTATCCAAAATTTAATCAACTCGTTATATGGATGTAGAAAGCTTAAATACGGACAATATAAATTTTCGGAAGTTGTAAGAGTTATCGTGGAGGAAAAAATCGTCACACACACGTACACACACACACACACACACACACACACACACACACACACACACACACCTACACCCACACCCACATTTAATACATGATACGAAAGAAAAACGGCCTGAGGATTGTTATAAATGCTATCAGGATTTCTGTAAAGCGGCACTACGATTAGAAATATTTTACTATGATCTGTAATAGAAAAATCTGATGTGGCCAGCATATAACCTCTCGCCAGATGTTTTATCTGGTTATACGCATAAAACGAAAAATATTTTTAAATACAAATACATATACGCCAACCTAACATCAGCCGGTGCGTTGCGAGCGCCGCTCTAGCGGCCACGCGCGGCAACAAAGCGCTGATAGGTTTAAACAGAACGGTTTGACGCGGTTTATTATAAATGCAAAATAGTGTCTTTTGTGATAAAAACTAATATAATCCCGTTGTGTAATGTCTGTTATTATTAGTGGTTTAGACCGGTATACATTAGTATTTTTCGAAAGAAAAGTTTAAATGAAGGTAAAAAACTTTTTCTTTTTTGCTGTAGAATGAAATGTGGCCAAGTAATTTTTATTGCTTAAATAATTTAGTAAGTAAATATACATTTATATTATATTATTTATATACGTAGCGTCATGGATCTCTTTAAATGCAATATCATCAGTTTGAACAGATATTTCATAGGTCTCCTTTCCTATGGATGATGTCGACGGAAATCCAATCTCTTCCAAATCTAAAACAATTTATGAATGATTAATTAACGGTATATTTAAAAGGTCAGAAAAATAAATAAACATTTTACCATTATTATTATTTGTTTCCATCAGTGGTAGGTACTCTCCCTCTTTCATGCTGTTCCATTAATCTTTTTCTTCGATCTGCTGATGTCGATGTTTCTGGTCTTCATGAAAAAATTTTTGGATTGTAGTTTTCATTACGACGGTCATTGGATTTTTGTCCTCTAACAAAGTGTGTAATGCAGATTGTAGTATATTTTACTGGAATCATTTCTAAAAATAATAATAATATGATTATTTTATTTCGAGATTGTTATATAATTTTTTAGTTAAACCCTGGTAGGCATACTAATGCAAATTTAATAATAATTATTCTTTATTGTATTTAACTTATTATAAAGTATTACAATTGATATTGATAAGGGCGAGTCAGTTTTTACCTATCTTCGTAACATTTTTGCGTTGCGTTGATGGAGATGAGATGATAGTTCAGTCACAAACATCCAAGCCCCTGGTGGCAATCGAACCCACGACCCCAAGACCGAGCGATGATGGTTGCTTCGAGGCGCTGCAGAAGCACGCTGCATTGACTCATTCGGCCATCGAGGCGGCTACTAGAGCAAATTTGCACCAACGAGAGAGACACTAGAATGTAGTTTATGTTTGAGACAAAGACGCTAAAAAGTGAGTCTACCAGGGGTTAATAACTATTTTGTTATATTGTTCAACTCAAAATAAAATACACTAATAAAACGTCAAACTTGATTAGAAACTATCATTTAATAATTCTCTCTGAACACGTGCAATCCAAAGTTATTTTCGCTCAGTTTTCCGAATCACGATTCAAAAAACTGTAAAATTTCAGTTCATGGTTGCGATACGTGCTAGAGCAGCCGGGAATACAACAGACTCGTCCTTCACTTTGTCTTTTCACGGGAACACTCATTTTAATGCAGTTGTACTTTTAATTTAACGCGTTTTCACACAACTCAGCATGCATCGGTTGTCAATCTGTCAGCGGTTTCTTTACGAAAATGACCGCCAGATGTCGGGCGAGTAGTTGATGGGTTGACGTATATTCATGTCTCATTACAAAATAATTATTTTAATATAAATTATGTACAATACATACATTTTCTTTATATTCAATATCCTGATTTTTTTCTACTTTCCTTTTCTTTTTCTTTTATTCGTCATTTTTTCGCAAATTCCTATAGGGCGCGAGCAGACACGTGACTCGAGCGTCCTTGACGTGCATGGAATCAGCTGATTTGTGTGCGCATGTCGTTTTGACAACAATGTCACTTTGACAGGATCAATATTTTGACTTATTTTAATTTTAAACTGGTAAAATATTACTATTTTTAAGTTTATGTGTTTTACTGTCCGAAATTTGTAAAATATTAACAATTTAACACTTCAATATCAAAATAAGTCAAAACATTGGTTCCGTCAAATTGACATTGTTCTTGTCAAAATGGACACGCGCACACACATCAGCTGATTCTAAACACGTGACTCGAGCGGCCTTGACTTGCTTGGGATCAGCTGATTTGTGTGCGCATGTCATTTTGACAAGAACATTGTCAAATTTACAAGACCAATGTTTTGACTTATTTTGATTTTGAATTGCTAAAATGTTAATATTTTCCAATTTTTAGGCAGTAAAACACATGTAATTAAAAATAATAATTCTAGCAGTTAAAAATCAAAATAAGTCCAAACTATGGTCTTGTCAACATGACATTGTTCTTGTCAAAATGGCATGCGCACACAAATCAGCTGATTCTAAGCACGTCAAGGTCCCTCGAGTCACGTGTTTGCTCGCGCCCTATTGTATTCTTTTTTAGGTATATTATTTTGCGTTGTTGACTTTTTATTTATTTTCATAATCTTCATAATGATGTACAAATATTTTTGACAGTGGCATACTAATATTTTTGACAGTGACATTTATGTGTCAATTACAAACATTTGAATTTTTTGCTTTGAAGTAGTTTGATCTAAGAATTTTTTCATCAAATTATTTTATATGCATTTCTTTATCTCTAAATCTATAGAAGATATGTATAATAATGAATTTAAATTTTTCGAATAAAGAATTTAACGTTCGTATTTACATAAATTTTCGATAAATAATATTTAGATGATTTTTTCTTGTAACTACTACTTCCGGTTGTCCAATTGTTACCAAAACTTAATCAACTCTTCCCATTATTGTTAGATTGAGGAATCCGTAGTTAAAAATGTCTTAAGCCTTATAGCATTTGAGATATCGTGGATCCAACATCCACAAATCCACACACACACATCCACACACACATATGGACATCATCGTAAAAATGTTATAATCGGATTCTAGGGACCTTAAAACGTGCTTATTCACTAAAAACTAATAGATTTAAATAAGGTTTGTTCCTATATATTTTGAACAAAGTGATCAATAATGGGTTTGTTACTTTATTACGCTTTTTGCTGCTTTGAAACTACAGTTCCTTGAAAGATACTAAATATTCAGCACATTTCCCATTTTTATGAAGTATCTAATAAATGCTCGGTATATTTTAAGATTTGTCTGTTTCATTAGGCACCTTTATAAAGGACAAATGTTGTGGGTGCAGGTATTTCTGTTCAACACACACGACTTTCCAGATTTGACGTCTGGTGGTCTGGTACAAAACTTGATACCGCTGGGAATGGAAGTGCATCTTCAAGTGGACCCGATGGTAGTGAAGGCCGTGCCGGTGCTTCGAGATTATTCGGTTAGTTATCTTCACATTTACCGGCTATAAATAATGGCCGGTGCGTTTATTTTTATCGTATCATACGCAGTGTGGCTATAAAGCTTTAGGATTGACTTGCAATTCTGAACAAGTCTGTAAGTCTTAATCTGTAAATCTGTAAATAATGAACAAAATGGCAACGAAAGCTGCAACTCTTATGTATAATTTTATAATACTTACTTAATCCGAAAACCTTTTTACCCTTCGGTGTAAGGCGGGGTACTGCTGGTCATTCGTTTTCTTCGCGTTCTTCGGGTTTCCTTTTTCATATTTCTCTCCAAGCTTTTCTGTCATGCATCAATGTCCTGGTTTCACTATTATTATTTACACCTCTATTTTTTAGTGCTGTGTTTATTTCTTTGTCCCAACTTTTTATCCTCTTCCTCTTCTTTCTGTTGTTTCAGCTTCGTACACTTGCTTTGGTACTCGTTCCTCTTTCATTCTAGGCACGTGTCCTCTCCATCTTTGTTGTCCCTCCTGAATAATATCTTGTATTGGTCTTATATTGAGCCTTTGTCTGTAAGTTTCGTTTCTAATTCTGTCTAATTTTGTTTTTCCCTCAATTTTTCTAAGGAATCTCATTTCGACATTCCTTTGCTTGCTTTGTTGTTTTTTATTTGTCGTCCATGATTCGCAGCCAAAAGTAAATATCGGGACTGCAATTTTTTTGAAGACTTCCACTTTTGTCGCTTTAGGGATTTCTTTTTTCGCTAGGAATTTAGTTTTAAGGGTGTTGAATAGTCTACCTGCTTTATTCACTCTTTCTGTTATTTCTAGTTCTATACCTCCTTTTTCCTCTATATTTACTCCTAGGTATTTAAATATTCTTACTTGTTCTATTTCTGTTCCTTCTATATTTTCGTTGTGCGTTTTTCCTTTACTGTTTATGATCATTGTTTTTGTTTTGTCTGTTTATTTTCATGTTCCATTTCTTCGTTAAGTATGTTGATGTTGTATTGTAAATTATCTTCGTTTTCGGCAATTAGCACTATGTCATCAGCGTAACACAGTTCTGATAGTTCTATTTTTTTCATTTTTCTGTATCCTACTTTGTATGTTTTTAAAGTACTCTTTACGTTTTTAATTGCCTCATCTAGGTACAGGATAAACAAAAGTGGGCTCAGCATACATCCTTGTTTTAGGCCGGTTTCAGTTCTGAAGGGTGTCGACATATTATTTCGGACTCTTACATATTTATAGCTTTTGTTTTCTTTGTATAGTGCTTTTACGTGTTCTATTGTTTGTGTACTGACTCCTCTTTTTGCTAAACATTTTCATTTCCCCCAAAAAATTCAGCAGTTATAAAAAATATGCATCGCCATTCGAAAGAACGTAAAAAAGTAGCTTAAAAGGTGCAAACTAAAATCTAGTATTATTTCATATTTGGAAAGTATATTATATTCACAAAAAAACTGCAAAATTTATATTTTGGCCTACGGGTTTTCTCAAATAACGACACCACTAAAATGGTCTTCTAATGGGGCAACAATCATGTGAACACGTTAACTTTAACAGCCTGTGTACTTTTTCGTAGTTGCCATATGTTTTAAATAAGCCACAATAATTGTTTTTACCCTATAAAATTAATAATTTTTGCATTTTCTGCTTGAAACATAGATACATCGTTGGAAATCTAAAATAAACTATCTTTCAATGGTATAATTTTGCTACTATGGAAAGTATAAATAGGACCCCATTACTTGCAATCTAATAGTGATTAAAAATATGAGCATCGTCGTTTGAAGGAAAATAAAAAATTATCCTTAAAGACATGCAAACCTAAATTCCATATAATTTCATATTTGGAAGTTATTTATGAATATAAAAGGAAGTGGCTAGAGTACCTACCGAACGCGGGACCGTGTTCAAAAAATTAAGATCTCAAATTGACATGGTTTTCGCAATTTGTCAAAATATACCCCAACATTACCCAACCTAACGCCTAAACTCAGGATTGGAAAACGCGGGTCAAGTATTATGCGTTAGGTGAGGTTATTGTTGTTCTCTTTAGAGTAATATAAAAGCAACCTTAGTAAGCTATTCAACAACGGTCCCGCGTTCGTGCCGAATGTTAAGACACGTGTCTTCGACGTTTCTAATACTAAAAGAGATACTAAATCACGCCATTTGGGATTTGTACAGTAACCATTTGTATATGCATTTTTCGGGAAAAACAAAAAAATCTTTAAAATAGTCTACTAATGGGGCAACTTTGCCCTAATTTAATCGACTTCGTATCTCTTATAGTTTACGAGATCCCAACGTGAGCCTCGAAAAACGGGCATATTAAAAAAAATTAAGTCTTATTACAATTTTGCTCGCCGTGTCGTCCGTGTGCGACGCACACATCGCACCCTGTGACGGTAATTCCTCTGAAATTTTCGCAGTTTTTGCTATCCCCTTTCTTAAAAATAGGAATAATAACCCCTATTTGCCAATCGGAGGGTATGCCTTCTTCCCGGATTTTGTCGAAAATGTGTAATAAATATTCTTGACCTGTTTTTCCCATGTATTTTATCATTTCCGCCGTTATATTGTCGTGGCCGGGTGCTTTTGCATTTCTTAGTTTTGTGAGTGCGTCATAAAATTCTTCTTCTCTAATTTTATTGTTTTCGTTTGTTCTTGGGTCGTGTTGATTTCTTGTTTCTTTTTCTTCTTCGTTTGATTTATTTTCCATCTCTAAAAGATTCTTGAAATATTCCCTCCATCTATACATTATTTCCTCTTCGTTGTTTAGAATTTTTCCGTATTTGCCTTTTATAATAATCAACAAAAATAGATGCGTTTTTCAGTTTTATACAGATTTGTAAGACTTATAGATTTGTTTAGAATTGCAGCATAAGTTGTTGATTGTTGATTCTTATTACAATAGGTTTCTCAACGCCAATGCCTTTTCTCCGACGAAGCCACCACAGCGTTTGACACCTTATTTTACAGCCATAGCGACTGCTTGAGCGAATGTCGCATGAAGACCATCCTTGCACTATGCGAGTGCGTGCCCTTCTACCATGCCATATCTGTCAAGCTGTCGTATGCGTTGCAATTGTGCACTATTGCCGACATACCCTGTCTGAACAAGTACAAGGAGCGTTGGAACACCGTCAGCATGGTGAAGCATGGGCAGATGAAGAAGGAGCTAGCGGATGATGTGCATAATTCGATTGATTGTTCGCATTGTATGTCCGATTGCACCTTCACGAAGTATAGTGTTATGAATGAGTATACACCGCTTTACACCGACGACAATTTAGAGTAAGTAGCCAATTCTGAACAATCTGTAAGTCTTAAGGCCTTATCATACTAGAAGTAGTATCTGACTTGTCACGCATTATCCATGACTTTGGTTCATATTGCTGACTTATTCCAATGTGATAGCTACAATGTAATCATAATACGACCATAAACGTACTAGACAAAAAAAACCCTATACCTCACTATTGTTTGTTATGTTCTCGGCTGGACAAAAAGAGACAACTAGAGATAGAGATATATAAAGTATACTCTAAAGTTTGTTGAGAGAGGTCTCTACGGTCCTTATTTGTGACATTTTGTTCCTTTCTTTGGAAGTTGTGAAGTCGTTCGGGCCTTGATTTCAAATTCTGTCAGAATTGGGGCTTCTCTGCTCCAGACCAGTAGAATATGAAATCTACTCGGAGAAAGAATTGGAGAAATTTCAATTCTGTCAGATTTCAAATTTGAAATCTATCCTGAGAAAGAATTGCAATTCTGTCAGATTTCAAATTCTGCTGGTCTTGTACAATAGAACTCGTAGTGGGGAAAACCCAATTCCGACAGAATTTAAAGTTACAAAATCGAGGCCCAGTTTTGTTCGTCCAGAGTTTTACAGTTTCATTATTCTCTATAAATCTGCCTTTTTCAAGTGAGTTTTGAAATAAAATGTGCGTAATTCTAAAAACTCTTATTAATTAAAAAAATCTGATGTGGCCAGCACATTACCTTTCGTCAGTTATATGAGGTGTAATGGCTAAAAACGCGTGGCCTGTCAACTTACTCGACGTTCTCTGTAGTTCTCCTTGCTGTCAAAACGGGTTTCTCGGGCGCCAACCGATCGGTCGATAACACAGCACAGAAGAGTGGGTAAATTTGGTGAAGGACGTTCTTAAAGCGTCGCTGAAAAGACTGACTTAAACGCCAAAAGGGCTCGGGTAGCTTAGTGGAGACTGAGTTCGGTTTTTGATAATGAAATCATACAATGAATTTTAATATTTTATTAAAATATATTAAAAACTATGATAATAATGAAACAAATGAAAGTAACAATCACTAGCACACAATCGGCTAATGCAAATGAAGCAGCGATACTTGCAAGATTCGTTTATTAAGAGAAACGGTCAACAATGGCACGCACCAAAGTTACGGGACCGCGGCACGAACGATCAACAATGGCACACACCAAAGTTGAAACAAGCAAACGGTAACAGTGTTGTTACTCTACAACACTCATCAACAATCGCGATTTCGGAAACGGGGCCGTGTTGACACACATCAACACTCATCAACCATCGCGATTACAGCAAACAGTGGTAAACCCCACTGTGCGGAAACATCCGGCTACGGCGGTATTCGTAGCCGTACAAGGCACCTTCTGCACTCTCTCACGAGCTGCCGGCACACACCAACAGCACTGAGTCAGAGGCAGCCAAGGTCCAAGAAAACTGCTCGCCCGGCACTCACCAGGTTCGCGGAAGACGGCACACACCGTCTCCCCGACAGAGCACAGACTCGGTGAAGAGCTAACGCTCTCTTGAGAGAGCACACACTCTCTCTGCATAAAACTGTCGTTTGGCCCGTATTTATACCCCGAAAAACCGTTAAAAATACGAAAATAAGTTTAAACATGATTCTAATAATCCTGCAAATACTTGCTAATTTAAATATAAATATAAAAAATACAAACTCTTGTGGGATGGAACCCTCGATTGAACCCACGATCCCCAGCGCGCTTGTCGAGCATGCTAGCCACTCGATCGCGCGGTACCTAACAGATAAATAACAAATTTATAAACATTAGCAACTTTAAACAAAAATACATCAATACATTTTACAACAAACGACATACAATATAATCAAACAAATACATTGTATGCATAATTTCAATCATTTCAAAATAATAAAAATGTAAGTAACATTTTTACTGGTGGGATTTGAACCTCGATTTGAATTTATAAACTTTAGCAAAAAAAACTTGTTAACCACAAGACTACAATGCTAAACACGAAAATTAAATCCAGATCTAGTGACCATCGTCACAGAGGCATTTACGAAAATTCTATAATTTGAATAATTGTCATATTGACATATGTCAGAATAATTGTTCTGCTAATCATAGCATTCTAAAAGTCGCATTAATGAGAGAGTTTCAAAAATTAATATTTATTAATAATGTCTTCATTTTCTGAAACCGATAAACTATTGGACAAACCACGGATGTTATGAATCATCACAAGCCCTAGATGTCTTAAAATCCTCGCTCTACGAGCTCGGATGTCAAACCGACATCTGCGGCAGTTATGATATTCATAACAATCCTAGGTATGTTAATAGCTATTAATTATCTGTTAATTTTTTTACCGGTTTCAGGATATTATTCCATTGTTTACATGTACAAAAGTAGGCTGGTAACTAAGTAATAACAGTATCTGTATGGTAATATTATTACCATACTGACTTGTCAACAACGGTCTACAAAATGAAAATAAAATAAAATGAAAATATAATGCTCTTCATTAATACATACAGATAACGTTAGCCTATCGTTCTAAATACGGCCTACTTTATTCTAAAGTAATAAACATGAGGAATAAAGCACATAATTTGAATATTTGTCATATTGACATATGTCAAAATAATTGTTCTGTTAACCACAGCAATCTGAAAGTAGCATTAATGAAAGAATTTCAAAAAATGATATTTAGCAATAATGTTTTAATTTTCTGAAACCCATAAACTATTGAACAAACCACTTATGTTATTAATCATAACAAGCCTTAGATGTCTTAAAATTTCAAACTTACATCTGCGGCAGTTATGATGTGCATAACATTCCTAGGTATGTTAATAGCTAATATTTTCTATTTTTGTATTATTACTTTTACAGGAAAAGTTATAACTTGAGCGATATTAGTATAGTCCATATTTATTTCGACGTAGATAAGACGTTTCTTTTCAAAACAGATTTATTATACTACTGGTACGATATCATAGGTAAGTAAAATATTGTATGAATTATTTTGTAAAATCTACAACATAATAATTTTGCAGGTAATTTCGGTGGGATGTGTGGTGTGTTCATCGGCTTCAGTGTTATTTCTATAATAGAATTCTTGTATTTTATGGTGGTCCGTTTTACTATTATTTTAGTACAAAGTAACAAAGACGAGTGAAATTATATATTTCTCGTCCTTTAGATAAAATGAGGATAAATCGCAATCCTCAATTCTTTACATGTGGACCGAAAAAAAGTAACAATAGTATTGTATAAATTTTTGTTGTTTTAAAAGGCAAAACACTGACAGTGTATTGAAGGTTTCTCACACTTTATTGCAGTTTTGCGAACTGCGATAGATGTGGTAAGGTATTGTTTTGTTGCCGATATTCTATCGCTCAGCTATACCCTATCCATATTAGTGATGCACGATGAGGCGAGAGTACTCTCGCTTCTCGTCTCGTCTCGTTGCATTATGCGAGACGAGAACGAGAGCGAGATTGCAGTTTAAAATTCGAGGCAAGATCGATATAACAACTGTGAGAAGCGAGAAATCTCGCGAGATTCTCGCGAGAGTCTCGCAATAAAAATTATTTGTAACTTTATAGCTTTGACTCATAAATTCAATGAAAAATGCATCGTTCAAGAAATGGAGTCAACGCTAATTCATGCATAGAATACGTGAACGTGAAATTATATGAATTCACTATATTATTGAGTCTATGTAGAGTCGATTGGTATCTGTCCCAAAGCGAGGAAATGCAAAATAAAGACAACATCGGTTTTGCATTCAATAGAATTAGTTTTCTCCAATATTTCAGTCCCTTATTCACCCCAGTTAAAACACGGTTAACATTTTCTTACCGCCCCTGAAAAGTGAAGGATGTTATATTAAGCGTCGTTGGAAGCCAAAAAGGAGAGAAGCGGAGTGATTGGTTGCCGGCGGGTTATCAATGTAACAGTTTACAAAGTTACAAAAAAGAATTGTTTAATGTTTTAATTCGTTTTACCGATGACAGAATATATTAACAGATGTTCAGAGATCACAATTTGGTGATAAACTGAATATTTTACAGGTAAATGAAATTATTTACCAACTTATCACATTTTCTGGTGACCGTTAATGAATAAACATTATGTTCGTATTGAAATAATTTTGTGACCACAATTTAGTGTTTCGTCTCTTTATTTTATTTATACTTATACGACTGCAAATATACGGAAGACGGTGCGATTGGTGAAAACTTGTCTCTTGTAGTTAAACTGTTACGTAAATACGTAGTGCGCAAACGCTTATTTCTATAGCGAGACTCTCGCGAGATTCTCGTACTAGAACGAGACGAGACCCAAAAAATGTGCGAGAACGAGAGCGAGATCGAGATTACAGATCCGAAAACGAGACGAGATCGATATTTTATATTTCTCGTTTCGTCTCGCCTCGCGTGCATCACTAATCCATATTTATTATTTATTAGGAGAGTGTTCCAATTATCTTATATATATATATATATATATATATATATATATATATATATATATATATATATATATATACAGGGTGTTCTTTTTTAATTGGCTACCATTGCGATCTCGAGAACTATAAGAGATATGAATTTAGTCAAATTAGCGAAGAATCTATATTTTATATGAGTATTTCAGCGATAAAAAGAAAAAAATATTAAACCAGTGGTTATCAAAATACGGATACCAACTTTTTAATTTTAAATGAAAAAATATACTTTTTATTTGCTCATTCAATAGAACTGTTTATTCTAAATCCAACGACATACAATTTTCATAATCTTAGATAACAAAAATTTTGAGAATTTTTTTTTATAAAGTTTTGGATTAATTCCCCCAAAATATGATATTAATAAGAGTGCTATGACTGAAGAAAGTGAGTATATTTAAAAAGATCTTTTTCTACAGTCTATATATATATATATATATATATATATATATATATATATATATATATATATATATATATATATATATATATAGAATTTGCGTTCTCTTCGCTCATGCGCGACAAAGTAGAAAAATACAATGTTGAGAAATGTCACTTGTCTACATTCTTAATGAAAACGTTTAGTCAGGAACTAATGGCACTGTAGTTACACATGACATACAACTGCTCTGTCGCTATATTACGTGTGAAAATAAAATAGGGCATTCATTTACGAAAATATAAAATACTTAGATTAGATTGAAGCAATAGCACTAGAAGAATGGAAAATAACGATAAATTAATATTAAATATAAAATTAATTGTGTGAACAATAGATCTTTTCGCATAGTAAGAACAACTGAGATCTATGGCGTTTGTTTCTAAAAAAATTAGACGTAAAATATGAGAATATCTCAGATAACTTTAAAAAATCTTATCGAAATAAGTTACAAAAGCTTTTATTGAAGTTAAAATGTCAAACGATACAAATTTTCACTGGGAATACAGGTATTTTAATCACTACAATATTTTTGACGTTTCATTTGACAGCCCAACTGGCAGTTGTTCGCGCCATTTTCTTACTATTTGCAGCGATAGAAAGAGATAGCCGTTAAATTGAAAAGGTCTATTGTGCTGCCACCTGCAAAAGTTTGGCGTGAACGCACCCAATGGACATCCATTTTTTCACTGCACTAGCTTAATGTACTTGAATTGATATTATATATATATATATATATATATATATATATATATTAAATAGCTGTTTCGTCGTGTATGAATTGATCCATTTTCATAAAAAATGATTTGAAGATGACATTTTCTCATTTGACAGAAGTAACAATAAACAAAATTCAACATGTCCCCCATTTATATTAATATAATGTCAATGACTGTCATAGCCCTCTCACATATTAGAAAATCGAGCGAAAGAGTTATTTTTAAAAAATGAATAACGTTAATACCAATAAATTTAGTATGGTCGGAAAGAGAACAAAAAATGAAATCCAAATTCATAAAAAACATATATAGGTTCTATTTAATTTTACAAAGTTGATGCTACTTCCGGTTACACCGGAAGTTCCACAATTACAATTTTCACACAACTCAATCGCAAATATTGCACTGATTAAATCATTTCTTATAAGCAATATGTGTATCTCCAATAATACGCGAGAAACAAGGGTGTATTCACTTTTCAAACACACGTATACGATATAAATTATTACTGGTAGTCAAATTGTATGTTAGTAATTACCAATAAAAGGTTTTGCTGTTTTGTTTCACATGTAGTACAAAGAATAAATAATAAGTATTTTAAAACAATGGACAATTATTTTTAAACGATTTTAACTTATAATTTGAATATTTAAAAATCATAGACAGTCGTAGTTACTAATCTAAGACGGTATTAAAGGAAATACATGTATTACACTGTTTTGTTAAACATACAGTTAATGCATAGTATAAAATTTTAGCTAAACATAATTACATTTAATAAGAAGCGTGATATTGTCAAATATTAGTAACATATTATTTGCAGATTAACCTTATAATTTATGTTAATTAATATTTCAGTAAAAGTACTAAGAAATTTGTAGTTGACATTCATTATATATTCAAATTATATATTATTTTAAACTGTAAACGAAATATGAACTATTTATTAACACCAAATTTAAATATTTATATATAAACTACTGTAAATTCAGTTTTGTTTTGTTTGATGTAAAATTATAAATAATTTCGAAATATCCTACTTGCTCACAGTCCTGAGACAGAAGCTTATTGTTGTAGCAAGGACATTTGAGAATCAGGATGGATCGCTGGGTCGGCAAAGTGGCTGTTGTGACCGGTGCCAGTGCCGGAATTGGGAAAAGCGTAGTGCAGAGATTTGTGGAATATGGATTGCAGGTACGTATTGCCCTACCTTTTTACCTTCCGTTCCCTTTAGGTAAGGAAGGTATTGTCTTTGGTCAAAAAATTTAGTGGTGAGTTTTCTATGAATAAGCACGTTTTAAGGTCCCTAGAATACGATTATACTATTTTTACGATGATGTCTGTATTGGCGTGTGTGTGTATGTGTGTGTGTGTGTGTGTGTGTGTGTGTGTGTTTAATAAAATTTTCGTCTACGATAACTCTAATACTACAATTCCAAAAATTATAATTCTTCCGTATTCCTCTTTGTTGCATCCATATGAAGAGCTGATTTGATTTTGGTTATAATTGGTCAACCGGAAGTACCCTCATTTGAAGATTTTAACAGTTTTTCTTGAAAAAACGATGGTAAATATCATTTTTCACATTTAATGTTATTATAAATATTAAAGAACATTGTATTCTCTATACGATTTGACTGCATTTTATACTTAATATTAAATGGATACCGAGTTAAAAAATCTGATGTGGCCAGCACATTACCTTCCGTCAGTTTTATGTATTTTGTACAAAGTTCATACGGAAAGTTCCTTGCTAAATTAAATATTCTATTTCTTGTACATTACCTTCCGGCAGTTGCATGTATTTTATGCAAATTTCATACAGAAAATTATTATTTTGTGACGTTTTCTATATACAGTGTAATGTATCTGCAGAAATAAAAGATTTATTATTATTATTTCTTGTACAGTACCTTAAAGCAGTTGTATGTATTTAATACAAATTCCATACAGAAAGCAAAAGATCCTACATTTCCAGTATAAGACAAACACACTATGTCAATTTCACTTGACACTAACATCTTTCAATCAGGATTTTCTTAATATAGTAGCTGTTTCCATAGCTATGGCTACTTTATGAAATTTAATTTCTTTATAATTTTTTAACTCTATATCCATTTAATATTAAGTATAAAATGCAGTCAAATCGTATAGAGAATAAAATATTCTTTAATATTTATAATAACATCAAATGTGAAAAAAGTATATTTAACATAGTTTTTTCAAGAAAAACTGTTAAAATCTTCAAATGATGGTACTTCCGGTTGACCAATTCTAACCAAAATCTAATCAGCTCTTCATATAGATGTAACGAAGAAGTATACGAAAAAATTATAATTTTTGTAATTGTAGTATTAGAGTTATCGCAGACGAAAATTTTGTAACACACAAACACACACACACACACACACACACACACACACACACACACACACACACACACATCCACACACACACACACACACACACACACACACACACACACACACACACACACACACACACACACACACACACACACACACACACACACACACACACACACACACACACACACACACACACACACACACACACACACACACACACACACACACACACACACACACACACACACACACACACACACACACACACACACACACACATACAGACATCATCGTAAAAATAGTAAATTCGTATTCTAGGGACCCTAAAACGTGCTTATTGATTAAAAACTCATCATCGAATTTTTTGACCAAAGACAATACCTTCCTTACCTAAAGGTGACGGAAGGTAAAAATTATATACTACGTTTACATGCAGTTTTGAAAATGGTTTCAGTTTTCAGTCAAAATTATGCAAAAGTGTTTACATGCAGTTTTCAAAACAAGTTTAAAAATTGATTTGAAATCAGTTTCGGCGCATGCGCATTTAGCTGATGTAAGTGACAGATCCTCTTCACTCCAAATACTTCGTTTTGCTATTATTCCAATTATTTTTTATACTTCGTACCACTACGCACTAAAACTACACAACTGTCAGTATATTTGAAGGTTAATAAAACAAAGCGACAGAAACGTTATGCTCTGTACGCATGCGCAGTATCGAAACTGAATTTTAAGTGTTTACATGAGTAGTTTCGAAACTAGTTTTCAAGTCCAACCCATAAATTTTAGTTTTGGTTTGAGATAATTCAAAACCGTTTTGACACTAAAAACGTTTTAAAAACGGTTTCAAAACTGCATGTAAACTCAGTAATAAAGAAATTAAATTTCATAAAGTAGCCATAGCTATGAAAACAGCTACTATATTAAGAAAATTTTGATTGAAAGATGTCAGTGTCAAGTGAAATTGACATAAGGTACGTTCTATCGGTGTCAGAAATATTCCTACTAGAATAAGAATATTCTTAAAGCAATAGAACGCTCAGTGGCAAATAACTGTCAAGTAAAAAATAAATACGATAGAACAGTGGGAGTGTGTGTTTGTATGTTTATTTTGGATCTTCAAAATGTTGTTATTACAGAGATTATAATTATATAAAAATATATTAAATAATGAAAATGTAAAGGACGTATTTCTTTGAGCACAGTCTAATCTGAACATTGACAAATGTAACAGAAAGGTACGCGCGACAGTCGGCTAGTACAATTTTGAATTTATCTCCAATCTATATATCTTCCAACCAGCGCTTCCAGCTCTGAAGTTGGAATGATTCGTAGGAATATTCAGATTTTTTTGACGCAAAAGAACGATCATTGAGGTTCTACTAGAAGAAGTAGTAAGATTTCTGACACCGATGGAATGTACCTATAGTGTGTTTGTCTTATAATTTTACTGGAAATATAGGATCTTTTGCTATAAATTTTCTGTATGGAATTTGCATAAAATACATGCAACTGCCGGAAGGTAAAGTACAAGAAATATAATCTTTAGCAAGGAATTTTCTGTATGAAATTTGTACAAAATACATAGAGCTGACGAAAGGTAATGTGCTGACCACATCAGATTTTTCACATTTAATCTTATAAATCTTATAAATATTAAAGAACATAGTATTCTCTGTACGATTTGAGTGCATTTTTTACTTTATATTAAAGGGATATAGAGTTATAAAATTATAAAGAAATTAAATTTCATAAATTAGCTAGCTATGCTAGAAACAGTTACTATATTAAGAAAATTTTGACTGAAAGATGTTAGTGTCAATTGACATATTAGTACAGTGTGTTCAAAAAAATTCCTAACTCGGAGTAGGCTATGAACAGAGAAACGTGTGTCTTATCATTCTTCAATTCAAAAGTCAAATTGTCAAAATTGATCTTGAAATGTAATTTTAAAGAGAAAAGACAATAAAGAAGGATACAGTATATTGACATTCGCCGTTTTGTAATTTGTTTCCATTTCTAAAACAAGATAAAGGAAGAAAAGCTTTGATTTCTTTACAAAACATTTTTGACAATATCTTATGTCAAATTGACATTTAATTAATTCACATACGTTTCTTTGTACATAGCCTAGTCCGAGTTAGGAATTTTTTTGAACACACTGTACTAATATGTCAATTGACACTAACATCTTTCAATCAAAATTTTCACACCGTAGTATACTTGTGTTATAATTTTACTCGAAATATAGGATCTTTTTGCTCGAAACTTGCTGTATGGAATTTGTATAAATTACATACAACTGTCGAAAGGTAATGTACATACAAGATATTTAGAATCTTTTGCAAGGAACTTTCTGTATGGATTTTATACAAAATACATAGGAATTTACGAAAATTCTACCGGTAGATATCGCATCTACCGACTGTGTTTGAAAACACGAGTGGTAAAAAGTTACCGTGATGCAAAGCGAAGCGCGCGAGTTAAAATGGGAAATGTGTTCAAAGTATGATCAGTTTGTTAACTGTATTAAATTTCTAACCTGCTTCAAATTTTCAATTTTTTTACAGTTTTTGGATCTACCCCTGTTTATCACTTGCGTTCTTAAAATATCGATTCCGGTAGCTATAACTTGGTAAACAGCTGTTTACCGGTAACAGTTGACCTGTAGAATTGTCGTAAATGCCTCATGTAACTGACGGAAGGTAATGCGCTGGCCACATCAGATTTTTTTAATTATTTAATATTATTTTATAAAATTTAAAAATTAGTATCTATGGGTCTTCCAACATGTCCATTTCAATTACAATATTTTAAAATAGTATTTTTTGATTGATTGATTGATTATAACAATTATCATATACCATCAATTAATTTTTTTGATGCCGGTCCATAAATTGCTTATAATAGCAGCATTTATATCTTTCTTTTGCTTTTTTACCTTCCGCTACCCTTGGTAAGGGAGGTATAGGGATCGTGCTAAAAATCGTATATCGAGATTTTGCTAAATGACCACTTTTCAAGGTCCCTCCCTAGAATCCAATCCATTTTCACGTTGATGTATGTGTTTGTGGATCCTCCACTCTAACTCAAATACTATCATTCAGAAAATTTTGAAACCTTGTATTTCGAACTTTTTCTGTAATGGAAAGAGCCCATTAGATTTTGGTGAAAATCGGGTAACCGGAAATGGCACTTTACACTCTACTTTAAATGTTATTTTTTCAAGATTAATGTTATTATAAAAGTTAAAGATTATTAAATGTTCTATAGAATTGCATTAATACTTTTTCTATATATTTTATGGATAAATTTATAAAATTATCTATAATTTAAATCACAGAACAAACAAAAACGCAGTTATTCAAATGTATGTAACTGATAGATAAATATCACAATCAAAGAACTAATCATTTCAAAATAATATTAATAACGTGTTAAAAAGAAAAAAGTAAATAGAACAATAGAAAAGGAATTCAATATAGTTTCCACCATAGTTAATATTTAGGTATGCATTTAATTTAATTAAAATTAACGATTCACAAAATTGTTTAAGCTAATCCTCATTTTTGGATTAGTGAATTCTATTCTATCCCGGAATTTAAAAATTAATCTTCATTTTATTATAGCTCCGGTGGCTCAATGGTTAGAGCAACGCCTCAAGTCATGAGTGCCCTGGGGACTCTGGGTTCGAATCCCACTAAGGCATGGATGTGTGAGAATGTGAACCCACTCTGTAATTGGGATTTACTCCTGTTGAGGAGTTTATAAAAAGGTAGTTTCTTGGATTAGACCAGACTATATTTTAAGAAATAAACTGTCAATAGAGTAAAATTTGCTAAAACTTAATCTTTTTGTGACTCGAGCTGTAAATGGCGGGAGGTATTATGTTGGCCACACCAGATTTTTTCGTAATAACTGGCCCAGTGTATCATTAGCAAGTTCCCTTGTTTTAAGTGGCGTACATTCCATATCTATATCTTTATTGCCACTTTTCTCTACAAAATGTTATTTAGTATAGAAAGGACGGTACAAAACAAACTAAGATATTACCTACCGTAACATTGTTGTAAACGACTAAGGTTTCTGAATTAAAAGAAATAATTTATAAAACAGAATTTATTAAAAGCAAGTTAAAGAGTGCAGAAGGCACGGTACGAAATGTAGGAAAATTTGTACATCAATGTAACAAAATTTATAAAACCAGAAACCAAGTTGTAAAAAAAGTAGTAAGGGATCATAAACACACTAATTGTTAAACTTTAAACCCATAACCCAGTTTCGAGCACTGCGTATTTACATCTACAGCTATTCGAAATGATACCAATTCAAACGTGGGCTTGTTAGTTGGTACGCGCGTTCTTGCTGAATTATAAGTTGCAACAATAAGGGCAACAATGTAATAGATTAAACTGTCAAAAAATACGACTATACATAATATATCTCAACACTAATTAAATGTACTGAGCTGAAGGCTCCAACTTGATCTATAACTTTACTACTGGAATTTACAAGACATGAACTATACATATAACAATGAAACACTATTTATTCCAACAAAACTACAATACTTAAGCGTCCCGCTAGTAGTGTTAGTGAAAAGCACCTATTGTTTTACTGCCAAGGTGCAAAACATCTTATTTCGGCTCAGAAAATAAATTCTTCTTCTATCACAGGTTGCAGGTCTGGCTAGAAGAGTAGAATTAGTGGAAGAGCACGCGAAATCTCTATCAGGGCCAGGAGCTCTTCATGCGGTGAAGTGTGACGTATCCCATGATGAAGAAGTAAAGGCGGCTTTTGATTGGGTCTTGCAGAACTTAGGACCAGTCTCTATTCTGGTCAACAATGCTGGAATCATTAGAAATAATTCTTTCCTAGGTAATTATTCTTAAACACTAAAACGCGGTTTTATAAAACACACACATCCACAGACAATCGTAAATATATTAAAATCGGATTCTAGAGACCTTAAAACGTGCTTAACGTATGTAACAAAAGATTTGAGAAAAATTTTACGCTCCGAATTTTATTACTAAATAAGATCTAATCTTGTTGTCACTGGATATAATGAATACATAATACAATGTGTTTAGAAAAAATCCTAACTCGGGGTAAGCTATGGACAGGTAAACGTATATCTGATTATTATTCATTGCCTTGGTAAAGGACGTTTAGGGATCGTTCTAAAAATCACATATCGATATTTTGGTAAGGTCCCTAGAATCCAATTTTAACATTTTCACGATGATGTCTGTGTGTATGTGTGGATCCTCCACTCTAACTCAAATACTATCATTCAGAAAATTTTGAAACCTTGTATTTCGAACTTTTACTATTATGAAAAGAGTTCATTAGATTTTGGTGATAATCAGATAACCGGAAATGGCACTTTACTAGAAGCTCAAAATAGTTTTTCTTCGAAAAATACCCTTAAATGTTATTTTTTCGAGATTAATGTTATAAAAATTAAAGATTAATTAATTTTCTATAAATAAATAAAATAAATATATCATCATGGCATATTACCCATTGCTGGGTGTGCTTATCTGCTTGGTACGCAGATTTCGGTAATGATGATGACATATTTGTACCGTGCGGGCGTTTACCAGGCGTCACCTGACGGGCACTCATTGCTGGCGTAGAGAGTGCACCACAGGGGTCAATTTTGTGCCATTTTAAATTTGAAATATTTGGCGTTGGTCGGGATCGAACCCGGTTCCCCAGATTCGCGATTAAGCACTATAGATTTGCATAATACTTTTTCTATATATTTTATGGATAAATTTATAAAATTATCTATAATTTAAATTCCGGAGCCTACGCTTTAAACAAACAAAACGCGGTTATTCAAATGTATGATAAATGTCACTATTAAAGAAATAATCATTTCAAAATAATATTAGTAACGTTTTAAAAAGAAAAAAGTAAATGGAACAATAGAAAAGGAATTCAATAAATTCCAGCATAAGTAAATATGTAGTTATGTATTTAGATTAATAAACGTTAACGATTCACAAAAGTTTAAGCTAATCTTCATTTTTGGATTAGTGAATTCTATTATCGTTGCGTAGGCTTCCACAGTCTGAGTCATGAGAAATATTCGTTTTCCGGGAATGAACTGTGTCATATTTTGAGTCAGAGCTCAACGTTTCGCCCACAGTCGTATGGGGCATCTTCAGGAGCAAGGGGGATAGTACTGTCTTAAACAAGGTTACCCGACGTGTCAACCACGCTAGAGGCCGAGTTTAAGCAACAAGAGGGGGAGACTCAGTTTACAAGGTTACCCGACGTGTAAACCACGCTAGAGGCCAAATAAACCAAGTGCCCGAAAGAAGGCCGAGAAGACAGTTATATACTAATCTAAAGATAGCAAAGCTAATGAGGACCAATGGGAATCGAGTTCGTAATGGTAGATTGGGCGTGTCGTGTTCCGAGAATCTCCGGCTTCCACATGTGGCTCAAGAAATAGCCATCATCCCGATTGATGTTATTAGGATGTTTCCATATTTATCTCAGATATACTCCCCCAAACTAAAGATAAACGCGAACCCTTGTCGTCACCCGGTGTTTATAGTATTCTTTGTTCTTGCGGTACAGTATACATAGGTGAAACAGGAAGGAGTGTTCACATAAGATTGTCAGAACACAAACGCTGTCTGCGTAATGGTATGGTATTAACATCTGCGGTCGCAGAGCACCAACACAACACAGGACATAACATCTTTGAAAATTTCCGCATTTTAGCTCCCGTCCCTGAGTTTTACAGACGTAAATACAGAGAAACTTTAGAAATATGGAAACACCCTAATAACATCAATCGGGATGATGGCTATTTCTTGAGCCACATGGGGAAACCGGTGTTTCTCGGAACACGACACGCCCAATCTACCATTATGAACTCGATTCCCATTGGTCCCCAATAGCTTTGTTCATCTACCGTATCTTTAGATTAGTGTATAACTGTCTTCTTGGCCTTCCTTTCGTCACTTGGTTTATTTGGCCTCCAGCGTGGTTTACACGTCGGGTAACCTTGTAAACTGAGTCTCCCCCTCTTGTTGCTTGAACTCGGCCTCTAGCGTGGTTGACACGTCGGGTAACCTTGTTTAAGACAGTAGTATCCCCCTTGCTCCTGAAGATGCCCCATACGACTGCGGGCGAAACGTTGAGCTCTGACTCAAAATATGACACAGTCCATTCCCGGAAAACGAATATTTCTCATGACTCAGACTGTGAAAGCCTTAATTCAACTGGACCATTCTAGCCCTGAAGAAGACTATTGTATAGTCGAAACGTCGGCGTGAATAAATTGTAATATTGACTGCCAGTCCGAAACTTTATTTATTCCATCCCCAACACAGTCGAACATAATTTTTTGAATATTTCTTTATGTTTACGAAGCAAGACTTTTATTGAATAGATGGAAACCCATTCCAATGGAAGCAAGTGCTTGACGTCAACTTGTATGGAACAACAATTTGCTCCCATCAAGCTGTGCAGCAGATGCGAGCCGCTGGCATCGACGGGCATATCATCAACATCAATAGCATATCTGGACACAGAACCATCGATGTCTTTGACAAGAATCTCAGCTTCAATATGTACCCCGTATCCAAGCATGGCGTCACCGCCTACTCGGAGATCTTGCGGCAGGAGTTGAGAAACAATGCGCTGAAGATTAAGGTTACGGTCAGTATCATCAGTGAATTTTTAATCGCAAGAGACAAGAAATGTATCCTGAGTGATAGAGCGTAATTGAAATATTATCGGACACAAGTTTATGTTTCGTTTTTACTTTACGTTCTTGCTACACTGATCAGCAAATAAATGAACCACTATAAAATTGTTCCTGTAAATTATTTTACATTTTTTACCTCCCGCTGCCGTTGGTAAGGGAGGTATAGGGATCGTGCTAAAAATCGCATATCGAGATTTTGATAAATGACCACCTTTTAAGGTCCCTAGAATCCTAGAAACCAATTTTAACATTTTCACGATGATGTCTGTGTGTATGTGTGTGTGGATCCTCCACTCTAACTCAAATACTATCATTCAGAAAATTTTGAAACCTTATATTTCGAATTTTTTCTGTAATAAAAAGAGCCCATTAGATTTTGGTGAAAATGGGATAACCGGAAATGGCACTTTACTAGAAGCTCAAAATAGTTTTTCTTCGAAAAATACCTTTAAATATTATTTTTTCGATATTAATGCTATTATAAAAATGAAAGATTATTAAACTTTCTATAGAATACATTAAATCCCAGAGTCTACGCTTTAAACAAACAAAACGCAATTATTCAAATGTATGTAACTGACAGATAAATGTCACTATCAAAGAACTAATCATTTCAAAATAATAATAGTAACGTTTTAAAAAGAAAAAAGTAAATAGAACAACAGAAAAGGAATTCAACACAGTTTCCAGCATAAGTGAATATGTAGATATGTATTTAAATTAATAAAAATTAACGATTCACAAAATTGTTTAAGCTAATTCTCATTTTTGGATTAGTGAATTTTATTCTATCCCGGTATTTAAAATTTAATCTTCATTTTATTATAGCTCCGGTGGCTCAATGGTTAGAGCAACGCCTCATGTCATGAGTACCCTCGGGGCTCTGGGTTCGGATCCCACTAATGCATGGATGTATGTGAATGTGAACCCACTCTGTAATTGGGATTTAATCCTGTTGAGGGGTTTAAATGTTATTTTTTCAAGATTAATATTATAAAAGTTAAAGATTATTAAATTTTCTATAGATTTGCATTAATACTTTTTCTATATATTTTATGGATAAATTTATAAAATTATCTATAATTTAAATCACAGAACCTACACTTTAAACAAACAAAAACGCAGTTATTCAAATGTATGTAACTAATAGATAAATATCACTATCAAAGAACTAATCATTTCAAAATAATATTAATAACGTGTTAAAAAGAAAAAAGTAAATAGAACAATAGAAAAGGAATTCAATACAGTTTCCACCATAGTTAATATTTAGGTATGCATTTAAATTAATAAAAATTAACGATTCACAAAATTGTTTAAGCTAATCCTCATTTTTGGATTAGTGAATTCTATTCTATCCCGGTATTTAAAAATTAATCTTCATTTTATTATAGCTCCGGTGGTTCAATGGTTAGAGCAACGCCTCATGTCATGAGTGCCCTCGGAACTCTGTGTTCGAATCCCACTAATGCATGGATGTATGTGAATGTGAACCCACTCTGTACTTGGGATTTAACCCTGTTGAGGGGTTTAAAAAAGGTAGTAACGGATTAGATTAGACCATATTTTAAGATGTCGAAATTACAGTAAAATTGGCTAATCCAAAAATAAGGATTGACTTCGTCTTTTTTGTGACTCGGGCTGTATGGCGGGAGGAATTGTGTTGGCCACACCAAATTTTTTTCATATAAACTTTGTTTGTTATAGGGATTTTTAAAGATTGAAAGCATTTTGGTCACAACCTTCGTTCATATTCTTGGGGCATGTGCGCATTTTTTGATTACGTTTATGTAAAATGTACAAAATTCCAATTGACAATAAATTTAAAGTGAAACATCAATGATTACCTAAAGAATTACGTCACAAAGAATTAGTCTTAATAATTAAAAATTAAATCAATCTGTACATTAACATTTATGACAAAAATAAATTTTGTCGTAGAGCCTATCTCCGGGAGTGGTTGACACGGATATCTACGATGCAGGCGGTTTATCGAAGGAGTTCACGAAGATTTCCTTGTCTCCTGATGACATTACAGACGCTATTATTTACGTCTTGGGCACCAAACCAAATGTGCAGGTAGGTTTTCCTAACAAACTGTATATCTATAAACACAAAGGCCCGTATTACAAGCGCACTTTTATAATAAAAGCGCTTTTATGGTGCGCGCTTTTACATCACAGACTCCATTTTTACTTTTACTAAAAATTGACCAACTGTCAACATACCAGGGTTTTGACAATTAGAAAAGGATAGCTAGAGACAACTATCTAAAGAGAGATTGGACAGACTTATGGGTGGCCTTGTAACAAAGTTTTTGTGATGAGGGGAAAACGGAGCACGGGGAAAATAGTTCCTTGTATATTTCTTCAGAGAGCAGCAAAATCACTAAAATGACATAGAAGGCAATGCAAAAAATATAATGGAAAATTTAAACGTCAAACTGAAAAATTTATAAGCTGATATGATACATAATTTCTGATCCCGCATTATTTGAATTTTTATATGTTTAAAACATTAGAGAACTCGTAAGGTATCTTATGAACATTAGTTACTTTATATATAATAATATTTGTAAGCTTTTCTTATATATGTTTCTGTAGAATTTCATGGAGAACAAATAAATATCCTGTTGAACATTCATCAAATGAACTTGAGCATTTGCAATTCTTCGGAAGAATTCTATATGAGAAAAGAAAGGAACCAACGCAAAAATAACTAAAAATTCGCAGTAGTACATAAAAGTAGACAATATCGTTCATAAAATTATGACTAAATGAATTATGTGAAGAACTATGATGATGTTAGAGGTTGATATTCCTTAGCTCCCAATTTTTGCTTCTTTTTTACTTCCTTGTACAAAGTAAAGGAAGTATTGTATTCGCGAAAAATTTCGGTTTCCAGATTTCAACGGAAATATCCATTTTGGCCATCCCTGAATTCATTCTGACTAATTTCGTCGTGAGGTCTGTACGTACGTACGTACGTATCTCGCATAACTCAAAAACGGTAAGCCGTAGAAAGTTGAAATTTTGTATTTAGGACTTCTATAACATCTAGTTGTGCACCTCCCTTTTTGGTCATTACATAATTTCCAGAAATGGTACTTTATTTGAAGTCCATAATAGATTTTAATGAAAAACTATATTAAAATATAATCCAAAACTTTGCAAATTTAGTATATAAAACTTTTATATCAATTGGAATAACATAGCAGATTTTGGTTAAAACAGGCTAATCGGAAGTGATATATTACCTGAAGTTGTTAACAGTTTTTCTTGAATAAAATGGTTTCATTTTGATTTTAGAAATAAATGCTTCAAATAAGAGTTAGAATTAGCCCTTTGTATAAGCGAGATATGTAAATTTAAAACTTATTAACTTTTTGGTTTTTATAATGAAGCTTGCTATGGATTAGGACAAAAAATAACAAAAAATAAAAAAAATAGATGTTAATTTCAAATTACGTCAAATACGTGCAATTTTATAATTGAGCCTATACTTCATATTAGTCTTGCGTACAAGGAAGTCGTGTGGTGTCCACATCAGATTTTTTTCACCTATGAAACGCGTACGTCTCTTCAACACATCATTAAATAAGATTTCAAAATGATTTTAAAAAAATAACACTAATACAGCGATGTACATATCCGATTGTGTTGTTTACAAGTTTTAGTTTACATCATATACATAGATGTAAAAATATGGCTCAGATATTACAGTACACAAATTAGGACTTGAATCTCACGAAGAGGTGTGGAATTTGCAAAAAAATTTACCCTATTCCTCAAAATAATTATCTGGATAAATACTATTAAACTCTGTTATTAATATTATTTACATACCTACTAATTGTTCTTTTGCAATTGAAAATTTGTATACTATATATTTTAAATAAATGTTCATAATACATATTATGAGTTTTTCTTTTTCTTTCAAATATATATAAAAAAAAAAACACACACACACGTAGAGATTCACGGGCTTGGCTTGAAGCTTGAAAGCTTGGCTTGGCTTGGTTTGAAAAAGCTTGAAAAATCAAGCCAAGCCTGTCGTTCAGAAAAGCTTGACTTTTCAAGCCAAGCCAAGCTTCTGTTCCACCAAGCCCAAGCCAAACCAAGCCTAACATTTAAAAAAGCTTGAATTTTCAAGCCAAACCAAGCCTTCGACTGTCAAGTAGCTTGGTTGAAAACAAGCTTTTTCAAGCTTTTCTTAAGAAATGTTTTCGAGGCCGACAAAACCGTAATTTTATGGTGGTAACGTACTTTCTAATTGCTTCGGCACATTTTTGCGAACTTCTAAGAATTGGAGTTCCCAGTAGGACCAGCCTTCATTACCTGTCAGGCTAGTAAGCTTCAAAAATTTGTAAATAGGAAACTATACCCTTCATCATTCTTATTATGCAAAGACCACTTACTTTCTCCATCTGAACCAAGAAATCGCACATTGTAGTTCGCGCACACAATCAAGTATACAAAATAAATAAAATGTTGAAAAAGTTTTAAATACATAATGATAAATGATAATATAATTTTATTGTTTTATCCTTTACCTACATTAATATAAAATGTATGATGAAAAATGATAATACAAAATTTATTGCAAATGTCAATCATTACATATAGAATTATTTAATATTTTTTAAATACTTATTATTGTCAAGTTAAACGTATTTTGTATAAAAATTAATTAATTAAATACTTAAATTTTTAAGTAACTGGAATTAATTATAAGTTATGAGGTCTCGTGGCCACGTGTCTGAGTGTCAGGTCGCGAATCTGGGTAACCAGGTTCGTTCCCGACCGACGCCAAATATTTCTAATTTTAAATGGCACAAAATTAACCCCTTCGGTGCACTCTCCACACCAGCAATAAGTGACCGTGAGGTGACGCCTGGTAAGCGCCCGCACGGTGCAAATATTTCATTATTACCGATAAAGCAGATTGGCACACCCAGCAATGGGTAATAATCCGTGATGATATATTTATTTATTTTATTTAATTATAAGCTCAAAGCTTCAAGAAATTAGATTTGATTATCAAACAAAAAAAATTATTAAATTTATCTGATTACATTTCACATAAACCTATACTCTATCTGTTTTAACTATAGAGTGGTGGGGAGATAGGTGTAGTTTGGTCTTGTTGTTTGATTGGGTAATTGCAATAATAATTATTGCATTTTAAAGTTGCATTATATACAATGTTTTGTTATTCTGGTATTCCCGAATCATAGAGACGAAACAATTTCTGTTTGTGGATATGTATATTTATATTCAAATATTTTCAATGCTATTTTTAGCTCTACCCCTAATGTATCCCTAATAAACCGCTCTTGTCTGTGACAGGTATAATAGACAATATCAATGTACCGACAAAGTGAGCATTCTCTTTTAAATATTACCTTGATAATCACGGCTTATTACCTAGTTCTGGGGGTTCTTAATTTTCTTTTATCGTTGAGGGTATTTACTTTTGTGCTATTTGAATTTGGACATAATTATTGTAATTATATTTATGTATTTAACTTACATGATTCTGTACTCAAAAATCAGTAGAATTTTCATAAGAAGAGGCGAGTAGGTATTTATGTCACGAACAAACAAAATTTCGGGGAAATTTCCGTCTGTAGGATTTTATGATTTCCAGATGTATTTGAAGTAGGTATAAAAGAATAAAAGATCAGTCTCAGGTAATTTTCATCCCATTGTACATTCCAAAATATTTATGTATTTATTTGAACACTGTTCTTACGTGTTTGGAGACTTGAGTTGTTTATTTATACAGGTGAATATGAACTATATAGTATGAGAAACTCTTAACAGTTTGTTGGAAGGTCATTTCGAGTAAAAATAACATTATGAACTTAAGTCCTATTCATTTTAATTATTAAAATACAATAAAGTCTAACTAATGCATATGCCTACTTGAATGAATGCACTCAACGAAAATAATAAAAGAAACATAAAAATTGATGGGTAAATATTTAATAAACAATAATAAATTTATGTTTATTGTATACTCTCAAAAATAAAATAAATGATTGAAATATACATTTCAATATTTTTATATTTTAACAATTACAAAGAAAAAAACACTTGGTGTAAGTTGCATAAATTTTATTTCATCGTTTTGTTTATCTTTGCGCATAAGAAGATATTTTTCAATTGTACCACAATAAATTTATGTAAAACAAAACGTGATTTATACATCGTTACGATACAATGAAACATCGACATAACATATCAATATATTGATACATCAATATTCCAATACATCGATATATATCGGATTATCGATATTTCGATATATTTAATTTAATTCACATCGAATATTTATATTAAAATCTTGATACCGAACAGCTACTAAGGGTTTTCAAGACCCATATACCTACTGTGCGTATGAGCATTTATAAAGCTTGAAAGCTTGAAATAGCTTGAAATAGCTTGAAAAAGCTTGAAAAAGCTTGATAAAGCTTGAAAATCAAGCCAAGCCTAAAATATTTAAAGCTTGAAGTTTTCAAGCCAAGCCAAGCTTTGTCTTCATCAAGCCCAAGTCAAGCCAAGCCTAACATTAAAAAAAGCTTGAAGTTTCAAGCCAAGCCAAGCTTTTTTATTTCAAGCCAAGTAGCTTGGCTTGGTGAATCCCTACACACACGGTCAACAGTTTAAAGATCTAGTTACCGTCGTTTAGTTCAGGGATGGCGAACCTTTACGTATCAACGTGCCATTTTTCTAAAGAAATGTTTAATGAGGTCATAGACGTGCCATCAAATAATTTTGACTTTGTGATTATTGGGAAAATAATAATAATAAATACTATCAACTCAAAATTCTTTATTTACTACAAAAAAATAGGAACATTTTGCAATGTTTCAATTATACGCGTAATTTAAATTAAAGTAAAATTAGTGTGACTTCTGTTGTTGCAGATTAGATGACAAATAACATATGTTAGGGTTGTAAGATGTTACTTTTAGCAGAATGCATGCTGAACTGGAGTCATCTGTCAAACGGTTTCTAACCGAGTCTTTAATGTTATTCATCTCTGAAAATAATGACTTGCAGGCATAGGTTGATGAAAATATTGTTAAAATAGCATGAGCCAGCTTCTTCAAACAATTAAATATGTCTGGTAACGCATTCCATGTTTCTAAAATTTTGTTATTAGCATTTTCACTTATATTGTCAATCTTTCTGTTTCAATTAATTCTAACTCTTTCCTTGTTTCAATAAATTTTTGAATCCATATTGAACTAGACTGGAAATCAATCAGCTGCATTTCAAATTCTTCAATTTCCAACCAATCGAATTGGGACAAATTCAGTTTATCAAATGACGTCACATCAGGGTATATAATAAACTTGAGTATTTCCGATAATTCTTTGAACTGAGAAAATCTCGCTGAAAATTCCTTGATTGAAGAATCAATCACAGAAATAAATTCTTCAGTAACTTGGTCTTCGTCTGGTTTCTCATGTATTTTCTAAATCGTTGATATATTTTTTCAAATCGCAGCCCGCGCACCGCACCCGAACATTTCGTAGCGTAGGGATCACTCGCGTTCGCTCGACATATAATACCTACTTCACACTTTTTTTCGTAGTGCATCATAATGAATTTTGTGATCAGTGATGTGCCCAAAATATTGTATCGCGTGCCATTAATGGCACGCGTGCCATTGGTTCGCCATCCCTGGTTTAGTTAATTGCATATGTTGATCGATGGCAAACTATGACGATACAAAAGTATTGAATTTCCAATTTCTCTATAGATAGTTGTCTCTGAGGATAGCTATAGTAACCTGACATGTAACCGTCTTACATACCGCGGTTACATGTTTGTCGTAACCATAAGTAACCGGGATGTTCAATAAAATTCAGTTACCATGTAACCGGGGGTAAACGCTCTGAATAAAAAAAAAAAAACGCCTTATATTGTGCATGCGGTGGATTATTCCGTACTTATTTGGTAATATGTTAGAACAAAACTATAATATATTATCACAATTTTAATACACATATCTAAAGTTAAAATTTATTTTTCAGATATATGAATTGACAGTTAAACCACTGGGAGAACCTTTTTGATTTGAAGTGAGGCTTTGAAACTATTAGTTTTTTAAAACATGCAACAGATTTATATATTTATTATTGCATAGTTATTTAATATACCGGGTGTTTTCCAACTTCGGGTAAAAACTTTAAGGGCATATAGTACAGACCAAAATGAGTAAAAAAGCTTAATCAACATAGGTCGGATCTTCAACTGTTACCGAGAAAGAAGCCATTTATTATTAGAATCTAAGAAAAATTAACAAAGATAGTGATTGAACAAAATTTTATCTATATCAGCAAATAGACTATAAAAAACAGTAAAATTTTATATGAAACATTCTTCTCAATGTCTAAAGGTGCATTCACAAATGAAAATTAGGTTTATGGTTTTTGTTTAGGTTTAAGTAAGTCATTCATAAATGTAAGTTTAAATTACCTGAAAATTAGTTTTGATATGTACAGAAATCTGTGTAAATGCTTCAAAAACAAGATTAAAATATCGGTAGAGCAGAACTCAACAAGACACCTGTGCGCCGTGAAACTGTCATTCGCTTGGCGTTATTGGTTATATTTCAGCAATTAAGTTATGACAGTCTTCATGTCCTTCTCGCATTTGTTTAAAAAGCCGAATCCACCAAGTGGATACAAAATAAAGATAAGTGTATATATCTATATCATTTCAGACTCGTTCTCATAGGTGAAGTTTGTGACGTCAAACTAAATCATAAACCTAAAGTTTGGACCTTGCAATGTTTAGCATTATGATTTGGATTTAGAGAGCCTAAATTCTGAAATGTGAATGGAGTCATTACATAATATGCAGCCAAAATCTTTAAATCTAAAGTATAAAGCATAAATCTAAACCTAATTTTCATTTGTGAATGACCCTTAATAGTAACGAAGTTATTTGAAAATCAAATATTGGCAAAGGTTGCCACATATAACTTAGTACATTTAAAAAAAAAACAATAGCACATCTAAGTTGACTTATGAAAGGTAAACAAAAAGTCTTATTTAATCGTAGTCGTAACTCTTATAGTTTTCGAGATAGCAGAGGTAAACCCCGTAAAAACTTATTTTTCACTGCCTTATATCTCGTAAACTATTTGCACTTAAACTTTTTTCCCGAAGTTGAAAAACATCTGTATATAAATATTTACTCGTTAGCAACAAAAATATTAGTAGTAGTAAATTATATTGTAAAATAGATTTCTAAGTTTGTATTTTATCAGAATGGGGTATGTGACCAAAAATATATTTAATCACTTAATTTTAGAATTAAAAAAAATAATTGTACGTAACTTTTATTTGAAGTATTATCTAAAATAATCCATAAACGTTTGACAGGGATGAAACTCAACAAATCAACTTCTGGTTAATTACCTTTAACCACTTGTCAAAAGTTACACACATAACTCCACTCATTGCTTGTAATTTTGGTAGCTAGATTATGGCTAGACTTGCGAGCGTCAGACCATTAATTATTCAAGTAAATTTTTATTTGTCGTAACAGTTTTTTATTTTAATTATCACTATTTATGGTAAAAAGATTTTATTTTAATAACAAATATTTTCTCTAAATTTAATCAAGGTCACGTACGCACATACCCTATTATTTATAGAGCACAATAAGTACACTTTTCTCAATAAACTTTAGTAAGTATTAATCCTCTGTTTAAGGTTTTTTACATGTTTTTCCTTGAATTTAAGGCTAATGCCAGAGGATTTACTAATTTTGTGAACTTCATATTATCACGATTTTACACTTAATAATCTTTTCCTGTACCCGTGTGCGTTGTACTTATTTAAATAATAAATACAAAATATGTAAGTGTTTTATTATATAAATACAACTCCTGCAAAATTAACGAATATCTAATTTTATCTGGTGCATAAATAAATATATCTTCACGGATATTACCCATTACTGTGTGTGCCAATCTGCTTTGTACACAGATTTCGGTAATGATGATGACATTTATATCGTGCGGGCGTTTACCAAGCATCACGTCTCGGGCACTCATTCAGTGCCGGCCCGAGACTTTTGAACGCCCCAGGCGAAAATTGTATATTGTGCACCTCATTTATTACAATTTTGTTACAAAAATTAGAAGAGGCGATTTGTATCCATAACTCGCGTGCGTGTGTGTGTGTGTGTGTGTGTGTGTGTGTGTGTGTGTGTGTGTGTGTGTGTGTGTGTGTGTGTGTGTGTGTGTGCGTGTGTGTGCGTGTGTGTGTGTGTATGTGTGTGTGTGTGTGCGTGCGTGCGTGCGCGTGTGTGTGTATGTGTGTGTGTATGTGTGTGTGTGTGTGCGTGTGTGTGTGTGTATGTGGGTGTGTGTGCGTGCGTGCGCGTGTGTGGGTGTGTGTTGTTGGATCCACGATTTGGTAACAAATGAACAACCGAAAGTAGTAGTTACAAGAAAAAATCATCTAAATATTATTTATTGAAAATTTATGTAAATACTTATATTAAAGAACGTTAAATTCTTTATTCGATAAATATAAATTCATTATTATATCTTGTATAGATTTAGAGATAAAGAAATGCATATAAAATAATTTGATGTAAAATCTCTCAGATCGAACTACTACAAGGCAAGAAATTCAAATGTTTGTAATAGACACATAAATGTCACTGTCAAAAATATTTGTATGCCACTGTCAAAAATATTTGTACATCATTATGAAGATTATGAAAATAAAAAAAAATTCAACAACGCAAAAGAATATACGTAAAAAAGAATATAAAAGGAATTTGCGAAAAAATGACGAATATAAAGAAAAAGAAAGTAGAAAAAGAAAATTTGAGGATATTGAATATAAAGAAAACGTTCACAGTTTGTGCTGTGAGGTGTATGACGTCATACGTGACGTCAACATTTCATGCTAGCAGTGCTCACGCCCAAGAGGATGGGCAGCGTAAGCGCTGTAAGCTCGTTTGATATTTTTTACGCCATTGCTTGCTGAAACAATGAAATTGATTGTTGGATGGAAGTTGTTAACGTAGTAAAGGATTTCTTTTAGAGGAAATTAATGAATGGATCAAACAAACTCACAAATGACAAGCAAGAAGGGTGCGGTCCGAATCATGCTATCATAGCTTACAGTGCTCAGACCGCTCACAGCTGGTCCGAATCCGAATTGATTGAGCACGCTGACAACTGTAAAGGCGCTTACGATTCGGACCGTTCGTAAGCGCTGATGCTTCTTCCTTGTCATTTGTGACTTTAAGTTTGATCAATTCATTGGTTTTATCAGAAAAAAATTCTTTACTACGTTAACAACTTCCATCTTAAAAAACAATTTCATTGTTCCAGCAAGCAATGGCGTAAAAACATCAAACGTGCTTACAGCGCTTACACTGCCCATCCTCTTGGGCGTGAGCACTGTTAGCATGAAACTGTGAACGTTGTAAATATGATTCGGACCAACTGTTAGCGCGCTGTCGGTACTCAAAGCGTGATTCGGACCGCACCCTATGTATTGTACATAATTTATATTAAAATATTCCATAGATTTTGCAAATATATGTGAGAATTATTTTTGAATATGAATATATGTGTTTAAATAGTTATTTATAATATAAGTGTTAAAAGTGATATTTTATTTTGTGAGAAGGTAACCTATTCTGCATTAAATTCCACTCTTATGGGACAGAGGTTGTACAAAATAATTTAATTTATTTACATTTATACAATGTTTATTTAAAATACAATTGAAAACAACACAAAAATGAATTATTATAATTAAATGTAAATATGTAATTACAATAATAAAGAATTTAAAATCAGCTATACACTGGACTGGAATTATTTGAATCTGTTCCAATATATAAAATATACAATAATATTCATTTTACATTGCTTCACCAACTGGCTTGATTATCATCTCGTGAATCTGAAAGATAAACAATAATTAGTTGTTATTAAGTATTTAAAAATAGTAGTGAGTGATTTTGTTATTTTATATTTTTAATTTTTACAGTTAAACTTAACAAGAAATTTAATATCGTGATTACGCAGTATTACATTTATAAATATTGAAACAAATTTTAATTTTTAACTATGTATAAATTAACAAGTATGATATTTTTTTTTTGTGACGAGGTTTTCGTGTTCGTACGCTGCATCTGTGAAATGTGGTATTATGTATTAACTGACCTGCACGTGTGGTTTTGTACCCAAAACATAAATAATACCATCTGTGATATCTTCAGCAAATAATCGGGGCATCATTCTAACAATCTCGAGATTGAATCCTGGAAACCCGGCGTCCACAGTAAACTCTGTCTCCACTAAACCAGGAGAGATGCTCTAAAAAAAAAATTCGTATAGATTGAAATTTTATAACTAATATCTACGTGTTTCTAAAGTGATGCTTTGTCTAGTGAAATTTCGTTACTCATTTTTTTTACTTTCCGTCACCTTTAGGTACGGAAGGTATTGTCTTTGGTCAAAAAATTCGATGATGAGTTTTTAATGAATAAGCACGTTTTAGGGTCCCTATAATACGATTTTACTATTTTACGATGATGTCTGTATAACTCTAATACTACTTTTCCAAAAATTTTAATTTTTGCATATTCCTTTTCTTTAGTTCCATATAAAGAGCTTGTTTAGATTTTGGTTATAATTGGTCTACCGGAAGTACCCTAATTTGAAGATTTCAATTTAATTTTTCTTAATATTTTTGTTATGTTAGGATATAAAATGGTTACATGCTTGAATTCAGAAAAAATACTCTATTAAATAGGCCTAAAAAATATATATCATCCCATTTAAAATCTGATTTGGCCAGCACATAATCTCACGCCAGATATTTTACCTGGTTGTACGCATAAAACAAAAAATATTATTAAATACAATTACATATATTCATGTCTCACTACCAAATTAATTATCACATATATTTGCAAAATCTATTGGATATTTTAATATAAATTATGTACAATACATACATTTTCTTTATATTCAATATCCTGAAATTTTCTTTTTCTGCTTTCCTTTTCTTTTTCTTTATATTCTTCATTTTTTTTGCAAATTCCTTTTATATCCTTTTTCACGTATATTCTTTTGCGTTGTTGACATTTTTTATTTTAATAATCTTCATAATAATGTACAAATATTTTTGACAGCGGCATACAAATATTTTTGACAGTGACGTTTATGTGTCAATTACAAACATTTGAATTTCTTGCCTTGAAGTAGTTTGATCTGAGAATTTTTACATCAAATTATTTTATATGCATTTCTTTATCTCTAAAACTATAGAAAATATAATAATGAATTTATATTTATCAAATAAAGAATTTAACGTTCTTTAATATAAGTACTTAACATATTCGCTAAAATCTAAATATGCGATTTTTAGCATGAATTCAATACCTCTCTTAGCGAGAGGTAAACATATAACTTTGTATTGTAACTTGAGAACCACTGGTTTAAAAATATATTTTTTCTATATTCGGATGTCCCACTTGGTCTTCTATAAGATTGCCTTATAATATTTTATTGTATCTTTAATAATATAGAAATTATTGGAGGTAGCTCGTTTAGCTGTTACACCCTGTATACACACACATACACACAGACATCGTCGTGAAAATGAATTCTAGGGACCTTAAAACGTGCTCATTTATCAAAATCTCGATATGCGATTTTTAGCACAATCCCTATACCCCCCTTACCAAGAGTAGCGGGAGGTAAAAATCAAAGCCTCTCTTCTTGAATCTTATTTTAGAAATTGAAATAAATTAGAAAACGACGAATGGAAATATTTTTTTGCTGTCTGTTACAAAGAATTTCGGGAAAATTATATTAAAGATCAATTTTGACAACTTAACTTTTAAATTGCCTACTCCGAGTAATGCCTAAAATAAAATGATTTACAAACTAACCGTAATTTTAATTTTCAAGCCATTATTTCTCAACTCTTGTCGCATAACTTCCGTGTAGGCCGTGATTCCATACTTGGACGAGTTGTACATGTTTACTGACGTATTCTTGTCTGAATTCTGGTAGATGCTGTGTCCAGCTATGCTGTTAATAATGATGATGTGGCCCGCGATATCCGCATTTCGCATCTGCTGCACGGCTTGTTGAGTGCACATGGCGACACCCATTAGATTTATGTCAAGAGTTTGTTTCCATAGTGACGGATCACCGTCTGCAAATTGGATAGTTGATAATTTAATTCATTAAATCATACATTGTTATTATGAGGTCGTGTAGAGTCTGTTCGCTGTAATAATATGCCAGGCACGTCATGAATACGCCATTATTTTCTGGCTGCGCAGTAGTGAAATTTAGTGCAAGGAGCAACTTTGCATAGCAACGGGACGCTAACAGGCCTATTCTACTAAAAAAAAATATGTATCGTTACGAGTCGTTACCAGGCGACATGTAATTATAATAACGATTTTTGCCAAAACCCTATTCTACTTTATTTATCGTTATTTTTTATTTTATGTCGTTTATGAACGACAAGTTCACATGCCTCGTTGAAGTCGTAAAATTAGATATATTTTGAAAACAAACGTAAAAATGGCTAAAGAAGATATTTTATTAATTGTAGCTGAACAAGATATTATTATTACTATATTATTACATTTTTTAATATGACTTTTTGTATAATCGTCCTTTTACTGTACCGGAGGAAAATTTGAGTATTTTTTTTTATGAGTACAGAAGCATGTAGAGATTTATTTACGCAAATTTCACCATATATGAGGAACTCGTTGAAGTGATGGTTTGCCAAAAATTTCTAGATTATTTATAAATTATTATTTATGCGTATTACATTACATATGAATGCACATAAATATTTTGTTTTCAATTCAGATGATGGCAGCTTTGCATTTTTTTGCTCATGGAAGATATTAGAAATCAGTAGCAAGGAGGATATCAATAGAAAAGGATTCATATGTGGTATTAAGTCAATCATTAATAATCATATCATTAATAGAAATCTGCAATATTATTGTTGATCATTTTATAGACATATAGGTACCTATATCAAATTTCATACGGCGCAAGTAGATATGGAGCGTGTAAACTGTAAAACGAGGGTGAGAATAATAAATAATTTTATGTACGATGAAAATTTTAAATTTGAATCAATGTCAAATTTGAATTGAAAAACAAATATAAATTTATTCTGTCAAAATCAAAATGAAGTTAGATATTATCGTTAAACTCATCATAACGATAACTCGATAACGATATGATTAGTAGAATACCTTTTTGGCATTTGTCGTTATGAAAGTCGTTCAACCAAATGCTTAGCAACAGTCGTAGGTAACGATATCGTTATACATATTTTTAGTAGAATAGGCCTGTATATATGTATGTATGTATTTATATTGAGTGGAAGGCATAGTTTGTGTTGGTTGTGCTTGAAATCTGTTACACAGGCATTGAACATGGGTAAACACGGTACGAAAGTCAACTGGGTGCCGCGACATCTGGGCGACAGGCAACAGAAAAAATAATTAAAAGTGACAAACGTTAACATAACCTAACGCACACCTGTATAATTCTACACATTTATTATTTTATCGCCCAAATGTCGCGGCGCCCAGTTGACCATCGCACAAATGTCGCGGCGCCCAGTTGTCCATCGCCAAGACGCCCCCGCCAGGCCAGGGCTCGTTTTCTAAATTTTGACGCATGCGAAAAAAACCTCTTATAAAAGTCGTTCTTTAATATACGATTTTCCTATAATTTGCAATCATTTTATTTCTATTTTTTAACTCTATATGTAATTTTGACTTACATTGTTAGTACAGTTGCAAAAAACAATAAACCATGATTTTTTTGGTTTATGTAATACAATTTTAGACCAAAAATAGAGGGGAGACAAGGTATATTCACGCGTATGTTTTCAAATCGTCTAAACGACTTTAAACCTTATTTTTACGTCAAGATCAGCTGAAATTGGCTAGTCGACCATGATATATCCGTTACGACAATAAATACAAATAATTTTGTTTATAAATGTAAAATAAATACTCAGGAATCTATGAATCAAACTGAAAACACCAGTAAAGAGTAAATGCTGGCAAAACTCTTGTTGTTGACTTTAAAAACTTATTTGTTCGACACATATGTAGAGGTGGTGCCAAATGTCATGGGCTATGAAATGCGCAGATCAAAAAGAAAGACAGCTGAAGACAGGTCAAGCAATAAGAGAGAGAGAGAAAGAAAAAGAAAGAATTTTTGCACATCAGCCCATCACGTTTGGCACGGACTTTACATCTCTGGTCAACTAGCCAATTACATTTTAACGATTCAATAAGGTCGAGAATCGCTAATCGCTAAGATGATTTTGAAAGTTTACTTACGGCGAAATTCATAGCCTGGCCTTGATTTAAAAACTAATCAAAATTAGAATTATCAGGTTAATCATGAAAAATTATTATTATTAACATAAGAATATCATTATTAGTGTGGAGTACGATGATCGACAGGTAGCAGAATGGAGAATTGGGAAATAATCGGACACGCAGTCTAATGTAAATAATTTATTTCCTGGCCTACGTTTCGACTATTACTACAGTCTTCCTCAGGGCTCTAAAACTATACATAGAAATACAAACATGAAATTTACACTATTAACAAGGTACACTTATTTACATAAAAATTTACAACAAAATATATGAAATACTTTTTTTGTACTTACAGAAATGGTCAATGATTAAAACGGTAGACATGGAAGTAGCATTTAGACAACAAAAAACTGTTTCAAATTTATTCAGCAAAATTAAAGATACAACTTGTAAAGAACAACAATCAAACCTGATATACAAAATACCATGCAAGGATTGTAACGCTCGATATACCGGTCAAACTAAACGGTACTTAAAGATACTTTTGGATGAACATAAAAAGAATTCAAATAACACTAACAAAAATATCAAATGTGCCCTAGTAGGACATGTGAAAAACAATCAACATGAATTTGATTATGACAACGCCAAGATTATTAAAAAATCTGATGTGGCCAGCACATTACCTTCCGTCAGTTCTATGTATTTTAGGCTCTTTCTTTTTAGGGGGAAAATGAACTGATCTTACCTCGTACTGAACTGAACTGAACTACTCCTAAAAAGAACAGTATATATTTTTTTTTAAATAAGAAGTTATAGTCTGTTAATTTGATTTTGACATCAAATTCTTTTGCCTTTGTGTATTTAAGTATGGAAGTATTTCTTATGGTAATGAAACATTATATAACGTTTCAAACTAATTAATTTCTTCTATTCATGTCATTTTAATATCAAATACTTACAAAAAAGACAAAATACAAAGCAGTCAGTCATATTGACGTGAGATTGACATTCGGGATCAGTTCAGGAGCTATATGATCCTGTTTCAAAGGTGGTGCTTCGCGGGGGCGGGGACGAAGAAACTGGGTAGTACAAGATCATTTATCCCCTTTTGAAAAGAACGATTTAAGGTAGATGTGTGCTACTCGGAGTTGATCTTCTTAAAAAAAGAAAGCGGCTTTTGTATAAATGTCATACATAAAGTTCCTTGTAAAAGATTATATTTCTTGTACATTACCTTAAGGCAGTTGTATGTATTTTATACAAATTCCATACAGAACAAAAGATCCTATATTTCCAGTAGTAAAATTATAACACAAACATACTGTCAACTGCACTTGACATTGACACTTTTCATTCAGAATTTCCTTAATATAGCAGCTGTTTCCAGAGTTATAACATAGCTGACTAATATGTATGATATTTAATTTCTTTATAATTTTTTAAATCTATATCCATTTAATATGAAGTATAAAATGCATCAAAATCGTATAGAGAATAAAATATTCTTTAAGATTTATAATAACATTAAATGTGAAAAAATGATATTTAACATCGGTTTTTCAAGAAAAACTGTTAAAATCTTCAATTGAGGGTACTTCCGGTTGACCAATTCTTACCAGAATCTAATCAGCTCTTCATATGGACGTACAGAAGGAGAATACGAAAGAATTATAATTTTTTGAATTGTAGTATTAGAGTTATCGCATTAGAAAAATTTGTCACACACAGACACACACACACACACACACACACACACACACACACACACACACACACACACACATACATACACACACACACACACACACACACACACACACACACACACACACACACACACACACACACACACACACACACACACACACACACACACACACACACACACACACACACACACACACACACACACACACACACACACACATACAGACATCATCGTAAAAATAGTAAAATCGTATTCTAGGGACCCTAAAACGTGCTCATTCATCAAAAACTCACCACCGAATTTTTTGACCAAAGACAATACCTTCCTTACCTAAAGGTGACGGAAGGTAAAAAGAATCGAACTTACACAAAAGACTCACTTTAGAAATGTTATATATTAAATCCGATGAAAATAACATTAATCACCAGACAGATATAGACAATTTAAGTGTAATCTACCACAATTTTATAAATTATTACAAAAATAATCCATAACAAATGTTCAGTGTTACTAGGTTTCCAACAACACCTGTATGTTAGTAATTTGTCTATCATAATAGTTCATTTCTTGTTAACTTAAGTACTCCATTTAAAAAAACCTTCGTATTGGACAATGTTAATTAATCCTTGACTTAACTTTACTTGCTTGTCCTTGTTATAAATTTTTCTTACGACTTTGAGTACACGTTTCAGAACGTTTTAAATTTTTAAAAAAGTTGTTTGAGTTTTTTCTCTGAGTTCCAGCTTAAAATTTTTTTTGACTATATATTCTATAAAAACAATATATTTAATAATTTTTAATTGTTATTTCCATTGGGTCATATGGGGGATCCCCACGTTACCGTTTTAATCATTGACCATTTCTGTAAGTACAAAAAAAAGTATTTCATATATTTTGTTGTAAATTTTTATGTAAATAAGTGTACCTTGTTAATAGTGTAAATTTCATGTTTGTATTTCTATGTATACTTTTAGAGCCCTGAGGAAGACTGTAGTAACAGTCGAAACGTAGGCCAGGAAATAAATTATTTACATTAGACTGCGTGTCCGATTATTTCCCAATTCTCCATCATTATTAGTGTTTTGTACAGTCGGTGGCATGAAAGAAAATCAGTCTGAAGAATATTAAATGCTAGCAGGAGTTCTGTAAAACGGCAGTACGATTATTTTACTATGAAAAACACGATTACATGCAATACTCTCTCTTGTCGCTCGGTTTTCTTCAAGTCATCGATTGTATAATTTGTAAACTTTACCTATAAAATTGCTATTTCTAGCGAGACCGGCATTGTTAATTAGTATAGAGGTAGGTCCTAAGTTGTCCAGGACCCATTGGAAGGCTCTCTTCACATCCTCCTCGCAGGACACATCACATTTGATCGCATGGAGTTTTCCTGGCCCAGAGAGAGACTTAGCGAGCTCCTCCACTCTTTCTACTCTTCTAGCTAGACCTGCTACCTAAAATAATAACAATATTTAGTAAAATAATACAGTAGTAGCTCACCAGGATAGAGTATTTGTCTTAGTTTTCAATGGTATTTAGTTGAATAGTTAAGAGAAATTAAAATTTTTAAAAATATTTAAACTTACACCAGTTTTTAAAAGTTGTATACAGAAACATCAAACATTAATGGCAGATTGCACAGCTAACACGTAAATTTTAAGTATCCCTTAAATTGATAATATCGTGTCGAAACGAAATGTCAAATGAGAAATTGAATATTGCTGTCAAAATTTCGATTTGCATTTTTGGGTTTAAGCCAAGCCTAGAATTTAAGTGTCAGCGGTGCAAATGGGCATATGTCTCATTATTTTTCAGCTATAAACACCGGCAAAAATGGGGGAACACTGTACTTATAAAACGATACCAGAAGGCTTGAAAGTAGTGAGAATTTGGAATAGAGTAAATGTGTGACGTAGATATACAAAGTGTCCAGAATAACTCTTCCAACATGGGGATCTCGACTGGCGATATTGAATTTTTTTCATTAGTGTTAGTTTTCGATGATTGATGTCAAAGTTTTAATTTTTTATAGACGCCATATTGGAAAGTTACACTATTAAAAAGAATCTTTTTAGCTTTCAAACCATGTATACCATATGTTCATTTATTTTAAACTGCAAAAATTCATCAATAAAGGATTACAGCTCAATTGAATTAAGAAATTTTAATAAGAAATAGTGAAAGTAGATGCTTAATAATGAATATTAATAAATAAATAAAATGATATAATTGAAATACTTCGGAAATAAGGGGTTTTTTGTTTTAACAGCTCGTCACTCATATGAAATCCATATACCGTGTGTCTATCTTAAAGGTGTACATAGGAGATTAACATGGGAAATCAGTTTTTTTACAATTTCTTGCTCGCCTAATCATTTTAAGCAAGAACGCGTCAAATAAAAGTTTTAGGGCATAAAATTCTGCATCCAAGCCAATAAATAGAATTATCTTTACATGCTTTGTAACGACAGAAATTAATTATGAAAATGTCGAAATTTACGTTGAAAATATCGTCAGCCATGGAATTGAACAAAAAATAAATAAATGCTTGACGCAACGTAAGTTAACTTATTTGACGTTTCTGACAATTTGATAAAGTGTCAAGTATTTATTTTTTTTTTTGTTCAATTCCATGGCTGTCGATATTTTCAAAGTAATTTTCTACCTTTTCATATTTAATTTCTGTCGTTACAAAGTATGTAAAGGTAATTCTGTTTATTGGTTTAGATGCAGAATTTTATGCCCTAAAACTATTATTTGACGCATTTTTGCTTAAAATAATTAGGCGAGCAGGAAATTGCAAAAAATTTATTTCCCATGTTAATCTCCTATGTACACCTTTAAGACAGACACACGGTATATTATTTTGATTGGCGACTCAAAGACCACCTATAAGTATATAACGAATACCGAGTTAGGGTGTGGAGTCTACTACCAATGGATATAGACAAATTCAAATAGCGGACACGTGGCTACCATTCCTGTACTGCAAACAGTTTTTATTTGAATATAAATTTCTTGCAATAAACTTAATAATTTTGATACTCTTGCAATTATAAAGCATGTAGATTTGTACAGTGTTACAATATTAATTTGTTTTTTATAAATATAATTAAAAAATAGCATACATTTCAAGAACATTTTAGATCCACGAAAAAAACAGTTATATAAAAACATATTCGTGACGTCACGTCTATATTTTCAAATTTCGGGGAACCATAACTCGCTTATTAATAGGAATGTTTTCACCGGATTTTCACCAATAATAGTCTTAGTTTTACTTTTACTTTCTGATGAAATTATAAAAATGGTGGAATCTCCTATTATTCAACTTGTAGGTTAAAAACAATGGTCATTGCAATGAAACAATTTGAAAATTGATAATTTCCTTATTTACTTCTTAAAATTTTATACAGGGTGTTCATTTTTAAGTGGCTACCATTGCGAGAACTTAAGAGATACGAAGTTGGTTAAATTAGTGAAGAATCTCTATTTTACATAGGTACTTCATTGATAAACTGAAAAAAAATCAACCAGTGGTTCTCAAAATATGGATACCAACATTTTTATTTTTATTGGAAACATATACATTTTATTTGCTCATTCAATAGAAGTCTTTATTCTGAATCCAGCGATATACAATTTTCATAACCTTTAGGGGTTAAATTTTTTTGGGATGCATAGATGCTACCTGAAAGTAGCATCTATGCACGATTTGTAAACAAATTTAATTTGTTGTTCCAATAAATAGAAAAGTCTGTAATACCAAATTTTGGATTGTATTTTATAATGTTTTTCCTCGAAAATCTGTTAAGTACTCCAAATTAAGTACCACTTCCGGTTTATCATATAGGTATAATCAAAATCTAATGTTTTTTCAAATTATACACGAGTTTTAAATACCAAATTTGAGAAGTTTTGAATCATATTTTAATATAATTTTTCAAAAAAATCTGTTTTAGCCTTCTGTAAAGAAGTTTATCAATTTTAAAAAACATCTAGTTTGTCGTTCTCATTAATATAAAAGTCTTAAATACCAAATTTGAAAAGTTTTGGATTGTATCAATTTATTTTGCTTTCCGTTACATAACAGTATTAAATAATAAATTTGACAAGTTTTGGAATATATCCTATTATATTTTTCACGAAAATCTGTTCAGAGCTTCAAGTAAAGTATCACTTCCGGTTTATCGATTTTAGAAACAATCTAACATATAGTTCTCATTAATATAAAAATCTTAAATACGAAATTTGAAAAGTTTTCGAATATATCGTAATATATTTTTCACGAAAATCATATGTATAATCATAACACAGACATCATTGTAAAAATAGTAAAAACGTGTTGTAGGGACTCTAATTCGTGCTTATTTACTGAAAACTCACCATCAATTTTTTGGCACGATTGCATTACCTCCCTTACCTATGACGGGGGGTAAAAAAACACCCGGTATTTAATATAGGGAGCTATGCTCGAATAAGTTCAAGTTCAAAATATTCTTGGTTTTATAAATCTTTATAAATAAAATAAAACAAATATATCATCACGACATATTATCCATTGCTGGGTGTGCCTATCTGTTTTGTACACAGATGTCGGTAATGATGATGACATATTTGTACCGTGGGGGCGTTTACCAGGCGTCACCTCACGGGCATTCATTGCTGGCGTGGAGAGTGCACCAGACCAATAAATCTCTATGGCTTTTCTAATTAATTTGTTGTAAGGCTCGTTAGGTCTAAGCAATAATGATTCTTTCTTCGAATTTTATTTGGTGGAATTCTTCCAGGGCACGTTATTTTTGGCTAAGTATCGAATAAATAATTAAAATATGGCACTTCATTATTTATTCTAAAATGAAATTAATATCCAATTCATATTTTTAGGCATAGGGATCATGCTAAAAATCGCATATCGAGATTTTGGTAAATAACCACGTTTTAAGGTCCCTAGAATCCAATTTTAACATTTTCACAATGATGTCTGTGTGTATGTGTGTGTGGATCCTCCACTCTAACTCAAATACTATCATTCAGAAAATTTAGAAACCTTGTAATTCGAACTTTTTCTATTATGGAAAGAGCCCATTAGATTTTGGTGTAAATCGGATAACAGGAAATGGCACTTTACTAGAAGCTCAAAACAGTTTTTCTTCGAAAAATACCTTTAAATGTTGTTTTTTCGAGATTAATGTTATTATAAAAATTAAAGCTAATTAAATTTTCTATAGATTTGCATTAATACTTTTACTATTATATTTTATGGATAAATTTATAAAATTATCTATAATTTAAATCCCGGAGCCTACGCTGTAAACAAATATAACGCAGTTATTCAAATAATGTATGTAACTGATAGTTAAATGTCACTATCAAAGAACTAATCATTTCAAAATAATATTAGTGACGTTTTAAAAAGAAAAAAGTAAATAGAGCAATAGAAAAGGAATTCAATACAGTTTCCAACACAACTACTCGTATGTAGGTATGTATTTATATTAATAAAAATGAACGATTCACAAAAAATTAAAAGCTAATCCTCATTTTTGGATTAGTGAATTCCACAGGTGAATTCTATTCTATCCCGGTATTTAAAATTTAATCTTCATTTTATTATAGCTCCGGTGGCTTAATAGTTAGAGCAACGCCTCATGTCACGAGTGCCCTCGGGGCTCTGGTTTCGAATCCCACTAAGGCATGGATGTGTGTGAATGTGAATCCACTCTATGTAATTGGGATTTAATCCTGTTGAGGAGTTTAAAAAAAGGTAGTTACCTGGATTAGAGTAGACTATATTTTAAGAAATAAACTGTCAAAATTAGAGTAAAATTCGCTAATCCAAAAATAAGGATTAACTTAATTTTTTGTGACTCGGGCTGTAAATGGCGGAAGGTATTGTGTTGGCCACACCAGATTTTTTAAAAAGTTACCTTGGGTAACTCAATTAAAACATCCAAGGACGATTTTTTCATGCTGCAGTTATTTGATTGAGCAGTATGATATCATTACATTACATTGTCACTATTTTACTATACTTTATGCTCAGTCATTGTGATTTTTGTTAAAATTAGATTTTGTAAGTGTTTACAAATTCATATCTAATATTAATCTGAGTAAGATTATGTAATAATAGCGGAAAATATACAGAATCCACACCACTCTTAGATAATATGTATTGACATTATGATAACATCATACCTCGAAAGAAATTATCATACACTTCAAAGTTTATAATAAATAAAACTCAACAAGTTATGATTATAGGTGATTTTCATTCTTATAGGTAGGGACATGATGATTATTTTAATTATCATTTATAGTGAATCATTATATTCGTCGTGTCATCGTGAATTAGCAACAAATATGTTACATAAATATAAATATTTTTCTTATTACATAATGATATTTATGGAACAAAATTATTTATACTCTATCCGTTTTAACTATAGAGCGTTGGGTGAGGTAAGGCCTACGATTCTAGCTCTCTGATTGGTTCAAACGTGAACCGAGTTTACACAGTAAAATAATTGACGCGAAATTTAAATTTGCTTGACAACCGTATCAATTATTTTGACGTCTGACATAAAATAAATAAAAGTCAATAGTACACGATTTATTACATATTATTAATTTCTGTTCAGTTCTGTTTGTTAATTTTCATAGTGTTTTGGCGTTATATTTCATATTACATAGTTTTTGTTGTGCGCGTTTTCTTAGTTTTTAGTTAGTAGTTCGTTAATTTTTTTATTGTTCTCTTCGTTAATATTATGGATAAAAATTGATAGATATGTACGCATAAGACAAAATTATTGAAAAAATATCAATTAGAAAGAATTTTTTAAAATCCAAGAATGGCGCCAAAATTTGAATTTTTTATTTAATACATGTAAAAACGGCCGCGCTCGAAACGCCATCTAGTCTATAGTTAAAACGGATAGAGTATAGTGTCTGATTATGTATTGAGTTTACATGCAGCTTTGAAACTATATTTAAAACGTTTTTAATTTTGAAAGCGCCATGTATACAGTGTCAAAACAGTTTTAAGTTATCTCTCAAACGTTTGGTTTCTGCCACTTTGTATTACTAACCTAAATAAACTGACAGTTGTGTATTTTTTGCGCATAATGGTACAAAGTAAGAAAAAAAAAATCTGTTGCGGACACCACACGACTTCCTTGTACACAAGACCAATATGAAGTATAGACCCAAGTATAAAATTCCACGTATTTGACGTAATTTGACATTAGCAACTATTTTTTTTTGTTATTTTTTGTCCTAATCCATAGCAAGCTTCATTACAAAACCAAAAAGTATATAAGTTTTAAATATACATATCTCGCTTATACAAAGGGCTAATTTAATAATACTTCATGTGCTAAACACAGAATTTAATTCTCTAAAACTCTTATTTGAAGCATTTATTTCTAAAATCAAAATGAAACCATTTTATTCAAGAAAAACTGTTAACAACTTCAGGTAATATATCACTTCCGGTTAGCCTGTTTTAACCAAATTTTTCTATGTTATTCCAATTGATATAAAAGTCTTATATACTAAATTTGAAAAGTTTTGGATTATATTTTAATATAGTTTTTCATTAAAATCTATTATAGGCTTCAAATAAAGAACCTTTTCTGAAAATTATGTAATGACCAAAAAGGGAGGATCTTAATTTTTATTTGAAGCATTTATTTCTAAAATCAAAATGAAACCATTTTATTGAAGAAAAACTGTTAACAACTTCAGGTAATATGTCACTTCCGGTTAGCCTGTTTTTATCAAAATCTACTATGTTATTCCAATTGACATAAAAGTCTTATATACCAGATTTGAAAAGTGTTAGATTATATTTTAAAATAGTTTTTCATTAAAATCTATTATAGGCTTCAAATAAAGTACCATTTCTAGAAATTATGTACTGACCAAAAAGGGAGGTGCACAACTAGATGTTATAGCAGTCCTAAATACAAAATTTCAACTTTCTACGGCTTACCGTTTTTGAGTTATGCGAGATACATACGCACGTACGTACTTAGTACGTACAGACGTCACGACGAAATTAGTCAAAATGGATTCAGGGATGGTCAAAATGGATATTTCCGTTGAAATCTGAAAACCGAAATTTTTCGCGATTACAATACTTCATTTACTTCGTAAAAGAAAGTAATAATTGGAATAATGTCAAAACAAAGTATTTAGACTGAAGAGGATCTGTCACATCAACCAAATGCACATGCGTCGAAACTGTTTTCAAATCACTGTTTTAATTTCTTGTTTCATGAAACCAATAAAATGTTTCATTTTTACTTCCCGCTACCCTTAGTAAGGGAGGTATAGGGATCGTGCTAAATATCGCATATCGCTTATACAAAGGGCTAATTTAATAATACTTGATGTGCTAGGCGCAGAATTTAATTCTCTAAAAAATTATTTGAAGCATTTATTTCTAAAATCAAAATGAAACCATTAACAACTTCAGGTTGTGACGTAACTTTTCCCCAAAGGGTTAATTGAGTCACGGATACTCCACAGGGATGTTCTGTTGGGAGGCCGCCAGCTTTTAAACAGTGGAGACGGGCTGGGTTGGAAACCACAAGAATGGTTATAAAAAGGAATAAGTTACGAAAAGGACGGTACTAAACAAAATACTGTAAACGACTGAGGTTTGCGAAATAAAAGAAATAATTTAATAAAACAGAATTTAATAAATTCAAGTTACTGCGTGCTGAAGGCACGGTTAAAAAAAATGTAAGAATTGTAAATGTACAATAAAATAGTGAATATAAGTGGTAAAAAAAAGGTAATAAGATCAAAAATACACTATTGTTGAACCCTAAACCCATAACCCAGTTTCTGGCGCGGCGTATATACAGTTACAGTTCTTTCGAAGTGATATCATTTCAAAACCTGGGCTACATGCCAGTTGATACGCGCAACCTCGCTGAATCACAAGTTGCAACAATTGGGCAACAATGTAATCATATATAAAAATATTTTTTTTAAAAAGTGCTCTACACAAAAATAGTTCTGCAATAATAAAACAACAATGAGCTGATGGCTCCAATAACATATAATCACTCTAATCATTTTCATAAAAAAATACAATTACCAAAGTGTCAAAATGAAATCTACAATGAGGACACTGTAGCACAGTCCTCTACGGCAACACATAACTTTAAAATAACTTCAGTTCTTCCACGCAAAAAAAAAATACATAAAACGGAAGAACGATATTCAATGAAGTTAAAGGTACTTAGCTCCTGTGACGTGTGCAGGGCGAAAAGGGCTACACAGGTGGGCGATGTTGGCGGATGGACTCAAGCTGGCTGATGTCCCAACAAACGAAGATGCAGTTGTAGAGCGGCCAAATCCTCCCTCGGAGATTAACTGCCAGAACGAAAATGTAATGCCCATGAATCCACAATGGCGCATCACCGAAAAACCAACACTGGACAGTCAAAACGACACTTCGACGTTATCAAAATCCGCACAATGGCGAGACCAAAACAATATTGGTTCAAAAGACAACAAACGAAACACTCTACTTTTGCATCGACACAATAACTACACAAAAAATCTACGCCGAACAATGGCCATGTGCCACAAATACGATGGTCAAAAAAACACGTCTTTACTGCCCTACATCAGGAACAAAAGTCCCTCAGGTCGGAAACTTTTACACGGACAATCAAAATGGTGGCCGGAAACATACAACGCCACAGTAAAACCAAAAAATAACATAAAGAAGAAATACAATAAACGAACGCGCACGCCACTGTAGTATTAGACCGTATTAAACCTGCCAAAAATGTCAACAAAACTTCAGAAGGTCGCTACAAAATGAATGTTTGGAAGAAGTTCTAAATAAAATATAAATAGGCCAAAATTGATGAAGATAAAATACAGGTAAGTTACTAAATAGAAGTGAAACATATTTTACATGAGAGATACACAATTTAGGAACCAATGAAACACTAAACACAAACAATAAAAAGGAGACATGAAGTTGCAAAGAAGATTTATTGGACAGAACACAAGTTAAAGAAGTTATAACAATTGAAAAACACAAGGAATATAAGGGATTGACAGAATAACAGTAAACATTCGACGAGGGAAAACCAGATTTAAGTTAGAAGAAAGGTACGTAAACGATAGGAATAAGAATCTAGAGCAAAAAATGTTAAAGGGCAAAATTAGACCGTAACAAGGTAATATATTACTTCCGGTTAGCCTGTTTAACCAAAATCTGCTATGTTATTCCACTTGACATAAAAGTCTTATATAACAAATTTGAAAAGTTTTGGATTATATTTTAATATAGTTTTTCATTAAAATCTATTATATGCTTCAAATAAAGTACCATTTTTGGAAATTATGTAATGACCAAGAAGGGAGGTGCACAACTAGATGTTATAGAAGTCCTAAATACAAAATTTCAACTTTCTACGGCTTACCGTTTTTGAGTTATGCGAGATACGTACGTATGTACGTACAGACGTCACGACGAATTTTATTTTGTATAAACTAAATTAAATAATTAATGTTTATTCGAATAAGGAACGTATCTTTATTGTAAAGATTTATTTTGATGAAAATAGTTATCGAAGAATACAAGATTTATTTTCCTTGACCATGAGTCAGATTGACCTTTGAAAACCAGAAAAAACGGAAACTAATGTCATGGCTATTGCTACGAAATAACAGAAATTTGAAATTTCTTTTTAAAATTGTGAAGAAACTATGCTCTATCAGTTTTTCTGAAAATGAAGTTACTTTTTCAGAAATTTAATTAACTTTTTCTGAAATTGAAGTCGAAAAAGTATGGTAGTATTATATTTAAAGTGTAACCTACGCCCCTTAAACTTCCATGCCTATCAAATATTTACAGTTGGCAGGTATAGGATATACAGAATGTCTTGGAAATAGGTGGACATGGCTTAACCACAGATTCCTGGGACCAAAATAAGACGATTTAACTAAACTTACCTATATCCGACTGTGCACCGTTTAGCCAATATTCTACTTTAAAGTCTATCTAAAAAAAATTAATATTGCTTATAATAACGAAACGCTCTGTTCGATTTGAATGAAATTTGGTATAACAATCCATATGAATATAATTCATCTTTTAAGATGGTATACACTAGTGTATGAAACTTGGGTGTCGCGACCATGATTAAACCATAACTTTCTAATGGCAACGCCAATAATGTAAATTTACTGTTTTTCAGAAAGATACATTCAATAGTAAACTTTCGTATCTCTCCGTAAGTTATGATATCTGTAACAATTTAGTCAGAAGAAAATAAAATGTAATTGCATGCGCCGTGTAATTTTTAAAATAAATTTTATCTAGCAGTCTATCCAAATGTCAAACTACTAATTTTTAATGATAGAAACAATTTTTTATGAGTTGTCAAACTTCTAACGTTCTTTAGGAGTGAGATAACATTATTTAATCATCTTATTATAATAATAGCAATAAAATACTATAAGGCCGAACAAACGGATATATTACTAGTTTTAAAATATGGCAAAGGAAATTTTTGACAACCCATAAACAATTGTTACTGTCATTAAAAATAAGTTGTTTGACATTTGGAAAGACTGCTAGATAAAATTTATTTTAAAAATTACACGGCGCAATCACTTAAACTATTATACACGAAAGATGACTATTCAAGGTCATTTGCGAGCCGTCTGATATAATATTACTTGCAGATAACTTCATTGCATTTAGTTTGCATAGGCGTGCAACAAAATATTTATGGACACATTTTAACAGAAAAATAAGAATAATTCATTTGAAAATTATGTTTCTTTCTAAATAATGCCTTTCTGAAAGATTTATGTTCTTCACTTATGTTTTTCCAAAATACAAAAACATAGACTTAACTTATAAACCAAGGAATAATAATTTGATTTAAACATCAACGCCACTGGGTACATATTAGCACAGAGGGCAGTGTAGTAGATAATTAGGTATCTGTAATTCTACGACATATGTCATTATTATTTATAGTGTGTTAGAAAGTAATGCCACTATTTACGTAAATCTGTCACACGACATAAATTAAGAAGACATAGGTCAAATAATCTTTCTCTTTCTAATACAAGATGTCGCTAAGCTACTGCTATAAAGTGATGTGTATTCTTTCTTCGAAGAAATGACCTTGAATAGTCATCTTTCGTGAATAATAGTGTACATTTAATTTTTATCTGACTAAATCGTTACAGATATCATAACTTACACAAAAACACGAAAGTTTACTATTGAATGTATCTTTCTGAAAAACAATAAATTTACATTATTGGCGTTGCCTTTAAAAAGTTATGGTCTATTCATGGTCGCGGCACCCAAGTTTCATACACTAGTGGTTCACTAACAATAACAAATACCATATTAAAAGATGAATTATATCCATACGGATTCTCATACCAAATTTCATTCAAATCGAACATAGCGTTTTGTTATTACTTATAAGCAATATTATTATTTTTTTTTAGAAGGACTTTGAAGCAGAATACTGGCTAAACGGTACGCTGTCGGATATAGATAAGTTTAGTTAAATCGTCTTATTTTGGGCCAGGAATCTGTGGTTAAGCCATGTCCCCCTATTTCCAAGACAACCTGTATTTTCGATAATATTATTATTTTTTCTATATACTAGATTCCATACTGTGGACGCGTATTCAAGTTTGGAGCGTACTAAAGAGTTATAAATGCAAATAACAGATCTTGGATTTTTAAAAACTTTACAGTGTCGAAATATGAAGCCCAATGTACGGTATGAGTCTTTCCTGATGACATCAACTTAAGAATTCATCATAAGTTTAGGGTCATACAATACACCCAAATCTCGAATTATGAACTTTACTTCCAGAAATACATTGTTAATATTGTAATTAAAGCTGATTAAGTTGTGATTTCTAGTAAAATTCATAACGTAACATTTAGATAAATTAAGATGTAAATAATTATGTTGACAATAAATGTATAATTTGGTGAGATAAGTTTGTAATGCGATAAAGTCATTTATGTTTGCAATGGTTTTAAATATTTTCAAATCATCCGCATATAATAAAAATTTTGAATGATCAAAACATTGCGAAATGTCATTAATAAATAAATTAAATAATAAAGGGCCCAAAATAATAACAAATACATTATTATTAGTATTTTTAAATGGTGATTGGTAGCCATCGTAATTAGAGTGACTAAAATTTTGAGTAAATACTACCATTCACCAGTTACTATATTTGCGAAGGTAGCTGGTAAAAATTCACTATTGAATTTTAAAATGTAATCTATTGTAACTATATTATTTTGCACACCTACCTGTAATCCGCACTTCACTAATTTCTCTGCTACATTTTTCCCGATTCCTGCACTGGCTCCTGTCACCACTGCGACTTTTCCAACCCAGCGTTCCATCCCTATACGGTCCTGTTTTCACAACACTAGATAACCAGCAGCAGAGATAAAGCAACGTATACACTCGTAGAGGAAGTGTGATTGTAATAATGAATGTCGCTTATTGAAACTATTTATAGATAGAGGTCATTTGATCATATATGGTTATTACCAGTGGCTCCCATGTGCCATCATTATTATCTAGTATAAAAACTATAATGATGTAGCGGTTGGAATTCAGCCTGACTACGTTCAAGGTCAAAACTGACCTTGATTGAAGTGTGGTCTCGTGGTCGCGTGCCTGAGTGTCAGGTCGCGAATCTGGAGAACCGGGTTCGATGCCGACCGACGCCAAATATTTCGAATTTTAAATGGTACGAAATTGACCCCTGTGGTGCACTCTCCACGCCAGCAATGAGTGCCCGTGGGGTGACGCCTGGTAAGCGCCCATACGGTGCAAATATTTCATCAGATATCTGTGTACAAAGCAGATTGGCACACCCAGCAATGGGTAATAAGCCGTGATGATATATTTATTTTATTTATTTAATGAAATTTGAAATGTAATTTTAAAGAGAAAAGATAATAAAAAAGGTACATTAATAACAGTATATTGCCATTTTATTTTATTTTCATTTCTAAAATATTCTAGGAGAAAACCGTTGATTTCTTTAGATAATTTTTACCTTCCGTCACCTTTAGGTAAGGAAGGTATTGTCTTTGGTCAAAAAATTCGGGGGGGAGTTTTTGTTTTCAATCAATAAGCACGTTTTAAGGTCCCTAGAATACGATTTTACTATTTTTACGATGATGTCTATGTGTGTGTGTGTGTGTGTGTGTGTGTGTGTGTGTGTGTGTGTGTGTGTGTGTGTGTGTGTGTGTGTGTGTGTGTGTGTGTGCGTGTGCGTGTGCGTGTGCGTGTGTGTGTGTGTAACAAAATTTTCGTCTACGATAACTAATACAATTCCAGAAATTATAATTCTTTCGTATTCCTCTTCGTTGTATCCATATGAAGAGCTGATCAGATTTTGGTTATAATTGGTCAACCGGACGTACCCTTATTTGTAGATTTTCACAATTTTTATTACAGTCTCCAGACGGAAAAATCTAAAAATTGAAAAAATCGCAAGGGGTACTCCTTACGATTTTTTAAATTTTTAGACTTTTCCTTCTGGAGACTGTAATAGTTGTTCAAACATTATGAAAATTGGTACACTTATGTAATTTTGCTCGTAGAATTTAATGGGTGATATCGCTAGCGGTGTATCATTGACCGTTTTTGAGGTATGGCCCAAAAACGGAAAATTGAAAAAATCTAAAGGGGTACCCCTTACGATTTTTTCAATTTTTAGATTTTTCCGTCTGGAGACTGTAATAGTTGTTCAAACATTATGAAAATTGGTATACTTATATAATTTTGCTCGTAGAATCTAATGGTGATATCGTTAAAGGTGTATCAGTGACCTTTGGACCATTATGAGCAATTGAAAATGAAGTTTCATCGCTGGAGAAATTCTTGTGATCGGTACGTTACTATATTTGTGATTTTGTTTGTTACAAGTGTTTTTTATTGTTGTTGGCAGTTGTATGAAAACATCTTGCAAGTGGACAGACATACAGACTTCGTTTGACGTAATTCTGGAGCTGTTAAACTTGTGGAACAACTTGAACGACTATATACGGCGGACAGACATCGCGCCCTGAAGTTCAGATAAGAAAATAAATGTTTTTCAATATATTTAAGCTTGTTTTAAGTATAAAATAAGATTATATATTTAATTTTACATTTTCTACATAAGTTTCTACGAGATTGAAAATATAAATTAAGCCAATTGCAAATGTAAAAACCGTTAGTTTTACGAAATTTCTGTCATACACCGTTTATTTTTGCAAAACCGACGTTTCTTTATACATTTACACCTTTTTCAGGGTAAGTAATATACTTTTAAAGAATCTATAAGATCTTATTTACCCTATAAAAGGTGCAAAGGTATAAAGAAACGTCAGTTTTGCAAGAATGAACGTCTTATTGAGACTTCGAATAATTGTTAACATATAAATTAATGTTTCTGATAAATTTCAGATGTGTGGAGACGAGCTGCTGTTGATCAGAGATGCTGAGAAACTTGGAGACGAGAGGCGCGGATTTCCACCGTTGGATTTCAGCCCTGGAGAACTTGTAAAGTCGACGCCATGGATTCCTCTTCAACTAAAGTACCCCCTCCGTGCACCCTAGACTTATGGTGATTTTTTAATGAATGCACTGTTAGATAATTAACTTAGATATAAAATTTTAAATTTTTAACTGTGGTAGTTTAGTAAATATTAAAAAAGATCGATTTGGCTTCAAGTAAAGTACCCATTCCGTGTACCCCAGATATTTGGTAATTTTTATATGAATCCAACGTTTAATGTAGATATAAAATTTCAATTTTTTATCTTTGTTAGTTTCAGAAATATTTAAAAAAAACTAATTTTTTTTTAAGTAAACTACTTTTTTTGTTCACTTCAGAGTTTTGGTAATTTTTATATAAATGCACTGTTGAATAATTAGCTTAGATATAAAATTTAAAAATTTTAACTCTGTTAGTGTAAGAAATTTGAAAAAGAATCGATTTTTTTTTTCAAGTAAAGTATCCTTTCTGGTCACCCTAGAATTTTGGTGATTTTTATTGTTGAATAGTTAACTTAGATATAAAATTTCAAATTTTTAACGCTGTTTGTTTAGGATATGTTTTTAAAAAATCGATTTTTTTTCAACTAAAGTGTCCCTTCCGTTCACTCTAGACTTGTGATATTTTGTATTTGTAAAATTGTAATAATAAAATGTTATTGTATTGTTGTACACATTTATTTCTTTTCCTTTTAGCTTGGAATACAAATAAAATGTTTATAATTGTTGTAATTATGATTGTTGTTTATTTATTGTGTATAGAGTGTACTATAATTAATTTTGTAATATTAATGTAATTGTAATTGTTGCAGAAATATATATTTTTAGTTTAAAAATGTCTTATTTATTATTAGTAACATGAAATAGAAGAGTTCTTTCAGGTAGAATCTATGCACCGAAAAAAATTTTACTGCGTGCATAGATGCTACTTTCAGGTAGCATCTATGCACTGAAAAAATTTTTACTGCGTGCATAGATGCTACTTTCAGGTAGCATCTATACACCGAAAAAAATTTTATTGCGTGCATAGATGCTACTTTCAAGTAGCATCTATGCACCGGAAAAAATTTTACTGCCTGCATAGATGCTACTTTCAGGTAGAATTTTTTCCTAGAAGCATCCATGCACCGAAAAATTTTTTAATGCGTGCATGGATGCTTCTTATAGGAAGCATCCATGCACCGAAAAAAATTTAACTGCCTGCATGGATGCTTCTTTTAAGAAGCATCTATGCACCGAAAAATATTACTCTTTTGTCGAATTTGGACATCACTTTGTCGTATTTTGTATCAGGATAACATGAAATAAAAGTAATTAAAAAATTTGAAATGTACATTTTTTCATCTTTTTTTTAGAATGATAGGTGCTGCACTTTGGAAGCCGTTTTAAAAACTACATACGTATAGGTATATAGGATATAACAGGAATTTTAAAGATAAACTTGAATTTTGATAAATTCTATTTTATTATATAGTTCATAATACACACATAATATACGTTATTATATTACAATAAATACATTATCTAATACATGTTATTTTCTATAGATATATCCTGGGATGTCCATAAGTGGTCCTTGGTCCGCTGTTGATCCTGTAATCACACAGAAAAACATTATTAGACATAGTTACTAATTGACATTTCAATAACATTATAGTTTTCTAACTATACAAATTACAATTATGACAATATTTATATACAACCTGTTCCAAAAGTTACCGGCATTTAAAAGTACACTTATTTTTCCAATAGTTATTTTTATTATAAACGATGAATTTTTGTCTAGCACATTTCTATATTTTTGTCTGTAGCTTTTAAACGGTTAAAGCTAGCAACGTGTACGTTGCAAATTTGGGATCTGCATGAAATTCTCTATAATATACATCAGCAGTGATATTTGTATATAGGCTGTTCCAATAGTTACAGGCTATTAAATGTACACTTATTTTTGAATAATTTTTATTATAAACGATGAATTTTTGTCTAGCACATTTTCTATATTTTTGTCTGTAGCTTTTAAACGGTTAAAGCTAGCAACGTGTACGTTGCAAATTTGGAATCTGCATGAAATTCTCTATACATATAGAGAATTTCATGTAGATTACAAATTTGCAACGTACACGTTGCTAGCTTTAACCGTTTAAAAGCTACAGACAAAAATATAGAAAATGTGCTAGACAAAAATTCGTCGTTTATAATAAAAATTATTCTAAAATAAGTATACATTTAACTGTTTGTAACTTTCGGACTAGCCTATATACAAATATCACTGCAGATTTATATTATAGAAAATTTCATGTAGATTCCAAATTTGCAACGTACACGTTGCTAGCTTTAACCGTTTAGAAACTATTTAAATTAATGTACATAAAGATGAAAAATAACAGAACAGAGCAGAAACTATTTAAATTAATGTGCATAAAGATGAAAAATAACAGAACAGAGCAGAAACTATTTGAATTAATGTACATAAAGATGAAAAATAATGTACTACTCTTGCCCTACGGCTTGTCACCCCAATTTTTGACTGGATATAAAAGTACATGGCCTCCTTAATATTCAGTTAAAATTTGAAACAGAAACTAAATATTTAAATTAATGTACATAAAGATGAAAAATAACAGAACAGAGCAGAAACTATTTAAATTAATGTACATAAAGATTAAAAATAACAGAACAGAGCAGAAATTATTTAAATTAATGTACATAAAGATGAAAAATTATGTACTAGTCTTGCCCTACGGCTTGTCATCCCAATATTTTTACTGGATATAAAAGCTAAGTATATGGCCTCAATATTCAGTTAAGATTTGAAACAGAAACTACAAAGTAATGTACATAAAGATGAAATTATTTAACTTTGTATCAAATATAAGTCTAAGTCCAGTAAATATTCAAAAGCTATAAATAAAAAATTTCTAAGCAATCTAATACAAATTTTATGATCTTACAGATTGTCAAAAAATATAAAATTATTATATTTCCTTTTAATATTTTAGTAATATTTTGCCTATATTATTTATTTTATTTATTTAAAGATAATACTACTAAATGCATCAGATATTTGAGTGATACAGAGTTAAAAGAATGACAATGTGAAGAAAAAATTATATTTTTATATTAAGGGCCGGTTTATCAATGCAAGGATAATAGTACCAGATAACAATCTAACAGTTAACGTTAACTGTCAGATAACTTTACACGATTGTTTATCAATACAAAGTTATCTACCAGTTAACAAACTTACATTTAATCATATATTGGTAACACTGAAATTGTAAAACCTTTAATGATTGGCTTGGGACTCATGTGTCAAATTTCAAAATATTTTGACAGATCAAGAATACAGACCAGACAGATCTTTATAGGATAGATTTTACTGTTAATTATTTGAGAATGAGGTACTTTGGATATTATTGTATGAATTGTACATCAGAATACAGAATAGGGCACGTGCACGAACATAACCTCAAATTCTGCTTGGAGGACAAGCAAACCAGCTTATCTGACAATAGCCTAGTGTTATTTATAGTGATACATGACAAATTATTATTTTGAACTCTTGAAAAGTGCTCACGGTAAGTTTTTATTTATTATTTGTTGATTTGAAACTTGAAAATACAATACTTTGACTATAAAAAGCCTTTAATAAGAATAATACATTTGAGGTTATAGTTTAAATTTACTGTAATATTGCTATAAGAATATATGTATAATGACATTCTATTTATTTTCAGATGCCTAAACTTAGCGATTACTTTTATAAACTAAGTAACGACAATCAACTGCGTTATTTGGAAAAAATTATACCTTTAGGAGGAGTCGATCCCTATACATTGAAAACTTGTGATTTATTAAAAGATAAAAGCAAGGTACCGATGCTAACTAAAGATGATATTACACAATATCTGCTTATGCAGGTAAGCCCATTCACGCAGAAGGAAATGAAAGCATACAAAAGCTTGGATGCTTTTATAAAAGTGGCGTGTGGATGGGTGAAAAATATGCAGTTTAAATATTTTGACGACTCATTTGTGCTTATTATTGGAAAGGTAAAATATAGATTTTAGTATGTCGTCGAAGTAAAATGATTTTATTCTATATTTTTCAGGTATTACATTCTCAACGGTTAAATGAAACACCTCTTCGACCATGGGTGATACTACAAAATCAAAATATTGTATTTGCTCATTGTACATGTGTAGCAGGGCTGGGAGAAACTTGTTCCCATGTGGCAGCAATTTTATTCGCTTTAATAACAGAAAATGAATCTGTGACTGACGTGCTGGCCTACTGGACAAAGCCATCAGGAACTAGTAAAAATGAGCAGTATAAAACTGTTGATGCTATAGACTGGAGAACTCCACAAAAAATTTTGGATTCTAAGACAGAAAATTTAAAAAATGTAGCTGTTAGCGCGCCTCCTATGTCAGCGGATGAAATTTCATGTATGCTGTCTGAAATAAAGGAAAATAACGAAGAAGCTGCATTAATGAAAGTTGTATCTCCATTCTGCGATGCATACACAAACAAAGAATTACCTAAGCCATTAAGTACTCTTTTCGCTGAAGAGTATTGTTCTAAAAGTTTGCCAGAAATACTTGTTTATTGTAATACAATAAATATTAAAATTACTGAAGAAGAGTGCAAATTTATTGAAAATGCAACTAGAAAACAGTCCAAATCGAAAGAATGGTTTGAACAAAGAACTGGTAGAATAACTGCTTCTAATTTTAAAGCAGTCTGTCGGACAAGCATTACAAAACCAGCATTATCATTAATAAAAAAAATTTGCTATCCATTAAAATATACTTTTCAGACAGCAGCAACAAAATATGGCTGCGAACATGAAAACGAAGCAGCTAATTATTATTTTACACAGCATAAACATAATCATGAGAACTTGAAAATGGAGGATAGTGGATTAATAATTAATTCAATTCATCCTTATTTTGGAGCATCTCCAGATAAAATAATTTCTTGTACGTGCTGCGGAAAGGGATGTGTAGAAATAAAATGTCCTTACTGTCTGCGCGAAAGTTCCTTAGAAGAAGTACCTGAAAAGAAATTATGTTTTGCTGCGGGAACCAAAGAACTCGATGAGAACCATACATATTTCTATCAAATACAGATGCAAATGGCTCTTACCAAAACTTCATACACAGATTTTGTTGTTTGGGGAAAGAAAAATGTAATAATTCAAAGAATAAAATTTTCTGAACATTTCTGGTTGTGCGAAAGTGAAAAAGCTAAATTATTTTTTAAAAAAGTAATTTTACCCGAATTAGTTTCTCGCTTTTTCACCCAGAAAAGTGATAAATAATGGTATTTAATATTCAATAAATATATATATATATATATATATATATATATATATATATATATATATATATATATATATATAATTTTTTATATTTTGTATTTCAAGAATAAATTTTTACTTCCCGCTACCCTTGGTAAAGGAGGTATAGGGATCGTGCTAAAAATTGTATATCGAGATTTTGGTAAATGACCACGTTTTAAGGTCCCTAGAATCCAATTTTAATATTTTCACGATTATGTGTGTGTGTGGATCCTCCACTCTAACTCAAATACTATCATTCAGAAAATTTTGAAACTTTGCATTTTTACTTTATTCTAATATACAAAGAAGCCATTAGATTTTAGTGTAAATCAAATAACCGGAAATGGCACTTTACTTGAAGCTCAAAATAGTTTTTCTTCAAAAAATACTTTTAAATGTTTTCTACAGGTTTGCGTTTATACTTTTTCTATATATTTTATGGATAAATTTATAAATTATCTACAATTTAAATCACGGAGACTACGCTTTAATCAAACACAACTCCTTTGTTACACAGTTCATTTCTCAAATGTATGTAACTAGATCCATAGTTATATGGAATGGTACTTAACACAGTTTTCAGTATAAGTAAATGTGTACATAAGTATGTATATTTGAATTAATGAATACACATCAGTTTTTATTTTTTTTTATAAAATATGTATTGTGTATAGAAAAACAACCCACTATGATCCTTCAGTTTAGTGAATGTTATCATCTAGTAACAAAGTTTGATTTTTTTTTACGTGATACAGTTTCAAAGAAGTGAGGTAAGATAACACAATATAATTATTGAAATGCAATATATTTCTAGAAAAAGCTAAAATAAAATTAAACATGTTTCTATAATACAAAAACATATATATAAAGGTATGTATATACAATTATTCTGAAATAATACATGGACATAAATTGATTAATGCGCAACATACAGTAACTATTTTATCTATACAAGCATAATCTTCATTTTCATATTTTTGTTTGATAAGTTTTAAACTTAAATCTTTATGTAAAATTGAATATTTTTGGCGTAAAAGACCTATTATTCTTTCTACATGTATTCTAACGTTTGCTAATTGTCGCGTATTTTCAACTTCTTTGGGATCTAGTTGTTTGCGTCCTTTCAAAAAACTTGGAATATTTAACTCAGCCTGTTTTGATTTAACAGCTTCATAAATTAAAAAACCTCGATCAGCTAAAACTAAATCTCCTGGTTCCAATTTCGTTAGAATTCCACAGTCTTCAGTTATGAATTTGTCGCTACATCGTCCTCCATATGCTTTGGATATGAAACAAACAGTACCCTGTGGGCTAATTCCTATTAGAAATTTAATAGTATTGTGGTGTTTATAATTTGACCACGTATTCGCCTGAACCAGTAAATTTGATGATTTTTCAATAAAGATTTCAAAGCAATCTATGATGACTGAAACTTTATCGTCAAAATTCAATTTAAAACATTGAGGCATTGTTTTTTTGAGAATATCTCTCGTCGGCCATAATATGATGGACTGCATTCTTGCGTACATAGTTTCTAAGCAATAATAAAAGCATCTGGAGACAGTGAACCGAGATACATTAAATTGATATCCTAAATAGGTAAATGACAAGTTTAAACGTAATCTCATCAGTGTTAAAATAAATTGTTGGAAAAAACTGAGAGATGCTTGAGGTACTAGAAAAGGCTGAATTTGCTTAAATAGTGCGTTCAAAGTTGTGTACGATTTTAAACCAGTAAAAAATAAAACTTTTTGGTCGTTATCTCTAAAACTACATTCAGTCAAACTCATATCTTCTATTTTTTTATTGAGCTTGCATATTTCCATCTGAGAGCTTCTAAGATCAACTTTCAATTTTTCTATTTCCTTTAAAGCTTCGTCTAAAGTTATAGTTGATGAATAAGTACTTGTAGAAACATTTTCAGTAAGATCTTCAAGGATGATTTCTACGTTGTTTGCTGCCTAGAGCCAATCAAGAATATGATTATATAATAAGCCTCAAAAGCTTTATATAACATACTGTAAACAACATGCAAGTAGTACCAAGTTAAAATATGTAAAACATGCAGCATGCAATCAGTAAGTACAATCCAATACAGCCAAGCATTGGTGAAATATAAAATATAACAAGTTATATAAAATTTTATATTAAAACAGCTAAACATGCAGCGTATTCATGCAACCAGTAAAATCCAATACAAACAAGCATTCGTAAAATGTAAAATGCAACAAGCCTCAGATATTTTATGTAAAATATTTAAACAATATGCAGCACACATTTAGCATAAATATAAGTAATATACTAGAAATATAGATTCTGAGTATCCCAAATACATTATAAATACCGTCATGTAGACAAAAAAAAATTCATCCTGAAAAGTATAATGACAAGTATAAAATATAGGTTTTCAGTTTATGTCAAATATCTCCCTGCTTTTGAACATTTTACTAACTTGATCGACTAATATTTTCCTTTTCGATCTATTTCTTCTGGAAATTACTCCTTCCGATTCTCTTTTTTTTGGATATCCTAAATTTTTATTCGGGACATAGTCTTCATCATCCTCTTCATTTGCTGGTTTTCCTATGTAAATAAATATACTGTTTATTTACGATTATATTATATGTAATACATTACCTTTTACAAAATGATCCGAGCAAATTCGGGCGTACTTTAATTTAGTTTCATTTAGATCTGCTCGCCTTATTGCCCGTAACCACAAATCTCTTCTGTTAATTAATTTTTGTGCAGTATTTCCTCTGTTATCTCTAACAGAGGGAAATCTGAAGAAAGATTTATTATAGTTTCTATCCCCTCTGTTAGAACAACCGTATACTGCACAAAAACTTGGCATTTTTCAGATCAATCAAGCAAAAATATACTACACGTCAATGGTGCGATTGGTTTGCTTGTCCTCCAGGCTAAAAGTTAGGTTATGGGGTGCACGTACTCTATTGTTATATTTTTTAACTGATAGGTAAATATATTAAAAATATTTATATAGATAAAATGACTATATATTCTAGGAACCACAATATGCATTCAAAAAGATATCAACACTAATGGAAAATTTAAGAACGAAGGCGCATCAAATTATTTATATCTGTATATTCAACATTCCTCATTGTTGTACTTGCCCAAATTTTATAATTATGAATCAATGTTGCAATCATTCTTACTGATTATTTCATTTTATAATGTATATTAATTTATTGCTTCCAACAAATATTATTATTGTTGTAATCGATATGTTTCATTTGACTTGAACGTTGCATTATACAACAATTTTATTCACTATTGTAATGATTTATATGATTATAATACGTTTTTATTTTTGTATGTAACATCTTTATTCATTTTATCAATATGTTTAACCGTTATCCAGTGCTTATGAATGGGGAAATAGAAACTTCCAACTATCCAACTGGTTGATTATATCATCTTCACTGAACTCAACGTTTTCCTTCTTTGAAATTCTGGAAATCTATATCTTTCTGGACTCTCTTTCTTGTATAATGTCCGTAGTTAAAACTATAATAGGTAATACAAGGGTTAAAGCATTTTACATAAGGGATATAGAATCGATTTAAAAAATTCTGCAACTATATTTTAGGTTATAAAAATTGTAATATTTGAATGGAATTAATACAAAATATCAATATAATATACTTACCATATTTTAATTAATTAATTGTCTATTGTATTTATTAATTTTTGAGGGTAAAATTTTTTACTTATATTTTAACTGCCAGATAATAGATTTATCTGCCAGTGGAAGTGACGGATAAATTTTGGCCGATTTTATCTGACAGTTTACGTTAACTTTTGTTTGATAAACGCTTTCTATGTTTTATCTGGCAGTTAAAAAGTTATCTGCCAGTTAAATTATTTATCCTTGCATTGATAAACCGGCCCTTAATGTAGTATGTAACACGAGTGTGAAGCCTATTTTACATTCGGGTAGTTTGCAACAATTTTAATGCGTTATACCGTACTCGTTACAAAGGATGTATGTATTAGTGCCCTTATAGTTACACTCTATCAATATTAAAGATCAAAACATCAAAAAATAACTTACATTTTGTTGATATTTGTTGAGTTGTTAACGGGTTTCTTTGAAATTCCAGCTGGTATTTTCAGCGGTAAATATCGGGTTTACCCTCTACAGGGTTTATATTTTCCAGGGTTTATAGTTTTGATAATAAACAACACACACACACACTCACATATTTTGTATAATTGCACAAATCGACAGCCGTTCACTGTAATACTGAACTTGTTATCTTCGTTTCAAACAGGTTCACATACGTTCAACAATATTATAAAATTAAAATAAATATATTTATAGCTTGATTTAATATCAGTTCTGGCATCTTTTGACAATAATTCGAACTAATAATTTTATAAATAATAATTAAACATTGAAATAAAACATACGTTTCTTTGTTCATAACATAACACAATAGCCATTTTCGAAAATTCTACCGGTGAACTGTTACCGGTATATATTGGTAAACAGCTGTTTACAAGGTTACAGTTACCGGAATCGATATTTTAAGAACGCAAGGGTGACCATATTATTTTCTTCGAACCTAGGACATATCGAAAAAAAAACTAGGACATTTACAATTTTTAAAAAGAGGACAAAAAGAGGGAATTTCCACAAAGTATTTTATTAATAAAAAAATACGGGTAATAATTTTTTTTTTCAAAAACTGGCACTAAATAAAATTCATGTTTACAATAAAAAAATTGTGATGTGGCCAGCACATAATTTCTTGCCTGTTTTTTTTTCTTCATATTCGTCGTTTTTTCGCAAATTCCTTTTATATTCTTTTCTATGTATATTCTTTTGCGTTGTTGACTTTTTTATTTACATAATGATGTACAAATATTTTTTTAACAGTGGCATACAAATATTTTTGACAGTGACATTTATGTGCTAATTACAAACATTTGAATTTCTTGCCTTGAAGTAGTTTGATCTGAAATTTATTACATCAAATTATTTTATATGCGTTTCTTTATCTCTAAATCTATAGAAAATATAATAATGAATGAATATTTATCGAATAAAGAATTTAACGTTCTTTAATATAAGTATTTACATAAACTGTCGATAAATAATATTTAGATGATTTTTTTCTTGTAACTACTACTTCCGGTTGTCCAATTGTTACCAAAACTTAATCAACTCTTCCCATTATTGTTACATTGAGGAATCCGTAGTTAAAAATGTGTTAAGTCTTATAGTATTTGAGAAATCGTGTATCTAACATCCACACACAGACACACGGATATCATCGTAAAAATGTTATAATCGGATTGTATGGACCTTAAAACGTGCTTATTCACTAAAATCTGGATATGCGATTTTTAGCATGAATTCAATACCTCTCTTAGCGAGAGGTAAAAATATATTTATTTCAATGAATAACCATTTTATCTAAGATTATTTGATATATTTTTTTAAATTCATAATTTGAATTATGCGATTTCTTTAAAAAACTAGGACACTTTGTATAAACCCCGGAGGACGTCCGAGGACGCATTCAAAAAGAGGACGTCTGGTCACCGGCAAGTGACTTTTTTGAGATTTGACTCTTCATTTACCGCATTTACCGGCTGAATTACTCGATCCACAAATCATGGATCCGGTAGATGAAATTGATCATTTAATTCTTCAGAAGGATTCTACATGATAAAAAAAGGAACTAAAGCAAAAAGAACTAAAAATCTACAGGTGTTCAAAAGCTGACAATATCGTTCATAAAGTTAGGACTGTATGAGTTATGCAAAGAACTATGAAGATGTTGGAGGTTGATATTCCTTAGCTCCCATTTTTCATTTCTTTTTTTTTACCTACGTACGTTTCTTTTCAACACATCTTTAAATAAGATTTAAAAATTCTTTCAAAAAAAATAATACTAATACAACGATGTACATATCCGATTGTGTTGCTTACAAGTTTTAGTTTACATCACATACTCGTACATAGATGTAAAAATATGGCTCAGATATTACAGTACACAAATTAGAAATTGAATCTCGCGAAGAGGTGAGGTAATTGCAAAAAAAATTGATGTGGCCAGCACATTACCTTCCGTCAGTTATATAAGGTATTTACGAAAATTCTACCGCTGAACTGTTACCAGTAAACAGCTTTTTATCTGGTTATAGCTACCGGAATAGATATTTAAAGAACGCAAGAGTAGATCCATAACCTATGAAAAAATTTGAAAATTTAAAACAGGTTAGAAATTTAACGTAGTTAACAAACTGAGCAGAGTCCTACTTTGAACACATTTCCACTTTTAACGCGCGCGCTTCGCTTTGAATCACTACCTTTTTTTGAGATTAAATTCTTCATGAATCCTGTAGATGTTGAACAATTTTCGAACACGGTAACTCTTTATCACTCGTGTTTTCGAACACAGTCGGTAGATGTGGTATCTACCGGTAGAATTTTCGTAAATGCGTATGTATTTTCTATAAAATCCATACAGAAAGTTCTTTGCAAAAGATTCTAAATTTCTTATTACCTTTCGACAGTTGTATGTATTTTATACAAATTCCATACAGAAAGATCCTATATTTCAAGTAAAATTATAACACAAATATACTACAAATATGTCAATTGCACTTGACACTGACATCTTTCAATCAAAATTTTCTTAATATAGTAGTTGTTTCTAGCATAGCTGGCTAATTTATGAAATTTAATTTCATTATAATTTTATAACTCTATATCCATTTAATATGAAGTATAAAATGCAGTCAAATCGTATAGAGAATACAATGTTTTTTAATTAAACATTAAATGTGAAAAAATGATATTTAACATCGTTTTTTCAAGAAAAACTGTTAAAATCTTCAAATGAGGGTACTTCCGGTTGACCAATTATAACCAAAATCTAATCAGCTCTCCATATGGATGCAACGAAGAGGAATACGAAAGAATTATAATTTTTAGAATTGTAGTATGAGAGTTATCGTAGACGAAAATTTTGTTTCACACACACGTATGTTAGGGACCTTAAAACGTGCTTATTGATTAAAAACTCACCACCGAATTTTTTGACCAAAGACAATACCTTACTTACCTAAAGGCGACGGAAGGTAAAAAACTAATTTTAAAAACTCACACGGTCAACATTTTAAAGATCTAGTTACCGTGGTTTAGTTAGCTGCATATGTTGATAGATGGCGAACTTTATGACGATATAAAAGCATTGAGTTTCCAATCTGTGGACCAATTGTCGTAGGTACCCTCTCACGTTAAAGTATTAATAGCAATAGCCATGGCATATATTAGAAAATGTTGACAAAAATTAAATTAATAAAATTATAACATAATAAAATTTACACAAGTTATACTTTATAATAAACATTGCCAAACATATTTTTGTCTTTTTGTTGAAATGCTATAGATATTGTTATTAATACAAATCTCCTATGTGCACCTAATAGAAATTATTTATTCATAAAGGGAAAAATAAGCATTTATTTGATTAATGAAAACAATAAAGCAGTCACATAATTTTTATTTAATATTAAGCATTTCATTCATAATATTATATTTAATTAGTTTTCGTGTCTTGTATCATATTTAGTTTCGCGTAAAGTACTGCATCATGTACTGAAGGAAAAATAATAAAAGTATTAGATTTATTTTCATAGTAGTCGCATCTTACTATACTGTCGTACACGTTTCCTGAAAAAAAAAACAACTTATTAACATATACAGGGTAATTCATCAGTCTGTTTTCTCTTTATAACTCATTTATTTTAAGTCAGATAGTAAAACTCTTCAAATATAATTTATATGATTATTATCTATCTACGTACCATATCCATTTGTATACAGGTGCTCCATTTAAGCGCAACAATATGTAACTTTATATTTCTTAATGGAATATCCTATATTTATTCATTTATTTTAATAGTAAATTCGATTCCTTTTAAAAAAGTATTAAGTAATAAGAGGTCTAAAATTATAAATTAAGAAGTTATTTACCTTTATTCGTTGAATGATATGTTTCTATCATGTTATTATTAACAAAGTAAGCTATTGATAATTTGATCAATTGTTTCAAATTTAAACAAACAAGTTGTCCAAATATTCTTAGTTTATCATTGTTGATGTTGATGTGAAAATGAATAATAAAATTTTTAGTAAAGATGGTTAATATAATATTTATAATAGAAAAATCTATTGAAGTTGAAGTACAAGTTTTCGAGCATTTATTATAATTTTGCATTATTTAGTCTGTCACTAAATTTTAATAGCTTCTTTGGAATTAGTGTAATGTTGCGCTTAAACGGAGCAACTGTATACAAATGCATATGGTACGTAGATAGAAATTATATTTGAAGAGTTTTTCTATCTGACTTAAAATAAAAGAGTTATAAAGAGAGGACAGACCGATGAATCACCCTGTATAAGAGGAATTTTATCCCTGTACTAAAATATGAAGCGAAAATTCAAACGAATTGTTCCTGTACTAGAACGATTAACATTTTAAAAAATTCAACACTGTACAAACATACTGCACGCTTGTTTAATGTTTTTGTCAGTGTTACAGTGTTATTGTAATGGGAACCTGATTTTAGAATTATACTGTTGCCATCTACTGAGTTCTATAATAAGGCTAACCAGTCAATCTTGTTTCACAGCACACTTTTTTTGCGCACCTGATACACTCGATATTTTTTGAGGAACTTGCCCAAAATAGTATATTAAAAAACGTGTTTTATAAGACATGCTTTTTTTTCGCAGCGTCAAAATTTAGAAAACGAGCGTTAGCGAGTTTTCTAATTGACAAGTGCGAAAGAGAGTCTTATAAAATGAGTTCTTTATCCTATTTTTTATATTTTGCGCCTTCTACAATTAACATTTACTTACTCAATTTGTGATTATATATGTAACCATTTGTACATTTTCATGTAAATAATCTTCCCTAAATAAAATAAAAATAATAATAATTTCGACATTATATTATTAAAAGAATTGTCAATTAACTAAAATAAATAATTTGTATTTAACTTAGAACTTAGAATTAGTGTTAAATTGTTCTATAAAATTTTGTCTAATTTGTGTAGTATCTTGTATCTAATACCTAGCGATCAATTTTCCTTCAGATCAATTTATGTGCGGGAAATTTCTGGTCTTAAATTTTGAGTTATCCATTGTACATAATATAAATATACGATTTCATTTTATAAAGATGTCTAATCAAAGTGATCTTAAATTCAGTATTGTCGTTTACTTAGATACTACTGCGTTCATTTAAGACGGCCGAATTAGTTGGTAATTTTCTTAAGTGTGATTGGCTGCCATTACCAATTCGGAGGGTTCGCAAATTTGCCGCTTGGTGGCTACGTATTATTTTCCGAGTTATTTTCAGTCGCGAATACTGTGCCTAGTATAAAAAGTATTATACATTAGCGAAACCAACGACCACAAATATACTAGACAAAACATGCCCTATACGTCACTATTGTTTGTTATGTTCTCGGCTGGACGGAAAGAGACAACTAGAGATAGAGATATTAAAGTCTACTCTAAAATTTGTCGAGAGATGTCTCTACAGTCCATATAATGTATTTATGACATTTTTGCTCCTATGATTGGAAGTTGTGGTCGTTCGGGCCTCGATTTTATAACTTTAAATTCTGTCTGACCACAGGGGTCAATTTTGTGCCATTTAAAATTCGAAAAATATTTGGTGTCGGTTGGGATCGAACCAGGTTCCCCAGATTCGCGACCAGACACTCAGGATCGCGGCCACGAGATCCGATGAAAAATTTATCTACGGGAATTTCGGTAGGACTGTATTCATAACAATATCCTGGATTACGATTCATTAAATAATCATGGCATTCACTTGCTCAATTTAATTTTAGACATTTATTTGAAAATCCAGATCCACATATAAAACAAAAATAAACTTAGAAAAAACTACAAATAGAATAAGAAGCAAATATATAAAAACAACATTGTTTAAAAATCAATAGAATAAAATAAATAATTATATACAATTACTTTTACCTTTTCTTAATACTGATAACAATTTGATTTATGCATTTTATAATTGGTTTTCGTTAATAATTCAAATATAGTACAGTTCATTTTAATAAAACAAGCAGTGACATCTAGTGAATACTCCGTGAGGGGCCTTTACATATCTCCATCCTTAGTTGTCTCTTTCTGTCCAGCCGAAAACAAAACAAATGCTATGAAGTTATATCTAGTGTATCGTTGAGCGAAACTCATGATTCTGTCACAGCGCGCATGCGTCAATCAGCGCAACAAGAACATGGCGTCCCTTTAACTTTTATCACAATTAAATATTCAGTAATAATGTAACACGAGAGTGAGAATAAATCATCGGAATAAATTGAAAATAATTTGATAGATCTTTCGAAAACTTGTTGCCAGGTAATAGTCACGAGTCACGACTGGCTATTGTCAAATGGCAACAATTTTGAGAAAGAAACTGAAAATTTATTTTCTAATTTATCGAACTCTCGAATTATATTTAATTAGCGTGAAAATAAAACGTATAGAACATTACCTGAAGCTCCGGCCAAATATACTTGGATATTTACTTTTGCAAAATCATTGTGAATGGCTACGAGTTTACTGACGCCCACTGGGTCTATATACGTCACTGCGGAGAGATCAAGAATCAAATATTTAAACAGAAGTTGTTCACTTTCTGCAGTATCTATATTCTTAGGATTGTTCTGATTTTTATAGTGTCTTTTAGGATGGAAGTTGAGTTGCTTATATAATCCCGATGAATACATGGATTTAGTAAGAAAATTTATTCCGGCAACAAAATGGTAGATTTTAATTCCTGGTATTTCTGCCACCTATCAAGAAAGATAAATTGTAATAGTATTATGGTGCTATTCTGTACCGTTCTATAACCTCTATAGCCTCTGTAAGTAACTAACGTTACAGGATGTAAGCAAATTGCTATTCTGTAACCAAGTTACAGTACTGTAAGCCCTACAGAGTTATAGAAATTTCTATAAATCTTACAACGCCAAAATCTAGACTGTAAAGTATTTACAGAGCATATTGAAACGTCAAAATAGTATTTTGTGTACCAAGGGCGTTACTATGATAATGCCAGGAGGGCGACGAGGATCTAGCCCGAGGGATAAATGTCGCCCGATGGGCATTATCATCTAGTAACGCTCGTGGTGCATACAAGATTTTATGTCTCACTAGATTATGTGAAATAAGTTTTCATTTATAATAATTTTGATTACAATAATGCTTAAGCTTTGACGTTGCTAAGGGTGTTGTTTAATTGTTTTGTTTATTATCAACATTTATTTATTTTTAAAACACCAACGCACCAACGTTTTAAATCGTTGGAGATGGTGGAATGAGTGAATTTGATGTTTCGGAAGGTATTTTGTCGAAACGGTGTAAAGAATTTATTTTGAATGTTTCTGTATACTTTGAGGAAGACAAACGTATAAATGACCTCCTTATTATTCCATTCTCGTCTGTAAAAGATGTAAGTATTATATTTTGAGGTTCGTTATCACATGACAGATCTCAGTTCTTTATTTCTTATGCACTTATTTGTGAATATTATTACATTTTAGTATTTTAGAGAGCTTGTACTGCTTTGGTTGTGTCACATGTGGCGGTAAATAATATCAAAAATGAATTCAAACGTGGATAAATATCGTCCTGAAAAAAATTAGTCATCCGTCATCTGTCAAAAATGAATGCGAAACATTACAGTCTGCAATTCGACGGACTTATTTCATGTGTGGTGAAAGTAAATGGCTTTTTAAGGTTTTTTTGATAATCAATTTAAGTATTATAATTAAATTAAAATTGATGTCTGTGTTGTTCTTTCAAAGCTGTTTTCTTATATTAATTGTTGTAATCAATTAATGTATTAATTGTTGTAATCAATCCTTATTATTATTGTAATGAATTATAATTAAAAAGAGAATTCATTATATACCGTTCATATTATTTTTAATTTAAAGTCCATAAACGATGATCGGATTATAATGAGGGCATAATGAAATATTATGCCCTCCCATTATGCCCCGATTGTTATAGATATGTTTATATACACCGTATCCTAGCAATAAACAGTTCATAATACTTTAGTGAGACATAAATATATTTTAAACGTCAAATATATATTTTATATAAAAAATTTAAACAAATATGGATATTAAAAGCAAAATTTAACAATTTTTATTATATCTATTATTAAATGAAAAACATAGAAGGTAATTATACTTCCTACCAATTCTTATAGAAATTTATGTTTAAAAAAATATTTTAGCATGAATATAGAGAAGATTTTTCCAGACTTATCAAAATCCATTCAGTTCAGTATACCAGATAATGAATTACATTACTAATTAATATATGTTTTTCAACAAACTCGTTGTAAAACTTTAATTAAAGTGCCTTTTTTCTTTAATATAAAGTTGAATAATTTTAAATAGCTATACTTAAGAATTTGTCATAATTATTGATTCAAAGCTAAAGACAAGGGCAGTTTCCGCCAGTCAAGATAATTTGAAGAAAACCCTACCTACATGTACGAGGAGTACGAGTACAGATTAATGGTAGACAACAGTTCACAGTTTCATAGAATAATTGAAACAGTCATTGAATGATGACTGCATTATTAATATTAATAGATCACACTAGCGAGGAGACAAGCATTGATTACAACAATGACAATGATTACCTGCAAAAATCAAAACATAACGTATTTTGATTCAATAATTATATATCTCATTTAATCGGACTACGTTTATCTCGACGTTTGAAGGCGCTTGAATTTAGTAAATCCTTTTTCAATCTTCGAAATAAACGATCGAGATTACTTCATTATTTCAAGCTGCTTGAAAATGCAAGTCAAGCCTATAAAATAACAGGCTTGGACTTATAAAGCGGCTTGACTTCTGTCGAAATAAACAGTGAAGCTTCAAATAATGGAACTACGCATGCGCACATTCGCAATATGTTGGAGTCTTAATAAATTCATATCATTTGGTTATTTGTATTTTACCTTATTTTATAAAAATCGCGACATAAAATTGAATAAAATTGTCCAAAAGTGAAATATTTAAAGTGATGAAGAAACAAATATTTTTTTAAATGTTTTTGAAAGAAAAATCAAATAACAACATGACAATTTTTAGATTTTGATGTTATATATCCAGCTTGAAATTAGATCATATACTTCTCCCTGTCTATCTGCATAATCTACTATTTAACTATCTTTTTTTAGTCGATACGAATTTAAAGAAGATTGAAAATAAGTCATTCCTAATTTCAATCCGCTGAGATAAACCAACAGGATTTTTCAAGTCATAATATACTTGAAGCCGCTTGAATTGTCGAGATAAACGTAGTCATAAACATATGTGTAAATCTGATGTATTTATAGAAATTAATAATAATGAAACAATCGTAATGGAATCTATTACTTATTCAACTACATAAATATATTATGGAATATGTATCTTTGAACCAATATACCTACCATTTTATAGTGTATTATGTATACAAAAATCGTTTCTATTTCATATTTTTTAGAATGCCTACAAAATTACTGTCAAATATACTGTAACATATTTGACAGCTAGACAGGAATGAAGTTAAGCATTCTATAAGAATAACTCTGTAGTGAGATTTGTTATTGAGGGAGTTACAGAATAGGTAATTTTACTATTCTGTAAGCTGTCGTCTTACAGAGCTCTATAGCTTATAGAGTCTATAGAGTTACAGTCTTACAGAGCAGTTACAGAATAGCACCATAAAACATAAGTTACAGAAGGCAACGTATTCTAGCACGAGTTACAAATTCGTTCACGAGCGCGCAGCGGCGTTTGGGAGAACGAACGAGTGCTTGGATTGCCTTCTGTAACGTGTGTTTTCTCTATTGAGGCTTTCATTTATTTTTTTTAAATATTTGACAATCCATCCAAAACTCACCTGTTTATACCTGTTGGCATCCAGATATATTTCCGTATTGGGCAGCACACCCAGCATATAAGTATTAGGCTTGGAACTATGAAAACAGATCAATAAGATAGACAGGATGATTCCAGTTACAAGACCTATGATAATGTCCACGAACGCAACAACCAGAAATGACACTATCCAGAGGAAAGCCTCATATTTACAAAGCTTCCACAACTTTATAAGTTTCCTAATCTCTAAAAACATTCCTTGCAGCGCCACTATAATCACACTTGCGAGGATGCTCTAAAACGGGGTGCACAAAATTAGATTCATCAGTTACGTACGACAGTAGTTGGAAAAGTCTAGCAAAGAATACATATGAATTTAGATAATTTTTATTTTTCAATATAGTCTTCAACACAATACACTTGACCGTCGATAGTAAATTTAAATTTAATTTTCTTGATTGCGAAAAATGTAAAATAAAATTTTACAATTGAATAAAAACACAATAGGGGAGTATTTTAATTTTTGTAAATTGTATATGTTAATCCACATGAAAAAATAAGAGATAGTGTCATATGTACAGGCTGTCTTTTTTTCGATGTTTTTTTAAGGTATCTCGGGTAATATTAATGATAGAGCGAAACCATTTGCACATTCCAGGGTCAACTTTTCCAGAAATGTTTAATAGTTACCACAGGAATTTTCGATCTTCTTTTGTTTCTGAGCTACAGGCAAAAACTCGTTTTTCGCTCATTTTGAAAATATCTCATATCTTATTTATCATAATAGTTAGAGAAAAAATGTTTTTACAAAAATTTTACCGTTTATTAAATAAAATAAAATGGCGTAATTAGATTTTTTGAAAACTTAATAATTCTTGAGATATAACACAAACTTATATTTTTTTAAATGGGAACCTATGTTGAAAATAGTCTCGTCTTTTTGCTTAATTTATAAGCTTTTCAATGGTATGTAACAAGTCTACATTCTTTTGTTTTAAACATTAATAAAAGACGAATTATTAATTTATTGGGGTGAAAATATTGGAAATTATTCAGAATCAAATGAAAAAATCTATTCCAGATCATCATTTGCATATTTATAATAGTATTTGTTTCAGTTTTACTCATTTTTTCAATTTATTTACTACAAAAGCATATTAAACCATCTTTTTCGGATTGTGTCAAAGCCAACTGTAACGTCGGTAACTAGTAATTTAACTTTCCCGAAAATAATTGGTTAAGAATAATTTTGAGAACATGATTAATAGATATTAAATCAAAATAAACAAATGATGATTTGTAATATAATTTTTCATTTGTTTTTTAATAATTTCCAATATTTTCACCTCAAAAAATTAATAATTCGTCTTTTATTAATGTTTAAAACAAAAGAATGTAGGCTTGTTATATATCATTGAAAAGCTTATAAAATAAGCAAAAAGACGAGACTATTTTCAACATAGGGTCCCATTTAAAAAATCATAAGTTTGTGTTATATCTCGAGAATTATTAAGTTTTCAAAAAATCTAATTACGCCATTTTATTTTATTTAAAAAACGGTAAAATTTTTGTAAAAACATATTTCCTCTATCATAATAAATAAGATATGAGATATTTTAAAATGTGCGAAAAACGAGTTTTTGCCTGTATCTCAAAAACAAAAAAAGATCTGAAATTCCTGTGGTGACTATTAAACTTTTCTCGAAAAGTTGACCCTGTAATGTGCAAACGGTTTCGCTCTATCATTAATATTACCCGAGATACCTTAAAAAAACATCGAAAATGAGACACCTGTACTTTTTATTTTTTCTATAAAGTATCAGTTACTGCGAAAAAAAATTAAATATTGAACACCACCGGAAGTACGTATACGGCACTAGAATATGTTTCTATCACGCAGAGACAAAATACAATTGAAGTAAAATATATTGGCATCTATCATATGTTATTGAAATTGTCAGTTTACTGTATTTTACCGGTTTCAGAATATTATTCCATTGTCTACATATACAAAAGTAGGCTGGTAACTAAGTAATAACTGTATCTAAAATTAAATGAAAATATAACGCTCTTCATTAATACATACATATGTAAGATTTACTTTCGACTGGGTTTAGAAGCGCTAGCTTAAGGCATAAACACTTGATGTCTGATCCCTTGGCGACCGCCCATCCCTTAGTTGTGATATAACCACAGTACGTGCGCGTGTGAAAGTGTCCATTAGAAAAGATTAGCTGCTTGCATTCTAATTATTATACAGTTATAGTGTGGTGTGGATCACCAGATGCTTGATTGATATGTTATACACTGCTTGTGTATTTGATATGCATGGTATACAGTGTGCGTTTAAAGTGTGGAATATCAAAAAAAAAAAGCCGAACTCAGCCGATTTTTATAAAAACGCTGAAACACGTCGATTTTAATTTTTAAAAATACACATTAATATGTACGATTCATCTTCCGACTTTCATTTGTTTTTGCAGTTATGACGTCTTCACAAAAAAAATTAAATGACAACACAGATTTTTAATAGTGAAATCCGATAGTGATTTTTCTTCCCTTTATGATCATGTAAATAAATCATAACATTGCATAACAAAAATTCTGAGATAAATCGAGTTGAACATTTAATAACAATGAATAATCAAGATACCCTGATAAAAACATTTAAATGTTGATTATGGAACTTATAACTTATAAAACACGAAAAACGAAAAGTTTTTAACTGAACAATGAAAAATAAAGCAAACAAAATTAACACTATTAAATTAAATGTTCAAAATGACATCCACTAAATTTTCTGGTTTAGTTAAGTAAACTTTTGATTTTAAGTAACCCCATAGAAAATAGTCTAGGGGTGTCAGATCAGGAGACCTCGCTGGCCATTCTATAGCCCTCGCCTGCCGATCCATCTTTGTAGAAAAACAGTGTCCAGAAAATTACGAACAGGAAGCGTATAATGTGGCGGTGCGCCATCTTGTTGATACCAAAGGGTATCATTTGGGATATCAGGATCGTCTTCGTTTGGATAAAGTACAGCCAGTGATGGTATTAGATCATTTTGGAGAAACTCCAAATATCTTTCTCCGTTAAGATTTCCCTCAAAGAAAAGTGGACCTAGAATTCTATTATGCACTATTCCTGCCCAGACGTTTACTTTTTGCGGATGTTGAGTATGCGTTTCTGCTATCCAATGAGGATTTTCCCTACTCCAGTACCTGCAGTTCTGCCGATTAACTGTCCCATTCATACAAAAAGTTGCTTCATCGGAGAAAACGATTTGGTGATGAAAACGTTCGTTAGCATGATGCAAATTCATCATTGTCTCGCAGAATTCTAAACGTCGGTCAGGATCATCATCATTCAGCTCTTGAACCAGTTGGATCTTAAATGGATGATATTTTTCTTTTTTCAGAAACTTCAGTACTGCAGACTGACTGACATCATTATCTGCTGCCAACCTAAAAGGCGATATCTTTTCTCATTAAGTGCCGTAAACTTACTATTACCTGCTACTAACTTTCTAGAAGAATAATGAGGATTTATCTTGATTATTCATTATTATTAAATGTTCAACTCGATTTATCTCAGAATTTTTGTTATGCAATGTTATGATTTATTTACATGATCATAAAGGGAAGAAAAATCACTATCGGATTTTACTACTAAAAATAGATGTTGTCATTTAAATTTTTTTGTGAAGACGTCATAACTGAAAAAAAAATGAAAGTCGGAAGATGAATCGTACATATTAATGTGCATTTTTAAAAATTAAAATCGACGTGTTTCAGCGTTTTTATAAAAATCGGCTGAGTTCGGCTTTTTTTTTGATATTCCACACTTTAAACGCACACTGTATGTGAGATATACATTTGTATTATTTGTTTGTGGCCGCAAACGTATGTAGTAGTAGTAGTTTCCTAATTATCCGAAGAGTTGTCTGCGACAACTCTGGGTCTATGGAGCTATATGCACCGAACTGAGAGGCTGAGATACACGAGAACGTCTGGGACGTAAAGGATAAACCTGGGGTTTATCATGATAGGTCTGGGACTTACACACGTGTGATCGTAAGCTAAACTCTCATAATGGGTCTGGGATCCATTGATCTCTGGGAGGTCGAGCTTTGGGACCTTAACATGTCTGGGACATGCGTACGTGGCTACGATACCGCTAGTGGCTCAGAAATGACTATTCACGGGAGCCATATTCCAGTAATTCGTCCATGCACTGGGTGTATACTTTTGCGGATACGGGTACCGGAATCCACGAGGTGTTAGGCCGCATTTAATATGCGGGGCGTCTGCCCAAGTCTGGGACTTGGGAGCAACCTTATTCCTACCCCCCCCCCTCCTGTCTATCTTACTAGATGATAATGCACGACTGTGATACTTGTTGTAAATTGAAATGACAATGTGTATTTTATCCCACTTAGGGGAACGCGTCGTAGAGGGCTAGTCCGTCGCTGACGCGTGTAGAAGAGGCCACCGGTAACAGGTCAAAAAGGAATATGAATTGTATATATTTGATTAATGCATGTATTATCGCCCATATATTCTAGTTAAATAATAAATGAAAAAGATTAATAAAAAAATCTATATCTTTACAGATAACGATAGCGTATCGTTCTAAATACGGTCTACTTTACTCTGAAGTAATAAACATGAGGAATAAAGCACATAATTTGTATATTTGTCATATTGACATATGTCAAAATAATTGTTCTGCTAACCATAGCATTTTGAAAGAAGCATGAATGAGAAAATTTCTAAAAATAATATTTATCACTAATGTCTTCATTTTCTGAAACCGATAAACTATTGAACAAATAAACAAACAAAAATTTTGTAAAAACAATTTTTCTTTAACTATCATAATAAATAAGATATGATACATTTTCAAAATGAACAAAAAACGAGTTTTTGCCTGTAGTTCAGAAACAAAGAAAGATCGAAAATTCCTGTGGTGACTGTTAAACTTATTTAAAAAAGTTGACCCTGCAATGTGCAAACGATTTTGATCTATCGTTAATATTACCCGAGATACCTTAAAAAAACATCGAAAATGAGACACGCTGTACTGCGGAGATGGACGTAAGACGAGAGGGGGTTTTCTAATAAGAAATAGTTTCATATCATAACTGTCATTATTTTACGTTTGAATTTCGCGCTGAAAGGTATTCCTAAAACATGGTCATTGGTTTAAATTTACGACTGAAACACCAAGAAGCCGACCCTAAGTGTCTCTACGGTTTGTTTCTTATACTGTGCCTAGGCCTCTAGACCGTACGTTATTGTTCAAAAGATTAACAGTATTCTGTACTGTTACTTTGACAAGTGGGGCTCCAGCACATTTGTTTTCAAGGACACTTAAAACAGCTGTTTGCCCTATAGCGATGAATATGTGAAAAACATTTGACAATCGAAATAAAAAACGATCCATCTGGTATGACAGACTTTTGTTAATCAGTTTGTAATAATTACCCTTGGTAAAGAATAAAAAAGGGGCCCAATCCACAATAGCACAAGTAGTAGAACTACACAGCTGATTAATGACGTAATCTGGGTCATTGCGCCAGCCATGAATTGAACTGATGATCTAGCTAAGGCCGCAGAAATAGGCATGCACGAGAAGAACGATCCACATAAATTGCAAAGACCCTAAAACATATTACTATATTAAGTTTTGGTAACATATAAGATATTTCTTTACCAACGCTAATAATTCCTGATTGAGATCAATTTCGTATAATTGTTTATGGGCAAACGTTATTGCTAAGGATGCGGTAATTGCATATGAAGTAACTGCAATTGACAACGCGTCGACTATAAGAAGTTTCATAAGGGAAAAGTCTGGTACTTGTGGTGCAGGTAACCTAAAAAAGAATATATACAGTGTTCATAAAAGTGACGTCATTAGTAAATAGATTTTGTATGACCCGAACATACATTCATATTCACAAGGCGAGTGTAGAGCAATACCAAGCAAATAACTTTTTTTTAACCGTTTCTAAATTATAGTTTCAATAACAATAATTGTCTTCAAATTTTTATCGTCTCTTCAAAAATATTATATAAAAAAATCTGATGTGGACACCACACGACTTCCTTGTACGCAAGACTAATATGAAGTATAGACTCAATTATAAAATTTCACGTATTTCGGTTTTGAGATTTCAACGGAAATATCCATTTTGACCATCCCTGAATCCATTCTGACTAATTTCGTCGTGACGTCTGTACATACGTACGTACGTATCTCGCATAACTCAAAAACGGTAAGCCGTAGAAAGTTGAAATTTTGTATTTAGGACTTCTATAACATCTAGTTGTGCACCTCCCTTTTTGGTCAGTACATAATTTCCAGAAATGGTAGTTTATTTGAAGCCTATAATAGATTTTAATGAAAAACTATATTAAAATATAATCCAAAACGTTTCAAACTTGGTATATAAGACTTTTATATCAATTGGAATAACTTAGTAGATTTTGGTTAAAACAGGCTAACCGGAAGTAATATATTACCTGAAGTTGTTAACAGTTTTTCTTGAATAAAATTGTTTCATTTTGATTTTACAAATAAATGCTTCAAATAAGAGTTTTAGAGAATTACATTCTGCGTCTAGCACATCAAGTATTATTAAATTAGCCCTCTGTATAAGCGAGATATGTAAATTTAAAACTTATATACTTTTTGGTTTTTGTAATGAAGCTTGCTATGGATTAGGACAAAAAATAACAAAAAAAATAAAAAATAGATGTTAATGTCAAATTACGTCAAACACGTGCAATTTTATAATTGGGTCTATACTTCATCTTCATATTGGTCTTGCGTACAAGGAAGTCGTGTGGTGTCCACATCAGATTTTTTGTCCTAATCCATAGCGAGCTTCATTACAAGAACCAAAAAGTATATGTTTTAAATTTACATATCTCGCTTATACAAAGGGCTAATTTAGTAATACTTGACGTGCTAGACGCAGAATTAATTCTCTAAAACTCTTACTTGAAGCATTTATTTCTAAAATCAAAATGAAACCATTTTATTCAAGAAAAACTGTTAACAACTTCAGGTAATATATCACTTCCGGTTAGCCTGTTTTAACCAAAATCTGCTATTTTATTCCAATTGATATAAAAGTCTTATATACCAAATTTGCAAAGTTCTGGATTATATTTTAATATAGTTTTTCATTAAAATCTATTATAGGCTTTAAATAAAGTACCATTTCTGAAAATTATATAATGACCAAAAAGGGAGATGCACAACTAGATGTTATAGAAGTCTTAAATACAAAATTTCAACTTTCTACGGCTTACCGTTTTTAAGTTATGCGAGATACGTACGGACGTACGTACAAACGTCACGACGAAATTAGTCAGAATAGATTCAGGGATGGTCAAAATGGATATCTCCGTTGAAATCTGAAAACCGAAATTTTTCGCGAATACAATACTTCCTTTACTTTGTACAAGGAAGTAAAAATGGCACACAAGTAGACCACTACAGAATAGAAAAATTATTTTAGCGGCTTCTAAGAATTTAACGGCCTTTAATTTTTAACGGATGCTGTACAAAATAGACCCATAAAACCGGTAAAATAATATATTGTAGAACTATCGCACAAATATTTTGTTCGCAAGAATAGTTTCCAGATTATAATCTAGATTTTAGAAATCACTGCTGATAACACAACAAAGTTATACGTACCCGCTAGGTATATTTCCTACTATGGTAATGCCATATCGACTTTCAAATTCCAAGAAATGTGATAATAATGTTCCTATGGTCACTAGTATAAGTTCCATAGGTACTGGAATTCTACATACTTTGCTAACAAAAGGCTAAAATAATTTATATTTTATTTATTTAGTAAATATTGTTTTCCCACTCCCGATATCGTAAGAAAGCTATTAGGACGTTGTTTGCAGGGAAATATTTTCATTTTATCTTCAAGATATCGATTTCTATTGACAGCGGGATGTAAATACTTCCCTTACATCCTTATTTTGTGAAATACCAACAATATATAATAATAATATTTTGTCGGCTTTTCAACTCGTCAGAGTTATAGCCCTAAATCAAATACTTTTTATTTTTTATATTATTACATTTTATTACACATATTATAATTAGTATTTGAAAACACTTACAAACATCCAAGCCCCTGGTGGGAATCGAACCCACAACCTCAGGGTCGAGCGGTGACGGTCGCTTCGAGCACTGGTCGCTGCCTCAATCCACACGACCACTGAGGCGGCTATATTTTGTGAAATACCAACAATTAGACAATTTAAATTTATGTGAAGTATAATGTGAGGCGTAAAGGGTCTAGTAAAAAAATTTATGTAGAGGAGGCACGTCATCAAAACATTACAAAATGAAAAAAAACTGTAGTAATGGCCGAGTGATGTTTATACTTAGGAAAACGAAGAAAAATACTATTTTTTGCATACTCTAAGAAAAGTACATTTTAATTAAATTTACAATTATTTTAAAGTCGAACATAATGGCCCGTATTCCGAGCGCACTTTTACAATAAAAGCACTTTTACGGAGCTAACTCCCTCATAAGAATATAATGTAAAAGCGCGCTCCATAAAAGCGCTTTTATTATAAAAGTGCGCTCAGAAGTCAGAAATATTTCTACTAGAATAATAATATTCTTAAAGCAATAGAACGCTCAGAAGCAAATATCTGTCAAGTAATATGTAAATAGAACAGGGTTGTGTTTTGTTAACAACTAATGGTAACTTTATGTTTACTATGGATTTTTTTATTGTTGTCTTTCTATTAATGATCCGTAAAACGTAAAAATGTGTTTTGTGAGCAAAACCTAACCTAAACATTCACAAACGAAACAGCGAGGCGCGGGTGACACTCCTAACTGGCTTATTCTGTAAGAATGTCGTTATACTACAACGTATCGTTATGATGAAAAAGTTGTTAAATAACGATAATTTTCAAAAAGCGTATTCTGTAAAACCAATGTCGTTATATTGAAATCGTATTATCGTTATTTTACGTAGTTCGTGAACGATAAGGATTCACTTGTCGTTATTCAGTCCGTTAATGTCAAATGTTAGGAAATGGAAAATAGAAGGGTTAGTTAATTTATTATTTATATTTGTGCAATGACAATTTAATTTTCAATAATAGTTACTATCTTTTCTTAAAAAATTGGCTAAAGTCGTTGTGACAAACAGTATGAGGACGTTTATAACGATATTACTGAATACGATTTTTACAAAATGTCGCTCAGGATCACATCGTTACATTTATAAATAACGATGATTGTTATATAACGATATTTTTACAGAATAAGCCTGTAAGTCTTACCAACGCTTCCAGCTCTGTAGTTGGAATAATTGTACCCTACACCAAATTTTCAATACCATAAATTGTAAATATCTTAAGTTTTACAATAATATTCAAGTATTATTCGTCTGGTATATCAATTATCTTGTTCGCAAAAATTTGCATTGCACGTAAATATAATTATGCAACACATATTACATTAAAATTAAATTAGTATACCATGTAAACCTATTAATATCGTGACGTCAATATCTAGTTACAAACTTTGATGACGTGCCTCCTCTGCATAGAAATTTTTACTATAATTTTTTTCCCAGTCGAAGGTCGGATATTCTTTTTAGACAGGCCTTAAATAATCGGGAGTGGAAAAAATCGTATTATGCAACTCAAGAGGTAAACTATTATTCACGAAAGATGACTATCCAAGGTCATTTGTGAGCCGTCTGATATAATATTACTTGCAGATAACTTCATTGCATTTCGTATACACAGGCGTGCAACATGATATATTTATGGACACATTTTAACTGAAAAAATAAGAGTAATTCATTTGAAAATTATGTTTCTTTCTAAATAATGCCTTTCTAAAAGATTTATGTTCTCCACTTATGTTTTTGCAAAATACTAATAATAATTTGATTTAAACCTCAACGCCACTGAGAAAATATTAGCACAGAGGACAGTGTAGTGGATAATTAGGTATCTATAATTATACGACATATGTCATTATTATTTATAGTGTGTTAGAAAATAATACCACTATTTACGTATATCTGTCACAGTACATAAATTAAATAGACGTAGGTCAAATGATTTTTCTCTTTCTAATACAAAATTTTGCTAAGCTACTGCTATAAAGTGATGTGTATTCTTTCTTTGAACAAATGACCTTGAATAGTCATCTTGCGTGAATAATAGTGTAAATATATTTTATCAGTCTCGGACTCCCTGATTCGTTCGAGTGGCAAACACGTCCTCGACTGGTAAATACTATTTACCTCCCTTATAGCATAAATAACTGTTGTTAATATTTAGAAAATAGCCTTCAAAATTATAGCCTTACTTTTAAAAATAAGCCGTGTAGTACCAAAACAATGATTGATATTACAGATATTATAACTGTCGCCACATTTGCTTGTGGCATATGTACAATCGTGTCATACGCCACCTAAAAATTATATAATTAGAAATTACTGTGTTTTTTGAACGTTTATGATCAAAATGGGGTATTCTACCATTGCAAAGTACGATGTATTGGGATTTTAAAGAGGATATTTAATAGGAGATTACAGCTGAATCGAATTAAGAGAAATTAGTAAAAAATAGTGAAAGTAGATGCTTAATAATGAATATTAATAAAAAAATAAAATGATATAATTGAAATACTTCGGATATAAGGGGGTTTTTGTTTTAGCAGCTCGTCACTCATATGAAATCCATATATATATATATATATATATATATATATATATATATATATATATATATATATATATATATATATATATATATATATATATATATATTGATTGGTGAGTCAAAGACCACCTATAAACAGGGTCGGATTGGCCAGTCCGGATAATCGGGAATTTCCCGAAAGGCCGCGGCTTTTTGAGGCCGCCGCTCGGTGATTACAAACTAAAATTTGAGTACGTAGCATCATCTAATTAACTTCACCGGGTAACAGTTCTCATTTAGATCGTTTTCAATATTTTCTAATTCTTGACTAAATTTCTTTCAGTATTGCAGATATAGACCGAGCTCGAATATATGCGGTTTTGATAATTTCCTACTTTGTAGATTTTGAATGATTGGAATTATAGTTACGGTATTATCTGGTGTTGGTGTGTTGGTTTACGGTAGGGTAGACTGATGTTATTAGTCCATGGTTCGTTTTCTCTATTAAAACATCCAAGAACGGAGGGACTCCATGAGACTTTTTCTCCATTGTGAACCTAATATAAAGTATCATCGACATATCTAAGCCAAAGTTTAGGTCTTATATTGGCTGTATCTAGTGCTAATTCTTCAAAAAATTCCATGTATAAATTGGCTATAACCGAGAAGACCTCATGAGCAAAACATCTTCTTGTACAAAATATCCATATTTTTCTTGGAAATATGAGTGTTATAGGCAACACTGCAAATGTTCCATAATACCATCAAAAGGCAAGTCGGTTCTATTTTTTAAGTTGATATCTTTTTCAAGCCTTGTTTTGATGATTTCTAAAAATTTCTCGTAAATAAACTTACAACATCAAAGCTGACAAAAAGATTTTGTGGTTGTAATTGCATTTAGCTCGAAAGTTCTACAAAATGTTTTAAATTCTTCACATATGATGTACTTTTTCTTTGAATGATTGGTAATAAAAATTTTGATAGTTTGTAAGTAGGAGAATTTATGGAACTTTTGACGGATTTCTGTGGTGCTTAAATCTTTTTTATGGATTTTTGAAGCCACCCGTACAAGTGTGGAAGCTTACTAAAATATGGAGTGAGATCTGTTCTTGTTCTAAACGGAATATACAGAGTGTCTCAATAAGCTTGCTCACTATTAGTAACTTTTTTATTTGAAGAGATAAGAATTGGGTTAAATGAGCAAAATTGTGCCATTTTGAAATACAAATCTTATGATGTCAGCTAACATTAGTTTATATCTGCGGTTCTCAAAATATGGGACCTAACTTTTTTATTTTAAATAGAAACACATATTTTTTATTAGCTTATTTGCTAGAGAATTCAATTCTGAATTCAAAGATATAATCGTTTCATACCATTACATAACGAATTTTTTGGGAAAAATCTATAATAAATTTTATATTAATTTGATTTAAATATGACTATAATAAGTGTGCCATGAATGGAAACAATAGATACATGTTACTTTTTTTACGTAAAATTAGAATGCCCTGAATGACAAAAATGAGTATTTTATATGTGTTGACATGTAATAAAAAGTATGATCAAGTCACAAAACAAAATATTCACTAATTTTATTCATGGCATTCTAATTCTACGTAACAAAAGTAACATGTATTTATTTTTTCCAGTCGTGGCACACTTATTATAGTCATATTTAAATAAAATTAATACAAAATTTATTATGGATTTTTCTAAAAAAATTTGTTATGTGATGGTATGAAACGATTATATCGTTGAATTCAGAATTAAATTCTCTAGCGAATAAGGAAATAAAAAATATATGTTCCTATTAACAATAAAAAAATTAGGTCCCATATTTTGAGAACCACTGATATAAATTAATGTTTGCCGATATCAGTAGTTTTGTAATTCGAAGTGGCACAATTTTGCTCATTTAACCAAATTCATATCTCTTCAAATAAAAAAGTTACTAATAGTGAGCAAGCTTATTGAGACACCCTGTATATATATATATATATATATATATATATATATATATATATATATATATATATATATATAACTTTTTATATTTCTTAAGAGCACGGTACACTTTGTTTTCTATAGACGTAGTAGAATGTTTCCAAGTTTCTTATAATTTCCTTGATTCAAAAGCTCTTCTATTTTCTGATCATATAAATTGGTATCCAATATTACTGTAACACTTCCATTATGTGCGGGTACAATCTTGGTTGTGTTATATTTCAATGCTTTATTTTCTTCGTTTTCAAGATTAGGTTTGATCAGATATATTTTTTGCTTCAGAATTTTCCTCACTCTCCATTTATTAATAATTTAATATTCTCTAAAACTTTTAAACGAACCTAATGTTATTTTCTTAACTACTATTTTAGGAGCGTTTTTTTTATATTTCAACATTTTTTATAACTGTTCAATTTCTATGTAGGCAAAAAAGTTGTAATTTATTACTTTGTGGCAATATAAATATAAATTTTTAAAAAAAACTGGAGATTAGGCCGTTCATGCTAGAATTTTCCCGGGCAGCTGACTCTTCGCAATCCGGCCCTGCCTATAAATATATAACGAATACCGAGTTAAGGGGTGGAGTCTACTACCAATGGAAATAGACAAATTCAAATAGCGGACACGTGGCTACCAGTCCAGTACTGCAATTCTCGAACAGTTTTTATTTGAATATAAATTTCTTGGATTAAACTTAATAATTTTGATACACTTGCAATTATAAAGCATGTAGACTTGTACAGTGTTGTAATATTAATTTGTTTTTTTATAAATATAATTTAAAAATAGCATCTTATAATTAATAAAGTTTACTCTTTCTTTACAATGATAGAATACCCCATTAGTTACAGAAGACATAACTGTTTAAAATATTTTTGTATGTATATACGTACGAAACCATTTTGAAAGTAACCTGTTCTTCTTGGCATACGAAAACCAAAAAATTCTTTCATTTGTGACATTAGAACGTGGATGGAACATCCCATCACAAAAGCACTGATAAATGTGTCAGAAAGAAGTCTACATAGGATTCCTAATCGCAATAAATACATTGATATCTGAAAAACAAATTAAAATATGGTAACGTTCATTTATTTGGGTAAAGTGTAAAAATTAGAGAAATATTAATGGGCCCGTTCAAGTCTTCGGCTTTTTAAAAATTACATGTCGCATATGAATTTTGAATATAAATAAATGAAAACTAAATAAAAATTGCTACATATTTTGTATTTTTATACCTATAATAATATAATTAAAGTTTTTAGCGTAAAATGGTCGCCATGTTGTGACGTCAGCGTCATTGCAGTCGTCCAGTTATCTTGTGAATATGTCACAATAGAGTGGACCATGCATATTTTGCTCATAAATTCGCGATTGACTTTACACATACACTAACAAACACATATTTAATACATCCGAGTAATTTTTTATTAAGATCAAATGAAAATTTACTTATAATTTGTTTTAATTATTGTAATCTCAATACTTGTCATTGTTGTAATCATTTAGTAAATAGTAATGTAAATGTTGGATTACTTTTTGTTATGAACTATGCTTTGATTATTGTAATCAATACTGTCTTTGTTGTATTTAATTAAAAATTGAATATAGTTTAAATACTATTTTAATTATAATAATGGCACTTGGTGAGTATAATAACCTTCAATATTATATTAAAGAAAGTCTTAAAGTCACATTAATTAAAGCGACTAATTAACTTGATTATGAAAACGAGAAAAAAATTATTATTTTTACTTACATGATTTTTATTTATGTATAATATGTGTACTATCGAAGTTTTACATAAATTACCATTTAACACTACTCCTATAACTATTCATATAAGTAAATCAAATATATATTTTAAAATGATCTAATAACTATCTGGCTTACTTTATTACCATTAGCTCTAAAGATTTTTGATAACAGTTTGTAATGGATACGTATTTTTATTCATGCAACATTTATTGTATATTGCCATATTAATGATAACGTATGTCGGTTCTCTCTACTTATGACGGAGTGACGCTAACGTCAGAACTTTCGCGCCAAAACTTAATAATAATAATCAGAAGAATACTACCAAATGCTGTACAACTTCTTCAATTAAATCATTTTGAAGGCGATCAATTCCATTTTTGACGTCTAACCTACTATAAATCAACACTTGCTGACACAAATCAGCGCGTTTCAAATGCGCTGAATGGGCCTGTCCAAGTCTTTGATTTTTTAGAAATTACATGTCGTATGTGAATTTTGAATATAAATAAATGAAAACGAAATAAAAATTGTTATATATTTTGTATTTTTATACCTATAATAATGTAATGGACCTTTCCAATTTAAAGAGATAGAAGATATGCGCAATGGCGATCTGCGTATAGTAAGAACAACTGACATCTATGACGTTTGATTCTAAAACATTTAGACGTAAAATGTGAGAATATCTCGGATAACTTTAAAAAATCTTATCGAAATAAGTTACAAAAGCTTATATTGAAGGTAAAATGTCTAACGATGCAAATTTTCACTGAGAATACAGGTATTTTAATGACTGCAATATTTTTGACGTTTCGTTTGACAGCCCAACTGGCAGTTGTTCGCGCCATTTTCTTTCTATTTGCAGCGATAGAAAGAGATAGCCCTTAAATTGGAAAGGTCCATTAAAGTTTTTAGCGTAAAACGATCGCCATGTTGTGACGTCAGCGTCATTACAGTCATCCAGTTACCCTGTCAAATACCACTGTACAGTGGGCCATGCATATTTTTCTCATAAATTCGCGATTAGCTTTACACATACTATAACTTGCACATATTTAATATATCCGAGTAATTTTTTATTAAGATCAAAAGAAAATTTACTTATTAAATCAATAAAATTATAATTTATATTTTAATTATTGTAATCTTAATACTTGTCATTGTTGTAATCATTTAGTAAATAGAAATGTAAATGTTGAATTACTTTTTATTATGAACTACGCTTTGATTATTGTAATCAATACTGTCGTTATTGTATTTAATTATAAATAGAAAATAGTTTAAATACTATTTTAATTATAATAATGGCACTTGGTGAGTATAATAACCTTCAATATCATATTAAAGAAAGTCTTAAAGTCACATTAATTAAAGCGAATGGTTAATCTGATTATGAAAACGAGCAAAAATGATTAATATTACTTACCTGATTTTTATTTATGTATAATATGTACTATGGAAGTTTTGCATAAATTATCATTTAATACTACTCCTATACCTATTCATGTAAGTAAATTAAACAAAAAAATATATTTTGAAATGATATAGTAACTATCTCGTTTATTTATTACCATTAACTCTAAAGATTTTTGATCACAATTTTGTAATGGATACGTATTTTTATTCGTGCAACATTTATTATATATTATATTACCATTATTAATGGTAACGTATGTAGGTTCTCTCTACTTATGATGGACTGACACTAACGTCACAACTTTCGCGCCAAAACTTTAATAATTATTTTAGGCGTTATTAAGCATAATTTCAAGAAAACAAAAAATACGGAATTTCTTTTTTTAAATTCTTCGTAACATATAAAAAATTCAAAAAAAGTTGGACGGGCCCATTGTTGACTCAGTTGATACAGTTATTGGTAGTAGAAAGGGTGTGGATGCATGGCGTTTTTGTTTTGTTGAAAAATATATTTTGTAAAAGAAAATGGTGGCTGTTTTGTAACAGCAGATTTATCATTAAAAATCTCGGTCTGTTTTAAACCTTATACACGTATGTTTATTTCCTTATGTACCTTATAGTTAGTTTGGCTCAGTATATAAAGGTTAGTGAATATATGATAAAAACTAAGTGAACGAGACTATTGAATTTGACAGAATGGGCGGAGCTAAAATCTTAACACATAAAATTCGAAGATGACCTTGATCAGATATCTTAAACTGAATCTATTTTTCGAGAATCAAGTTTTGAAATCATGGTTCCATAATTATTAAACCCGGTGAAAATTTTTCACTGCCTTATATCTCGGAAATTATTTAAGATCGTATCGGACCCATGTTGTTTAAGCTTTTTTAAAATAATTTTGGTCAGTTTTATACCCTTAAAATTTGTGACACAGATTCAGAAATATCCTGTATTTGCGATTTGTAACTTACATGAAATATGGCCACCGTAAATGATAATGCCATTGCTACTTGTAATTTGGTCACAATTTCTCCAGGTTCTTCTGTTGTTGTATCTGAATTACTTAAAAAAGAACTTTCTGACTTTTCATTACTAAATTCTAAAATAGGTTTTCCTGCCATTATAGATACCACTGCGAAGGTACCTGAAATAAAGAATTACTCATCAATAACTATTTTATTATTCACGTTAAGTTTAGTCGCCAATAAGAGTGAGCATAGCATGTCCCCAAGGATGACGCCTGGGAAACATCGAAAAGGGTGTCTAGTAAAGACACCTAGTGGGTGAAGTTGGAACTAGTGCCTTACCACTCGCCAAATAAATCTTGTTATTTTTGGGTACCTCTTCGTAAATATACACTATTTATGCCTGTTTCAAACAGTGGCGACTCGTGCATCAAAACTTTGGTGAGGCATGGCATCTAGAGAAAAAATGCACCGCATGCGAAATTTTCATTCAAGGTCAAATGCCTTATAATTGAAAGTTATATTTTTTAAGGGATGTGCAGCTGCATGTTTTTCCCCTTTCATGTACAAAAATAAATAGCCAGACCACAAAACATTTCTTCCACCTTCGAATTAATATTTTGAATTTCAATTTTTCTTGCACTATCAATTGCGGTAGAAATATTTTGCTTCCTTAAAAGTACTAATTTACAAGTTGAAGCAATATGATCTTTACGTATGTTAGTAGTACTACTAAAAAGTATGCACGGCCAACAAAATAATTTATTAAGTACTTTACTGCCGACAAGCCAGTTATATTTATCATAACAGGTGTTAGTTGCATCTTGCCTCCTTCTCCAATATTTATTAATGATGTACTAAGATCAGAATAAAGCAGAGATGATCTGTTTGTTTTAATTCTTTGACTAACAGTTTATCTTCATAAAGACAGTCGATGAAATGGATTTTTGTTAATTAAAAAAATAATATCTTCAGAATTATTCCTTATATTATTATCATTTAATTCGAAGTTCTTATCTTTTAAAGTCCCATTCGAAGCCATTACACTTGTTTTGTTTTCAACTAAAATTAAAAATACAAAACCCTACGTAGGTAAACTATAAAAACTACGAGAAAAATAAAAGAATTAAATAGTTACTGCCATACGTATCAAAGACGCAAACCAGGGCCTATTATAATAAAAATGCTAGACAAGTTATGTTATGTATATGTCGTTAATATTATTTAATCTGGCTTGCAACATGTACAGTAGATGTCGTGAACTTATTTACAAAATTTGTCAGCATGCCGCGTTTGATTTTATTCACGTACGGTCTCGGCCTTTATAGGGCCGTGTGGAAAGTAAACTATTATTCACGAAAGGTCATTTGTGAGCCGTCTGGTATAATATTACTTGCACATAACTTCATTGCATTTCGTATACACAGGCGTGCAATATATAAATATATTTTGTAAGAGAAAATGGTGGCTGTTTTGTAAAAACACATTTATTATTAAAAATCTCGGTCTATTTTAAACCTTATACAGGTATGTATATTTCCTTATGTGCCTTACAGTTAGTTTGGTTCAGTATATATAGGTATACATAGGCGTCCAATATGAAATATTTATGGATACATTTTAATTGAGGAAATAAGCGTAATTCATTTGAAAATTATGTTTCTTTCTAAATAATCCTTTCTAAAAGATTTATGTTATCCACTTATGTTTTTGCAAAATACTAAAACATAGACTTAACTTATAAACCAAGGAATAATAATTTGATTTAAACGTCAACGCCACTGGGTAAATATTAGCACAGTGGGCAGTGTAGCAGATAATTAGGTATCTGCAATTCTACGACATACAGTGTGTTCAAAAAAATTCCTAACTCGGAGTAGGCTATGAACAGTGAAACGTATGACTGATCATTATTTAATTCAAAAGTCAAGTTGTCAAAATTGATCTTAAAATATAATTTTAAGGAGTAAAGACAATAAAGAAGGATACACTATATTCACATTCGCCGTTTTCTAATTTGTTTCAATTTCTAAAATAAGATATCTTTAGATAAGATTTTTGACTATATCTCATGTCAAATTGACTTTGAATTAAATATTTTTAAATTGACATACGTTTCTTTTTTCAAAGCCTACTCAGAGTTAGGAATTTTTTTGAACACACTGTATGTCATTATTATTTAGTGTTAGAAAGTAATATCACTATTTACGTACATCTGTCACGCCACATAAATTAAATAGACACAGATGAAATAATCTTTCTCTTTCTAATTCAAAATGTTTCTAAGCTACTGCTATAAAGTGATACGTATTCTTCCCTCGAACAAATGACCTTGAATAGTCATCTTTCGTGAATAATAGTATTAAGTAACTGTCTTTTATCCTGTCATTGCATTTTGCATTTGAAGCACTGCCTCGAACAGCGCTGTCTAGCGCACCTATGAATGAAAGCCGTATCAAAAACGTTAGGCAATATTGAGTATTAAACTACTCATTTCGAGAAGCACTTCAAAAGGTGTAAATTAGGTGAACTGCATGACAGATTAGTTATGGTGGTGGCTTAAATTATTCTTTTGATATTTATAAAGACAAGCATCAATGGAAGAAGTTGAAATTTAATTTACATACTACTTTACATTATTTACAGCTTTATTTCTTTTCTGGTGCGGCACTGCCTTACCAGCCTACCCTGACAAGCCGCCACTGGATTCAAACTTTACCAAGATTATTTTGTTTTTAAATTTGTTCTACCTTTAAAGTTTTAAGTTTTTCATTATTACTTACCTATACTATTATGCCTAGATGTTCCGAAAAGAATGTAGACAAGGCCCGGAAAGAAGGCCATGTAGAGGCCAATAATCGGATCAACGTTGCCGAGAAGGCCATACGCCATGCCTTGTGGAATGTGGAAGATACCTATGGTCACGCCGGCTATCAAATCATTCACAAAGTTCTCCTTGCATGGATATTCCGGTAGCCATTTCACTATTGGGATCACGCTCTGTATACATGACAGCAAAGTACATGAACGTACTTTCTTCAAAATGAAATCTTTAACTGAAAAAGTAAATGCTTATTAAATAATATAAAAGTGTAACTGCCAAATTTAGGCCAAATTCAAACTCAGTTCATAATGCTGAGAACATCATTTTCCTCCCCGTGTATTTCTTACCAAGAAAATTTTTGCTCAACTTTAGAGGCCAAGAAATCTCATAAAAGCAAATCTCTTATGCAAAACATTATATGTACCACCTAGACCGATCCTTTATCTCCTGATTCGTTCTTTTTAAAAGGGGATAAATGATCTTGTACTATCCATTTTCTTCGTCCCCGCCCCCGCGAAGCACCACCTTTGAAACAGGATCAAATAGACCCAGAACTGATCCCGTATGTCAATGTCACGTCAATATGACTGACTGCTATAGGCGATTTCGGGCGACATACCCGTTCACTTCTTCGGATTAGTTACGGTTAGTTACGGTATGATATGATTAATGGTGGCGCCAAAAATCGTTGGTTCACTTATTGACACCGTGCATGGTGGTTATGTATATTCTGCGACATTTAAAACTGTCAAAAATAGTGTCTGGCAATTAAAATGCATTAACGAAGAAAGATAGTTTTTTCCATATTTGTCCAAAAAAGAATCAACGAAAATAATGTCACCCTGTTTGACACAAGACTATGACGACCACGACTCCGACTGTTTTGACTTTTGACATTTCAAAAAAAGACATGTTAAAAAGAGATAGAAAAGGCGATTTCGGGCGACAACCGTTCAGTTGCGGTATGTTGCGTTCAGGTACGTTCACACATTCGAGCGCAAGGAACAACATACCCGGTATGCTTGGATCAGTGCTCACAGCTGAACGGTTTGCGAGTCGGGTCAGCTCTCTGTTCACTATTTCTATCTCTTTTTATCATGTCTTTTTTTGAAATGTCAAAAGTCAAAACAGTCGAAGTCGTGGTCTTATGTCAAACAGGGTGACATTATTTTCGTTGACTCTTTTTTGGACAAAAATGGAAAAAACTATCTTTCTCCGTTAATGCATTTTAATTGTCAGACACTATTTTTGGCAGTTTTAAATGTCGCAGAATATACATAACCACCAAGCACGGTGTCAACAAGTGAACCAATGATTTTTGGCGCCACCATTAACCATATCATACCGTAACTAACCGTAAGTAATCCGAAGAAGTGAACGGGTATGTCGCTCGAAATCGCCTAAATAGTGAACAGAGAGCTGACCCGACTTGCAAACCCGTTCAGCTGTGAGCACTGATCTAAGCATACCGGGTATGCTGTTCCTAGCGCCCGAATGTGTGAACGTACCTGAACGCAACATACCGCAAGTGAACAGTTGTCGCCCGAAATCACCTTTGTTGTATTTTGTCTTTTTTGTAAGTAATTGATATTAAAATGACATGAATAGAAGAAATTAATTAGTTTGAAACGTTATATTATGTTTCATTTCCATAAGAAATACATCCATATTTAAATACTCAAAGATAAAAGAATTTAATATGTCAAAATCAAATCACATATACAACACACTATAACCACAAGCAAATTCAGTATATTATTATATTATAAATATAATGCTAGATATGATTTTATCTTCTACTTATTTAAAAAAAAAAAACGTGCTGTTCTTTTTAGGAGTAGTTAAATTCAGTTCAGTAAGAGGTAAGATCAGTTCATTTTCCCCCTAAAAAGAAAGCGCCTAAAATAACAGTAGTATCTTATGTACCCTCATAAAAACTAAGTAACGACACTACTGAATTTGACAGAACAAAATCTTAATTCATACAATTCGCAGATAACCTTGATCGGGCATCTTTCAAAAATTTTACTGCACCTACACTTCAAAAAGTAGTACTTCTATATTTTTAAACTTTATTACTTAATTTGTATTATCTACATATTATAAAAACATAAAAGCAATAAAAAGTTTTGTTACTTACTTCTTGGTTTTTCTTCATAACCCTCTCGAATTTCTAAATTGTCTAATTTAATAATTTCTTTTCTAGACATTTTTGACAGATTTATTATCTTATCAGTATCACTAGCATCAGACGTGAGCACAAACTAAACTCAATTTATCGAAGTAGACAGTAAATACTCTTCTGTCAAAGATAAACAAAAAATTATTTTTATAATTCAAAAATGAACAATGACGAATCGTTTAATCGTTTGTGAGAAATAATGGCTGGTAGCACGAGCATGGTACTAACACCTGTTTTAACTAAAACCATGCCAACGACATGGCACATACTTCAGAGTTATTAACAAAATCAGTGTTGCCAATATACTGATTAACTCGAAAATGTATTGACAACCATATTCAATAAATTTGACTTCATTATTTTAAATTGTTTATACTACAAAGAAGGCAAGACAAAAATCATATTAAACACTGTTAAATAATACCGTCAAATTTATTAAATATGGCTGTCAGTACATTTTCGGCTTATTCAGTACATTGGCAACATTGATTTTGTTAATAACCCTGAAGTACGTGCCAAGTTGTTAGTATGGTTTTAGTTAAAACCGGTGTTAGAATCACGCTCGTGCTACCAGCCAATGTTATTAAAATGTAAATTGTTTTCTTGTAAATATATATTATTTAAAAATAATTGCTAAATGTCGGTGATTACAGTAAAATCCATTAGAAAAATATAAACTATGCAGGTAGCCAAGTAGTATTCTTTGTTATCGCTGATTAAATTATACCTATTTAAATAGTGCTGATAAAATAGAAAAAAAGTTCAGTAAATAAAATATATTTTTCTTCAAGCGTATTATAATATGCATATTATGCTACTGTACACACGCTGTAGAAGATATTCATTGTCTTACTAGTACAAAAATGTTGTTATTGTTGTACTAGTAAAAAAATGTTAGTTTCTTAGTTCACCGCTGGCGGCAGCAGTAGCCACAGCAACACAGATCATATTGAAAATTGTTATTTGACAGTTGAATCGTTTGTGTTTTGTAGTGTACACAGCCAGCGTTGACTAAAATTGCAAATTTTACAAATAAAAAAATTCCAAAAAAATGTCAAAAAATTATTTGAAACACTTGAAGAAAAAATAGTATATGTCATTCGGAGTAGAACGCCCTTTTTGTGTTTTACCCAGCTTGCCAGGCCTCGGCTAGTGCCTCGGCCGCAATAGCTGGGTTCAACACAAAAAGACCGCTTTCTACTCCTAATAACATAATATACTATTATACATGGTGTTCCATTTAAGTGAGACACTATCAAGGAATATAATAGGCTACATTGCGTAGTACTGAAAATCTGATATCTATCACTAAATACCTAAACTAAAGTTGAAAACGTATGAAAAAATAAGAATTTTTCCATGTTTAAAATAGTAATGAGCTTCCGATCGTTTGTAAACAAAATCTAATTTCTTGTTCCAATAAATAGAAAAGTCTGTAATACGAAATTTTGGATTATATTCTACTATGTTTTTCCTCGAAAAAAAGAGCTCCAAATTAAGTACCACTTTCGGTTTATCATATAAGTATAGTCAAAATCGAGTTTTAAATCATGTTTTAATATATTTTTTCAAGAAAATCTGTTTATAGCTTTCTGTAAAGTACTACTTCCGGTTATCAATTTTAGAAAAAAATCTAATACGTCGTTCTCATTAATATAAAAATCTTAAATACAAAATTTGAAAGGTTTTGGATTGTAGATATCAATATATTTTTCACGAAAATATGTTATCACTTTCGATTTATCAATTTTAGCTAAAATCTAATATGTTACTCCCCTTCATAATATATTTTTGACGAAAATCTGTTAGCTTCAAGTAAAGTATCACTTCCGGTTTATCAATTATAGCCAAAATCTAATATGTTGTTTCCTTTCATATTTACTTAAGTGAGGGGCCATTATTAGAAGAAATTTCGAAATAAATGAACAAAACTTAGAGCAATTTTATGACAATGGACCTTTTCATTTAAAGAGATAGAAGATATGCGCAATGGGGATCTGCGCATAGGAAGAACAACTGACATTTACGGCGTTTGTTTCTAAAAAAAATTAGATGTAAAATGTGAGAATATCTCAGATAACTTTAAAAAAATCTTATCGAAATAAGTTACAAAAAATTTTATTGAAGGTAAAATGTCTAACGATGCAAATTTTCACTGAGAATACAGATATTTTAATAACTGCAATATTTTTGACGTTTTGTTTGAGAGCCCAACTGGCAGTTGTTCGCGCCATTTTCTTACTATTTGCAGCGATATAGATAGCCGTTAAATTGAAAAGGTCCATTGTTACAACTAACTGGAAATATCACTAATATAAAAAATGTGGAGGTCTAGGGGAGGCGATCGCCCTCCCGCTGGGTACGCCACTGCACTCAGATGATTCTGAAATGGGTATCAATACAGCTACTACATAATGCATAGCTGACTCGTCCGCCATATTGGTGCCACAACGATCTCAGTAAATTATGAAATAAAAGTGGATTTTTTATAGTAACTATTTTTCATAATTAAATATATATATATATATATATATATATATATATATATATATATATATATATATATATATATATATATATATATATATATATATATATATATATATATATATATATATATTTACTATAATAAAATATTACAAGAAAAAATACGGTTCATTAAGATTTTTGATGTTAGAGAAAAATACATGTATTACATAAGTAATAAAATATACAGTGTGTTCAAAAAAATTCCTAACTCGGAGTAGGCTATGAACAGAGAAACGTATGTTTGATTATTATTCAATTCAAAATTCAAGTTGTCAAAATTGATCTTGAAACGCAATTTTAAGGAGAAAAGACAATAAAGAAGAATATTGACATTCGCCGTTTCCTAATTTGTTTCCATTTGTAAAATAAGATTCAAAAAGAAAAGCTTTGATTTATTTAGATAACATGTTTGACAATGTTTCATATTAAATTGACATTTAAATTAATATTTGTAAATTGTCATATACAGTGGACCCCCGGTAATCCGACAAACGTTTTGCAGGGCAGTGTCGGACTATCGAATTTGTCGGATTATAGAGTACTGCCTAAGACACCCTATAGTCCGGAATTTTTTACAAACGAGTACCTTGTAATCCGACAAATTACAGATCCAGTGATAAGATTCTATATGTTATACTCTGAAGTACAAATCATACTTCATTATGTATGTCAAATTTAGTACGAGCACATTACTGGTGGGGTCATGTCGGATTAAACAGGGGCCGGATTACCGGGGGTCCACTGTATACGTTTCTTTGTTCATAGCCTGCTCCGAGTTAGGAATTTTTTTGAACACACTGTATATACTATTATTCACGAAAGATGACTATTCAAAGTAATTTATTCGAAGAAAAAATACACATCGCTTTATAGAAGTAGCTTAGCAACATTTTGTACTAGAAAGAGAAAGATTATTAGACCTATGTCTATTTAATTTATGTGGTGTAATAGATATACGTAAATAAAGGCATTACTTTCTTACACACTATAAATAATAATGGCGTATGTCGTAGAATTACAGATACCTAATTATCTACCTCACTGCCCTCTGTGCTAATATTTACCCAGTGGCGTTGACGTCTAAATCATATTATTATTCCTTGGTTTACAAGTTAAGTACATCTTTTTGTATTTTGCAAAAACATAAGAGAAGAACATAAATCTTTCAGAAAGGCATTATTTAGAAAGAAACATAATTTTCAAATAAATTGCTTTAATTTTTTTAAGTTAAAATGTGTCCATAAATATTTCATGTTGCACGCCTTTGCATACAAAATGCAATGAAGTTATCTGCAAGAAATATTATATCACAAATGACCTTGAATAGTCATCTTTCGTAAATAATAGTTTACTCAAATTTTAGTTTGTAATCACCGAGCGACGGCTTCGAAAAGCCGCGTCCTCTCGGAAAATTCCCGATTATCCCGACTGGCCAATCCGACCCTGTTGACATTGCATAGTTGGGATCTGGGACTGTACACTTAATTATACTAAAATGAAAATACTGTTTCACGCAAGAAAATAGCAGATGGCGTTTGAGAGCCGACAATTTTAATATGCATATGCATCTCGACTTCGTTTCAATTTCCAAAATCATCTTGAACCCTGACACCACATGCATTGCCTACTGTCTGTTACTAATTTCTTAATACAAGTTCAACCATATGATCACTGCCTTGAAGTTAGCTTCTTCCCTGAGCAAAGAGCAAAGTTCATTGTCCACGTGTGTGAAATTACATATTGCTTTAAAAATTATTGATATTATTCTCTTGTAAAGACTGATCATGTTAATTAAAATATTACTATGTATGCTTTTAATGAATTGGAGTGTATGTACCCAGTTTGAAGAGATAAATCACAAGATTACTTTGGAAAATGTTGATCGGTCAATAGATTTAAGTTCTCAAATTGCGAAAATACTAAATAAAATTAATATTAAAAACGATGGAGCGGATGATGTAAATTATATATTAATCTGCACAGGACAGGAAGTGTCTCCAGCTTATTTATCGGCACAGGTATGTTTTTAGTGGTTATAATACATGAAATTAGTAAAATTACATGAAAATTATAGACAGTAGTCCCTCGGATGGATTTAAACGTGAAAGAAGCAAACGTAGAGAGACAAAATGGAAAGAAATTTTGGAAGATAGAGTTTAATAATCCTATAGTAGCTGGTAAAACGGTTACTATTGAAGTCAGTGAATTTTGGACCAAAGTAATAACTCCTTATCCTAAATCTATTTCCCAAGAAGAAAAACAGCTTGTTAGATATCAGGGAAACTTATATTTATATTCACCGTACCAAACCAAGAAAGTTACTACGATAGTAGCTTTAAATACAAGAAATGTGGAGAATTATTCGGAAGTGACGCCTACGTCATTGACAGACGATACGCTTATTTATGGGGCTTATTATAACATTCTTCCATTTAATGCGGTAAGTACACTAATCAAATTTTATTTTTTGTAAATTTTAATAATCAGTTCATCATTATCGAATTTTGTTAATGCAGATGACAATCTTAAATATCTTTACTGATAACACACGTATCTCGAACAGACATGGTCTTTATTTTTACAAAAAAATATACGACACGACGTTTCCATTGATAATATCTCCAATCGTTATCAAGTGTAAACTGAACAATAATCTTAAAGCTACTACATTTTATACTAGGAGGGACGTGATGAGCTGTGACGATTCCGTTTCAGATGATGGAGTTGAGCAATTAGGGGGCGCCACACGGTACGAATATCTGTGCTGGGATGGCTGAATACTCCACTGTTGTTGGTGATGTACGCTGCTTCTTTGAATTTTCTTTTATACCAATGACCTTCTCTGTGAATAATGTGGGCTTCATTCCATTTGATGTAGTGTTGTTTTGTCCGAGCGTGATGTGCAATACCTGACTTTTCAGTTTCTCCCAATTGCGTGTTCTTCCTATGTTCTTTAAGTCTTACGGCTAGAGGTCTTTTTGTTTCACCTATGTATGAGGCACCGCATTCACATGGCACTTGGTATATGTAATTCTTCGTGTTGTCTTGCTTCGGCTTCGTTCTTGTGAGTGCATTTCGCAGAGTTTCTGTTGATTTTAAAACCTTCCTAATGTTGTACTTTCTTGATATTCTGCTTATTTCCTCTGATGTTCCTTTGATATACGGAATCATTAGAAGCGGTTCTTTAGTTTTGTATTTCTTGTGCACTCACAAGAACAAAGCCGAAGCAAGACAACACGAAGAATTGCATATACCAAGTGCCATGTGAATGCGGTGCCTCAGACGAAACTGACACTTGCCGACGACAATAGGTTGCTAACAAATAGAAGAAAATAATTTGCGGCTGCTTGCATAACGGAGTTACAAGACTTTTTAATCCACCAATCCCGGAAAGATATCTTGAGGTGTGATGATATTATTACAAAATAAAACTGATTGCTAGGTTTTAAAAATACTATTAGTGACACAAAATTTGTTTGACTTACTGTAATTTTGACACTTTAGAGTTGACTTTTCTGTCAACAAATTTAGGTTAGCGAAGGTGTCATCCGAGATCATCATTTATATCGTACAGTGCAACGTGTTGTAACAGCGGTTTCTTTTCGATCTGGCATAACTTGACCGGTCTCATGCGTCCTTGCGATGGCTCTCAATATCGCTTTATGATCCACAAGATTTCTATCCGGAAAACGTTCAGAATAGACTCGTGCTGCCTCTCTGGCGTTACGTCCACTTTCTCCGAAAATTATAATCATTTCTAAGTAATCAGCGGCTGAATACATGGTAAGAATTTGCCTTTTTTATTCACCTTGTCAAATTTAATTTGACACTGACATTTTTCGAAAACTACAGTCGCCCACACATTTTAAAGAAGATTTGATTTATATAAAACCCTAGTAACGTAAAATTACGGAAAACACACGTTAAAGGTGTAGGTCTCTGATTGGTCAATTTTAAGAGTTTTCTCGAATATCTTTAAAGCTAGATTTTTTTTTCTACAAATTACACATCTGAATGTAGTCTCGTGTTTCCTCATTCGCTCTGGGGCGCGAATTGTGAGACACTCTGCATATAGGTGAAACAAAAAGACCTCTAGCTGTAAGACTTAAAGAACATAGGAAGAACACGCAATTGGGAGAAACTGAAAAGTCAGGTATTGCACATCACGCTCGGACAGAACAATACCACATCAAATTGAATGAAGCACACATTATTGACAGAGAAGATCATTGGTATAAAAGAAAATTCAAAGAAGCAGCGTACATCACCAACAACAGTGGAGTATTCGTAGCTTTAAGAGTATTGTTCAGTTTGTACTTGATAACGATTGGAGATATTATCAATCGAAACGTCGTGTAGTATATTTTTCGTAAAAATAAAGACAATGTCTGTTCGAGATACGTGTGTTATAAGTCAAAATAAATCATTGTCTACAACCTTCAAACAAACCTTAAATATCTTTCTCTTTTAACCTGTTCGTCAACTACGGTGCAAGCAAAATAATGAGCTTTTTTATTAAAAATACAGGTGTATCACAACTTTAACTTCGGATACTTACTTTAACTTTAAGGGCATATACTTCTGAACAAAATAATTTAATAAAGTTTAATCAACATAGGTCTGATCTTTAACTGTGTCCGAGAAAGAGGCAATTTTTCAGGGGCTGGCGGTTGCATGAGGCAGAAATGCTATTGCCCCTCCTTCACAGAATTCAGGGGCCCATTATCGGTTCATTTTGTCAAATGCCGTCATACGGCCCGTGGCCAACTTACTCCCCCGACGCTATCCCAATATACCAGTAACTTCCAGAGTACCTACTCCACTCGACACTACTGCATACGCTCACCACGATACTGCTGTGCTTCTCCTAACACTTTACTCTTTAACACTTCATGTGAACTCTATGACTCTATTAGTGGGATTCTGAAACCAGCGTTAAATAACGTTCGGCGTTAAGTAACGATAGTAACGTTCACGTTTCAGCGTTAAATCGGTATTCTGAAACACTGACGTGAAAGTGGATCGTTAAAAACGCCAGCGTTAATTCACGTTGAATACATTCATGTGATCTTTCCCTTTTAAATTGTCAACCAATAAAAAGCGGTTAAACATAACAAAAATTACATTTATCTGTCTATTTTAATAGCATATGTCAAACCTGTGTGCCAAACGTCAAATAAATGAATATATTTACTGCGTGTAGGTATTTGTGCTAAAATTTCTATTTATTTACATATGTTAATAAAAGATGATTAGCTAGTAGTATTTTACAAAAATAGATAATAAAAACACACTTATTAATTTACCTATAAAGAGTATACCTACAAGAATGGAAACTTGTGGAATTGTTTATAATATTATCAATAATAAGCACCTACTGACTTTACGAATAAGATTTCCAATAACTGGCGAAGAAAAAAATATTTTAAAATATTTGTTCTATTTATAAACATTTACTAATTTTAGTATAGGTACCAGTAATCAATTACTTTTCTAATACATCAATAATTTTCTGTATTTTTTCCTATGTTACATTGTTATAATCAGTTATACTTATTCTTTGTTGTAATCAAACACAATTTTGTTTGTTATAATCATAATTTCTTCATGGAATTAATAATCAAATATCACTTTCCTGGAAAGTATTTTTCGTTGTAATACTCGTACAACATAAAACTCAAAATACTTTACATTCTTGAAACAAACACAAATTTTTTTTATTCCTTCACTTTTTAGTTCTTATATACATCAGTCATTTTCTATGATGTTAGGTACATTATTGTATTGAATTTTAATTTTTCATACTCTTGCGGACTCGATGTTTGTGATTTGAACACGGTAATGCTAAAATATATATTATAAGGTTATGTTAATAATATATTACTTATAAATAAAAAATAATTATATATAACATGAATAACTATACTCACTGTTAATAAAATATACTTCTTAGAAGAACATATAGCAGTACATGAAAAACATCAGGGCTATTTAGGCCATAAAAATCACAGACAACCCGTTGTTTTCCCTGTTAACGATTCGATATGTCCATCGTGAATTAACGCCGACTAGCAGCGTTAACGTTAAGTAACGCTGAGTTTCAGAATACCACAGCTGTCAAAATCAAAGGTAATTCACGTTAACGCCAGAAGTTAATTAACGCTGGGTTTCAGAATCCCACTATTGGGATTTTCAAATAAGAAAACGCTAACTAGCGGCAAATATTAGAACTGCAAACAGTGGTACACATTTGACACTTACATGAAACTACAACTATATGACTACAAAAACTCTATTATACGTACTTGAATTATAAATAAAAAATACTAATAAATGAGAAAATAATACGAAAACTAAAGGAATACAATTGACAGAAATGCTACGTTGACACACGTCCACAAAAAGTGTACCAGTGTTTAATGCGATCAGCGCCATCTCTTGATACTTGAAAATCCCAATACAGAGAATTTATTTTAAAATGCAACATATTGTTTATCACTTCCATGGTTACACACTACTGTCACAAAAATGACAGCAATGTAATATTTGTCCATTTTAAAATGCAACATTATAAATAGTATTGCAACACAGGAGATACCTCCAGAACACATCACAAATGGTGTCAATTCTTTCTACGAGCGACTAGGATATTGCCTCAGTGTAAATGAAGGTATTTTTGAACATTTATTACATTAAAATTATAAATTTTTGTAAGCAAAAGTTTGTTAAGATGTGCTACATTTAAGTTTTGATTTTTTGTTAATAGTATATAGGCCAATTTATTGGAAATTAGTATTGAAATTACGTAACTACAAATTTTTGTATGTTGCATTTTAAAATGGACAAATATTACATTGCTGTCATTTTTTGACAGTTATGTGTAGTAACCATGGAAGTGATTGACCATATGTTGCACGTTAAAATAAATTCCCTGTATATGTCACTAACTAACTGCAGTAATGTAAGTGTCTGTTCGTCTTGACTAATGGAACTGAACTATGTAAGTCAACATTGATGTCACCGTTATAAATAGACACTCGCTTACAACGGCGGCGATGGCGGGCGTTCCACGTTACAATATGATAGGTCACGTGATCTTCCGTGTCCTATTCGTAATTAATCTAATATCCTTTTTGTTAGGTTTTAATTCATAAGATGCGAACCTTAACAATTTCAAAAATTAGTAACGTTCAGGGTGGTTTTTTTCCTGAGAGGGGATGTGTCGATCAATTGTTTGCTCTTCGTACGATTGTTGAGAAGTCACTAGACAAGAACAAGAAGGTGTTCTGTGGCTTTCTTGATCTAAAAAAGGCGTATAATAGTGTTCTTCGTAAAACTTTGTGGGATGTACTCAGGGAGTACGGCGTGAATGGAAACTTGCTGGGAGCGATTCGTGCATTGTATGAGGGTAGTGAGGCTGCTGTAAAAATAGATGGTAGGTTGAGTGATTGGTTTCGTATAAATGTTGGTGTGAAACAGGGCTGTGGTATGTCTCCGTGATTGTTTAACTTGTATATGGATGTGTTGTTGCGGAGAGCATTGAGTGAAATGGATGGTGTACAAATTGGTGAAAGTATTGTGCTTGAGTTGGCGTCTACAGGTGATATAGTTGTTTTAGATGAACATGAAGAGCAACTCAGAAGAATGATAGAGAGAATATATGTAGTTGGAAGAAGTATGAATCTGGAGTTGAATGTTGATAAATCCAAGGTGTTAGTATTTGAAAGGAGTAAATTGGTGATTGTGTGCAATGTGTTGGCGGATGGAGTGAAACTGGAGCAAGTGAATGAGTTTATATATTTGGATAGCATGATGTCAAGGGATGGTCGAATTGATAGAGAAATTGAAAGGAGAGTGAGTTGTGGGGTGTAAGGTAATGGGTGCTCTGGGTACGTTTGCTCGAAACGTAAACGTATCTAGAGAAGCTCGTTTAAGTGTGTATAATGGAGTGCTAGTGCCTGCTTTGATGTATGGAAGCGAATGTTGGGCATGGACGGGAAAGCATAAAAAGAGACTGACTGCCGTGGAAATGAGGTATTTACGTGGATTATGTGGATATGTAAGACGGGATCGCGTGAGGAATAATTTGGTGTATGAAGAATGTATGGTTAGGAAGAATGTTGTTAAGAGAGTAGGTATGAACCAGTTGAGATGGTTTGGTCATGTGAAGAGAATGAAGAGTGAACGTCTTGTAAAGCGTATATATCTTGGTGAAATTGAGGGTGTTCGATTGCGTGGCCGTCCAGTGTGTAAGTGGATGGATGTGATTGATAAGGTACTAAAAGAAAGAAAGTTTCCGAATGAGAAGAGAAGAAGAGCGTGTATGAATGCGATTATGAATGTGGCCGAGGCGAAAGAAGTGTGCTTAGACAGGAATGTGTGGCGAAGGATGATTGTTTCGTAACTATTATTGTGGTCCGGTTGCGGTATTTCGCTACCTTAATTCGGTCACTTTAATATGTTAAGAGTGAGGAATTTTTTTGGATGATGTTTTTTTTATTCTTTCGAGTTTGTGCTAACCCACTAAGTGGGAAATGCGTGATTTTATGTATGTATGTATGTTATATTAATAAATAAATATTGTTTTAGACTCCATTTAATGTCCACTACGAAAACAATGCCCCATTCCTTATCATTAAAAATCTAGAACGAACTATTATAGTATCTCACTGGGGTAACATCGCTGTTGAAGAAACCTTCGAAATACTCCACGCTGGTGCAAAACTCAAAGGTCCATTCACAAGACCCGACTACAAAACAAAATTTCATAGTGATTCCGACCACCCTAGTGTAATGTCCTACAAGACTTTGCTTCCAGCATCTGCAATCGGCATTTACTATCGAGACGATATTGGCAACATTTACACATCGGCTATAAAAGTTATGACAGATGCTGTAGTATTAAAGATCAAGCCGCGATTTCCCTTATTTGGTGGGTGGAAAACGTGTCATATTATTGGATACAGTGTTCCTACCTATGAATATTTGTACAGGTCTGAAAATGATTATTTGCTTAAGATGAGATTACTGGATCATGTTTTCGATGATATGGTAGTGGAGAAACTTACCACGAAAATAATTTTACCAGAAGGTGTTCATAGTATTAATTTATCTTCTCCGTATCCAGTTGAAAGATTAGCCGATGAATTTCATCAAATATATTTGGATATTAACGGTCGACTTGTCATCACATTAACCAAAGAAAATCTTATTGAAAACCACATTCAAGATTTTGAGTTACGTTATAAATTTCCTGTTGTTCTTATACTACAAGAACCTTTGCTAATTGTTATAGCTCTTTATTCATTGTTTATATTATTCATTATATACGTCCGCCTTGATTTTTGTATTGTTAAAGACACCGTCAATGAAAACAAAATGCAAGCAGCTGGACTTTGCAAACAAATCATGATTCACCAAGACAAAAGAAATAATTTGTATCAACTGTTCGACGAACAATTATCCAAACTCAAAACTACTAAAGATATCAATAGTTACAACGCGTCAATGAAAAGTATTAATAAAAAATATAAGACTGAAACAAATGCCATAGCTGAACTTTGCAAACAAATAAAACCTATTGCAGCAGATGTTTATGATAAGTTGCAAGAACTGCGAAAACTGGATAAAAGTCTCAGAGAATTATATGTACAACATCAGGCTTTGTATTATGATAAATTCATTCCAGGGAAGATCGCTCGATCGGCATTTGCAGACGCGGAAAATATTTTTTTCAAGAAAAGAAACGACTTGTTTGATAGTATTACTCGTTTATATAAGTCACTTGAATAAATGAAGTGTTACTTTTTAAAATTATAAAGCATTTTAAGTCTGTACTACATTTCTCGTTGTTTGACTATTGTAAGAATTTTGAGTTTTGTTAATATAATATAATAATGTAGTACAAATTGTTGTTTTTATTTTTAAAATGTCTTCCTAATATTTATTTTTTCTTCAATAGGTTTCACTATGGAATTATGCTAAAATATGCCCAAGACGTGCAGGTAGGTATTCAGTTAGAATTTATGATAATTACGTAGTGATAGAGGTAGTCAGTTAGAATCTGTAATAAACTTACGTGCAAAGAAATCGGCCCACTTACAATCTGGATTTTGATTGTTTTTTACTTAAAAACTATACATTACATTTTAAAAAAATTAAGTAGTTTGATAGATCATTTATTAACCTTTAACATGAGCCCAAATTTATCAAGGGTGCTTAGCGTTTCTGAAGTGCAGAAACTGTTAACAAAAACAACGCGTATTTGCTTGGTTGCTGTCACGCGCGTTTTTTAAATTTTTAACAGATTGTAAATGTTTCTGAATTAGTCTGCGCATCAAACGTTTCTTAGAATTGAACGAAGATTTAATTGTGTAAGTAAAATTGATACTACGCCGGAAGTTGTCGCTCAAACGTTTCTTTTAATCGAAAACGGGTATAGTCAGAGAAACGTGGCCCGAAGACTTCATATGACCCGCTCAGCGGTTAGGAGAGTATGGTAACGTTACCGGGAGACTGGTTCCTTTCATCGGCGACCAGGAACAGGGAGAAGGCGATGTTCATCTGAGCGAGATGACCGCTTTATTGCGTCAACAATTTTAAGAAATCGTAAACTGTGCTACGTGCTGTAACAACCTTAAGGGTTTTACCACGAGAAAGGCAAGTGTAACGCACCCAAGTTCTTCAGGAATGCGGCCGCCAGCTTTTAGACAGTGGAGACGGGAGTGGGTTAGTGCGATTCCCAAATACGCAATTAAAATCAAACTAAACACTTGAAATATAAAAAGGGCGCCACGATGGTTGTTTATTCTTAAAATGGTACACAACCTCGAAAATACCAATATGTGGAGGATAAGCAATAGTACTAGGTGTGATTCGATATTCAATAAACAAATAAGCTCCGTTTGAACTTGAAATGAAACATATATTAAAAGTTTTACTTAATACAGTTATAAGAACGAAGTAAATTGTAAAGGTAAATAATTGATAACAGTAAAAAAAATAAGGCAATAATATAACTCATGCGAGATATTAGTAACCCAAAAAAAAGATTAATTCGGAATACAAAGTGCACCAGATAGGGGATGCGTGGTACGCGAATGAGCGAGGACCGTAGACGTCGAAAGAACGTATAATATATGAAATATAAAACGCAACAATAGGCGCAATACGTGTGTTTGGTCGACCAAGCAGGGTAGTGCGTGCGCAACATACGTTAAAATAAAATAAACTTAGTCCTAACCCTTCCTAAACCGAAACAAACCCTAAATGAAAATTCCTCACAATAAAAATTATAAGACTCGCGTGAGCTAGTACATAACAATATAAAACAATAATCAGTAAGATTCAAAATTATGACAAACGATGTAATCAAAATACAAATATCAAATATAGTACGATTATTAAACTCAATGAACTTTAAATTCAAACAAATAAATAAAGAAAACAAAATGGAGCTTAGCTGCATGTATTTGGAGAGGCGTCGGCGGTAGTGACGTAATAGTGTGGTAGGGATGTGGCGTGACGTTTCCAAAATGGCGTAACCAACTTCCGCTTCAAACACGAGGTGTCAATCTCATCCAATTTTCCATAAAATCCTCCAGCAAGGTGTTATCCACAAAAATCAGGACTCGAAATCCCGATCCAACAATATGTTTCCCGGACTCGAAATCCCGATCCAACAATATGTTTCCCACACAATGTATTCCCAATATCAATGGGTTACAAAGTAAAACCAAAATAACAACGAAGGAGAAACCATAAAATAAAAGCCTAAAAGGGAGAACTCGATTAGCATTGCCAATTTGACAGGTCGACAAATACAAGTTAAATGTTACTCTTACTAATTTATACTTCACAAAAATCAAAATATTAATACAAAAATACTATATAAATATTTCTACAACCGGGCTAAACATTATTAACAAATATAAATACCTTAGATCTTGAGTGGCTTAAAGTATATCAGTGATCGAAGTGCCAAAAATCCGGAACAATTTTCCGCGGGAACAATATTTCCCTCAGCTACTTTTCTCAGTTAAATCCCCAAATAACGGGCACGTTAAAATTCTTCCAACAATACGAAATCAACGAGTGAAAAATAATAACCAACACTGAGATGCAGCTACAACGACGATCATAGACAGAATGTCTCTCTACGCTCAAGTCTGCGAAGCGGCTCAGACTTGCAAATTCTCAAAAGTATAAAATATATAAATTTAATAACCCTGAAGACATTCGACCAGCAATGCTAAAGAGTGACAATTATTGCTTGTGACAAGGGCAATAACTACTGAACAGAATAAATTAATAATAAAAGAAACAGATTGCAAAAATAGGACGTAACAACTGACTGCAGTTCAAGTGCAACAACAGCACCGCGAGGTCCGAAACGTGAGTATTAGTCAGTGGACAGTAAGACGAAGACTACAAGAAAGAAATCTGACCTCTCATAGACCTGCAACTGGTCCAAAACTAACGCCAACTCATCGTCAAACTCGCCTTCGTTTTGCACGGGACCATGTGAATTGGACACTGGCGCAATGGGAGTGTGTTCTTTTCTCCGATGAGACTAGGATTTGTCTCCATGGCAGTGACCGGAGAAAGAGAGTATATCGGCGACCTATGGAGCGATTTTCTGAGTGCCGCATTGAAGAACGGGTCAGCTATGGTGGCGGTTCATGCATGATCTGGGGTGCAATTTCTATGCAAGCACGAACGGACCCTGTTTTCATCGCTCGGGAAGGACGCGGTCGCCAGAGGGGGGGTTTAACTAGCGCTCGGTACATTGAAGAGATTCTGGCAGACCATGTGGTACCTTACGTCGAATTTCTTGCAGAGAATTTTATATTTATGCAAGACAATGCGAAACCTCACACTGCGAGAATCGTCCAAGATTATATTCGAGAAGTTGGTTTACGGGTTATGCGGCCAGCATGCAGCCCCGACCTAAACCCAATTGAGCATTTGTGGGACGAATTAAAACGAAGAGTTCGAGCTAGAGTTCCTGCCCCAACAACTATCCCAGAGCTTATTGTTGCAGTAGAAGAAGAGTGGTATAACATTCCACAAGAAATAATATCAAATTTAATTAGGTCTATGCCTAAACGTATGAGAGATGTTATTATGGCAAGGGGAGGACATACCCATTATTAAAAATAAAAATTTGTTATCATATGTTCTTGTGTAATTTATTGAAAAAGCTGTTTTATTCTTTATAAAATATGAAATTGTTAATTTCACAACTTTCTGCTTTAGAAGACGAAAGGAATCTGGATAAATTTGGGCTCATGTTAAAGGTTAATAAATGGTGTTTCAAACTACATAATTCTTTTAAAATCTTATGTCCAACTCCAAAGTAAAAAATCTGATGTGGCCAGCACATTACCTTCCGTCAGTTCTATGTATTTTGTACAAATTTCATACAGAAAGTTCCTTGCTAAATATATTTCTTGTACTTTACCTTCCGGCAGTTGCATGTATTTTATGCAAATTCCATACAGAAAATTATTATTTTGTGACGTTTTCTATATACAGTGTAATGTATCTGCAGAAATAAAAGATTTATTATTATTATTATTATTATTATTATTTCTTGTAAATTACCTTAAAGCAGTTGTATGTATTTTATACAACTTACATACAGAAAGCAAAAGATCCCATATTTCCAGTAATATTATAAGACACACACTATAGGTGCGTTCAATGAAGTAAGCAAATCTAGCAAATGCTAGGTAAGCAAACGAGACTTGTTGCTTAGTGCGCTGAACGATTTGCTAGCTATATGACGAACTGTCATCCACAACTGTCATCGAGAAACGTATATAGATGTCAAATATAACATTGTGTAATTGTGTACCTGTTGTATTTCTTTTCTTGGTCTGCGAACATATGGAAAATGAATTTATATATTTATTTTCAGATAGTGGGATTAATTTGGAAGAAGCTATATTGACTATAACAAAATATTTCAAATTTAATAATGTTGTAAACATCCATCACAAAACTCTCAAAAGCCTTTTTTACATGTGGTTGATAGACACACACCATATAAAGAAATAGAAACAGTTCAAGTTAACTTCATGTATGTAAAATTCGTATTTCCCGCCATTATATTTGACACTTAGCAAGACAAGCGAGAAAATTGTGGCTTGGATTGCTTGCGAGCAAATCAAGCAAATGCTAGGCTAGCAAAGTCGTTCAACAAATTTTACTTCCGGTTGCTTGTTTTGCTTGGCTTATTGAACGTACCTTATGTCAATTTCACTTGACACTGACATCTTTCAATAAATATTTTCTTAATATAGTAGTTGTTTTCATAGCTATGGCTACTTTATGAAATTTAATTTCTTTATAATTTTTTAACTCTATATCCATTTAATATTAAGTATAAAATGCAGTCAAATCGTATAAAGAATAAAATATTCTTTAATATTTATAATAACATTAAATGTGAAAAAATGATATTTAACATAGTTTTTTCAAGAAAAACTGTTAAAATCTTCAAATGAGAGTACTTCCGGTTGTCCAATTCTAACCAAAATCTAATCAGCTCTTCACATGGATGTAACGAAGAGAAATACGAAAGAATTATAATTTTTAGAATTGTAGTATGGCAGTTATCGTAGACGAAAATTTTGTTACACACACACACAGACACATACATACATACATACACACACACACACACACATACAGACATCATCGTAAAAATAGAAAAATCGTATTCTAGGGACCCTAAAACGTGCTTATTCATCAAAAACTCACCACCGAATTTTTTGACCAAAGACAATACCTTCCTTACCTAAAGGTGACGGAAGGTAAAAACCATAAAAATCAAAAATGCAAAGTGGGTCGATTTCTTTGCACGTAAGTGTAGTTACGTAGTGATAAAGATATTCAGTTAGAATCATGATTACTATATTAAAGCATTCAGTGAGAATTCCTTAATGGAGACTCCAGCAGTGGCGGCTCGTGCATCAAAACTTTGGTGAGGCATGGCATCTAGAGAAAAAATCATTCAAGGTCAAATGCCTTATAATTGAAAGTTATATTTTTTAAGGGATGTGCAGCTGCAATGCTTTTCCCCTTTCATGTACAGGTTGTAAATCGAAGAGTGAAACATGGGAAATCAAATTTTCTTTGCGCAAACGTTACCTAATTATTTTATGCAAAAATACTTCAAATAAAAGTTATAGAGATTTAAATGCAACATCTAAATCATGTGAAATGATTATTTTATCTCTTCATATAAACGTAAAAATTAATTACAAAGTTACAGTTTTTATGAACTTTTTGTCTAAGCAGCCATGGATTTATGACAAAAAACGTAAACTATTATTCACGAAAGATGACTATTCAAGGTCATTTGTTCGAAGAAAGAATACACATCACTTTACAACAGTAGCTTAGCAACATTTTGTATTAGAAAGAGAAAAATTATTTGACCTATGTCCATTTAATTTATGTTGTGTGACATATATGTAAATAGTGGCATTGCTTTTTAACACACTATAAATGATAAATGACATATGTCATAGAATTAAAGATACCTAATTATCTACTACACTGCCCTCTGTGCTAATATTTACCCAGTGGCGTTGACGTTTAAATCAAATTATTATTCTTTGGTTTATAAGTTAAGTCTATGTTTTTGTATTTTGTAAAATCATAAGTGAAGAACATAAATCTTTCAGAAAGGCATTATTTACAAAGAAACATAATTTTCAAATAAATTACTCTCATTTTTTCAGTTAAAAAGTTTCCATAAATATTTCATGTTGCACGCCTATGCAAACGAAATGTAATGAAGTTATCTGCAAGTAATATTATATCAGACGGCTCACAAATGACCTTGATTAGTCATCTTTCGTGAATAATAGTTTATATTTGTTTTTTTTTTTTGTCATATATATATCCATGGCTGCTTAGACAAAATGCTCATAAAAACTGTAACTTTGTAATTAATTTTTACGTTTATATGAAGAGATAAAATAATCGTTTCACATGATTTAGATGCTGCATTTAAATCTCTATAACTTTTATTTGAAGTATTTTTGCATAAAATAATTAGGTAACGTTTGCGCAAAGAAAAATTGATTTCCCATGTTAAACTCCTGTTTCACTTTTCGATTTACACCCTGTACAAAAATAAATAGCCAGACCACAAAACATTTCTTCCACCTTCGAATTAAAATTTTGAATTTCAATTTTTCTTGCACTATCAATTGCGGTAGAAATATTTTGCTTCCTTAAAAGTACGAATTTACAAGTTGAAGCAATGTGATCTTTACGTGTGTTAGTAGTACTAGTAAAAAGTATGCGCGGTCAACAAAATAATTTATTAAGACCTTACTGCCGACAAGCCATTTTTATCATAGCAGGTGTTAGTTGCATCTTGCCTCCTTCTCCAATATTTATTAATGATGTACTAAGATCAGAATAAAGCAGAGATGGTCTGTTTGTTTTAATTCTTTGACAAACAGTTTGTCTTCATAAGACAGTCGATGAAAAGGATTTGTGTTAATTAGAAAAACAATATCTTCAGAATTATTCCTTATTATTATTATTATTTAATTCGAAGTTCTTATCTTTTAAAGTCCCAGACGAAGCCATTACACTTGTTTTGTTTTCAACTAAAATTCAAAATACAAAAACCGTACGTAGGTAAACTATAAAAACTACGAGAAAAATAAAAGAATACTTATTGCCACACGTATAAAAGTCGCAAACCAAGGCCTATTATAATAAAAATGCTAGACCGGTTATGTTATGTTTATGTTGTTAATTATTTAATTTCAATTTCTTTTCTTTATTAATTATTGGTCCAATCTTGTTATCATTGTTAGAAGAAGATTTAGCTATGTAGTCACATTTGCAAATGTAAAAACGCGGGTATGCAAAAAAGGTACCAGTATTTCTAAGCCGTTTGGGCATTTGAACGACTTTATAACTAAAATATTTTTTTTAAATTAAATATCTTGGAAACAAAATCAGATATCGAGTTGTACTTTGTGGCATTGGATTCCTCGTAAAATTCTCCATAAGATAGGATATATTTAATTTAATTAATATTTTTTATTAATTAAAATATTTTATACACATATCCCATATTTTTGCCATATGCTGATCTAATGTATTTCGTATGAACAAAAATATGATATTATGTAACATTTATTTCTGAGTAATTTTATTCAAATTAACTTTTTTCAAAAATGAGAAATAAAGGCGTTATTCAATAATTTATGAATCAATAACTCCAATACAATATCGGTATAGCCACCTGTTGACAATAATTATAAACAAACGGTGACATTTGTTGAATATAATATTATTGATTTTCAGAAATTGTTATCTGAAAACTGAGGCGTTAAATAGAAAAATGTTTCAAATATAATTTGTTCAAAATATTCTATTTTAATTAATTATGTATTAATTTTAATTATATAGTTACTACATTTGAAGATATAAATGCTTTGACAAATTAATCATTTTCTCAAGAACTATAAATAAATAAAATAAATTATTTATTAAAACATACTTCAAATTAAATAATAAATAGAATTTGTTACAAAATTTATATTGTAAAAAAATTAATTTGCGAAAATAAATATATTTTAAGTTTTTTTCATTCTCCGAAATTAATGCAAAAATGAAAAAAAGTTTCAACAAAACTATCCTTTATTTTTAATTACAAATCTTTTTTCTTATGACAAACATAGTCAAAATATTTTTAGTTTAGTCAGAAAATGGATTTTTTCAATATTGTTAATATGAAAACAATACTGCTGCTGTAATCTATTGTGAAAATTATGAACTACATAAGATTTATATTTATTTCAAGAAATATAAGACAATAGTTTATAAAAAATACAAAATAAAGGATCAAACTTGTTTTATTAAGAAGATAATATGAAATATTGGCCAGCATAAAATTTCCTGAATACGTTTTGTGTGTTAGTAACAAATATTTGTGGTATGCGAAATATAGCAGGCACTGGCGCCTAAATACCAACAAATATATATATTGCAATTTATTGAATATGTGACAATGTACTATAATTTTTCAATTAAATATTGTTATTATTTGTATTATAAAGGTTTAATAAATATAATATTATATATATTATCCATTTTTTATTAAATAAATACCATATTTTGTTATTAGGTACATTATATGAGCATATAGGAAAGAAACTATTTAATTGTTTATGAATATTATAAACAATAATTATTAACTATAACTTATTTAAAATATTGCTTTAATAATATAGTTTATAGAAATAAACATTTAATACAAAATAAATGAAAAATATTATTAATAACATTGACATGACATTTAAAATTGTTTATCTTGATTTTTCTTAGATAAATTTTCATAAAAGCTTAATTTGTTGTATACGAAAAGAATCAGTATAAAATTCTGAATATAAAAATATAAAATTAATAAACATTTGACATCTTGGATTTTTTTCATTTACTAAAATTTCATTATTATTGTATCATTCAATACTCTTAATAATGTTTTGAATCTGTTAATAATTTTTAAATTAAAGCATATATTACCAAATATATCTTTGTTGAAAATGCTTGTAGTATCCAAAAAATCGATAAAACAATTTATTTTATGCTGAATCAACCAATTGTGATATTAGTTCTGGCATCTTTTGGGAAAATTATGAACTAATATTTTATAAACTTTATAAACAAATGTGTTTTAAATAATTCTATTATTATAATTAATTAATTTTTGAATATATTCTTTAGTTTTAAGTATTAAAAATTAATAACAACTCATATTTTTTAATTGTTATTAATAATAATTATAACCTATAAAAACAAATGACAGCTGATGAATAAACAAATACACATGATCGGAACAAAATATCAAAACTAATTTGGATAGCTTTTAATTTAATACAAGCTTATGTATAGTAAGTAAACTTTTGTTTAAACAATAAATATGGAAATATATTTAATTTCAGATATTGAAACCAGTTTCAAAGTTGTAGGTAAATAAATTCGTTTCGAATGAATACAAACTAGAAAAACCGGTTTGGGAAGAGGTCCAATCACAAAAACCGGTTATTAAACCAGTTTTTGAAGTGAACTCGTTACAAAAACCGGTTGACGGAACTGATTTATATATGCAACAAATTTATTAAGTCTTATATGGCTAGAATTATTTCATATTTAGTAATAAACAATTCTGACTCATCATATATATTTTTGCAAGGGTCCTGCAGCGTACAATATCCCTGAAACCAAATTGGTATAACAATATTTTATGTATTATAACAATAAGGTACGTATATTTATATATAATAATCATTATTATTGTATATATATTATTCACAGAACTGCAAATCAGCTGACTACACTATACAACTATAAATGCAAACATTACAAATGTTTGGAGCTGTCCAGCGAAGAATACAGTTGTTTAAGGGATGAAATATCACAGGATTAAACTACAGGGGTTGATTTTTATGTGGACAAAAACTGTGAGACGAAACAAAGAAGACAAAACATAAAGAGATGACAGTAGACAAGAAAATATGATGAATAACCTTGACCATAAACTAGACAAATAATTATTGTATTAATTTAGTATTTTAGTACAAGTATTTAGTATTATTTTATTCAGTAATTCAAGCTAAATCTGTTGATGTATAATTTATTATTATTTAATCAAAATTTTGTACTGAAAATTGTAAATGAAAAAAATCCAAATATGTCAAATGAAATGTATAAAATATTGGCGATAATATTATTGTTATAGTTTATTAATTTTATATTTTTATACTCAGAATTTTATGCTGATTCTTTTCGTATATAACAAATTAAGCTTTTATGAAAACTTAGCTAAGAAAAGTCAAGATAAACAATTTTATGTGTCATGCCAATGTTATTAATAATATTTTTTATTTATTTTGTATTAAATGTTTATTTCTATAAACTATATTATAAGAACAATATTTTAAATAAGTTATAGATAATAATTATTGTTTATAATATTCATAAACAAACAGTTTCTTTCCTATATGCTCATATAATGAAATAACAAAATATGGTATTTATTTAATAAAAAATGGATAATATATACAATATTATATTTATTAAACCTTTATAAAACAAATAATAACAATATTTAATGGAAAAATTATAGTACATTGTCACATATTCAATAAATTCCAATATTTATTTGTTGGTATTTAGGCGCCAGCGCCTGGTATATTTCGCATACCACAAATATTTGTTACTAACAAACAAAACGTATTCAGGAAATTTTATGCTGGCCAATATTTCAGTTTACCTTCTTAATAAAACAAGTTTGATCCTTTATTTTGTATTTTTTATAAACTATTGTCTTATATTACTTGAAATAAATATAAATCTTAGCCCAAAAAGCTGTTAAAAGCTTTTTAAAAGCAAAAATTTTTAATTACGGTTCTGGTTGTCGTCAAGGTCAAATATATCTGTTAAACAGGTGGCGACATCATGTGCCTCAATAAATTAACAATAATAAAATAAGCAACAATTGTTTATTTTACAACATAATAAACAGTAAATCGTGTATTAATCAAGAGTTTATCGATTAATATGTTTAAAACATATAATTTAACAATTTTTTATATATCAAATTATCGAAATTGTTTAAATCAATTTTCTTGCCACCTCCATTCAATATACATAAAAATGTAGTTCATAATTTTCACCATAGATTACAGCAGCAGTATTGTTTTCATATTAACAATATTGAAAAAATCCATTTTCTGACTAAACTAAAAATATTTCGACTATGTTTGTCATAAGAAAAAAAAATTGTAATTAAAAATAAAGGATAGTTACGTTGAAACTTTTTTTCATTTTCGCTTTAATTTCGGAAATAATGAAAAAAACTTAAATATATTTATTTTTCGCAAATAAATTTTTTTACAGTATAAATTTTGTAACAAACTATTTATTATTTAATTTTATATATGTTTTAATAAATAGTTTATTTTATTTATTTATAGTTCTTGAGAATATAACTAATTTATTTGAGCATTTATATCTCCAAATATAATAACTATATATTTAAGATTAATACATAAATAATTAAAATAGAATATTTTGAGCAAATTATATTTGAAACATTTTTCCATTTAACACCCCAGTTTTCAGATAACAATTTCTGAAAATCAATAATAATATTATTCAACAAATATCACCGTTTGTTTATAATTATTGTCAACAGGTGGCTATACCGATATTGTATTGTAGTTATTGATTCATAAATTATTGAATAACGCCTTTATTTCTCATTTATGAAAAAAGTTAATTTGAATAAAGTTACTCAGAAATAAATGTTACATAATATCATATTTTTACTACATACGAAATACATTAGTTCAGCATATGACAAGAACATGAAACACATATGTTGTAAAATAATAACGACTTCACTGCCCTGTATGCTAATATTTACCCAGTGGCGTTGACGTTTAATATTTCTAAAGTTTCCCTGTATTTACGTCTGTAAAACAGGGACAGGAGCTAAAATGCGGTAATTTTCAAATAAGATGTTATGTCCTGTGTTGTGTTGTTGTTCTGCGACCGCAGATGTTAATACCATACCATTACGCAGACAGCGTTTGTGTTCTGACAATCTAGTGTGAACACTCCTTCCTGTTTCACCTATGTATACTGTGCCGCAAGAACAAGGAATACTATTAACGCCGAGTGATGACAAGGGTTCGCTTTTATCTTTAGTTTGGGGGAGTATTTCTGGGATTTTTGTGGAGGTTTAAAAAAGACCTTAATATTGTTTTTATTAAGAATTCTACCTATTTTATCCGAGAATCCTTGAATGTAAGGGATGATAGATGCAAATGTTTCGAACGAGGTATCCACGGGTTTTTTGGGTAAAGGGTTTAATTGTCTATGAATTACATTATTGATTAATTTTACGTCATAGTTGTTCTGGATTAAACTATGTCTGATGTGGTCAAGCTCCTGCTGTAGGATATTATTTCATATTTTAACATGTAAAAAAAATCAAAAATTCTAAATCTCCCCATTACTCACCCTCGCCTGATCCTTTTGTGTTGGCATTATCGTGTCGAATGTTCGAGAGCTTTCGAGAAGCTATGAGAGCAGCTATATAATGCGACGCAGCTCTGTGCGTGGCAGTCAATTCAGTTCAGTGATGGAGTAGGTGAATTAGTTGAGTTCAGACAGTTGAATGGTGATATAAATAAACAGTGATATAAATATCGCGTAGACAGTCTACAGCAGTCTGAAACCGACCGGCAATCTTAGATTAGAACGCATAGTACGCTCGCGTCAGTCGCTTGAGGCGCGCGGAAATTACGTCATCACTTCACTCAGTGACGTCGGCAGCGCACACGCTATATTCAGTGGCGTCGGATTCGCGCACGCTACAATGGTTTGAAATTATTATTTATTTAAATTTATTACAATTTAATTACATTGATCGGGACGGAAAACAGGCCATTTCATTTTTTAAAGCAATAATACTTGTATTAAATTAACTTCAAAATATTATTATTGCTGTTTAGTTTTTAGCTAAGTGTACCTGGAACTTACATAATATTACTTCTTAAAACTACGATTAACTTACTCTAATATTCATATTATTTGCCTATATAATAATAATGTTATTATTTATTTGCAATTTTAATGCGTTGGAATTGGAAATGTCATTAACCGCAGATACAGTATCTTACGTGGGTATCACGAAACTGTAAATTAATCTTTTATGCCTCTACCACAAACCATAATTAAAAATAATTCATAATTATACAATAGACCTTTTCAATTTAAAGAGATAGAAGATATGCGTAATGGAGATCTGCGCACAGTAAGAACAACTGAGATCCATGGTGTTCGTTTTTAAAAAATTTAGACGCAAAATGTGAGAAATGTCAGATAACTCTAAAAAGTCGTATCGAAATAAGTTATAAAAGTTTTTATTGAAGTTAAAACGTCTAGCGATGCAAATTTTCACCGAGAATACAGCAGTGGCGGATTTAGAAAATTATAATAGGGGAGGCACTAAATTCGGAAAAACAAATTTTAAATATATAGGGTGAGCCCCCCCTCCCCCACCTCGTTAGCTTTTGTATTGTAATAAATTGCCCATATAAAAGTTTTATAATTTTAAATATGCTATTCGATGACAGATGTAATTTTTTTTTTATAAAGTCAGAACTTTTATTTAAAAATTGCAACCTATAATTATTTTACTAAAATATAAACCCCCATTTTTTGTCTTTTTAATAATGTATTTGGGGTCCTGCGCTATAACAAAATATAATAAAATGTACACTTTACATTTAAAGTATTATTCAATAAACAGCGATTAAGATGAAGAAAACAATTTTTTAATGATTACTTTTTGAGATATTTGATGTATGTTGTCAGTGTCACTGTGACGTCACATTAGTTGTGTCTTTCTTTCGCTGCTTACTATAGAACTTGTGCGAGAGAAAGATATAGCAATAGGAGTCGCCGTGACGTCACGTTGACTTTACAAATCAAATTCAGTTAAACCAAAAACAATTAAGACTTTTTAATACTACGAATTGCTTCAATATTAAAAGAACTTTCATTTAAAATATAAAAAAAATCAGAGTGCGGGATCCCAAACAAGTAAATGAGTTTGAGAAATATGAGAAATAATGTTTATTCAAATATTCTAAGTAGCCATGTGAAAATAAATAAAATGCAACAATGTTATACAAAACAAGTTAAAACATCAAATTAAGTACCTAATAAGAATAACTTAAGACAAAAAATGGCGGTTTATATTTTAGTGAAATAATTATTGTTTGCTATTTAAAAAATAGAAGTTGATAGTCGTATCTTTTAAACGTGATTTTATTAAAAATATCTACATCTGCCATCAAATAGTATAATTTAAATATTAAAGCTTTTATATGAACCAATTGTTCTATTACTTACAATAAAAAAAAAGTTAGGGGGGGCATCTTCAAAATAATAAACAATTCAGAAAATTGTGTATTTTTATTAGTATGTTTATTTTTTTATTTATCTATGATGTCTAATACGTGAATGATAATACATAATAATTAAATTTTTAAAAATAACAGGGGGGGCACGTGCCCGAGTGCCCCCCTCTAAATCCGCCACTGGAATACAGGTATTTTAATGACTGCAATATTTTTGACGTTTCATTTGACAGCCCTACTGGCAGTTGTTCGCACCATTTTCTTACTATTTGCAGCGATATATAGAGATAGCCGTTAAATTGAAAAGGTCTATTAAAGGGAAAGATAACGGATTTCTAAAAAAGGCCTGTTTTGCATGCCGGTCATTGTAAAAGCCAAAAACAATAAAATAAATATTTATTTACAGTAAAAACACAATGATTATTATTATTATTATTATTATTATTATTATTATTTAAAATTTCGTATGCTTTTTTTAAAAATAAATTGACAGTTTATGTTACTTTCTGCGGCACTGGTATTAACACTTTCACTCTGATTTAGTTCAGTTCAACGCTTGAATCTTCAATAATTTGTACATGTGTATTCCTTATCCTTACATACATCAGTGATTCCTAATCTTTTCAATGCCACGGAACACTTTTGTGAACAAGAACTATAGACGGAACACTTGTTAATTAAAATAAAAAAATCTGATGTGGACACCACACGACTTCCTTGTACGCAAGACCAATATGAAGATGAAGTATAGACTCAATTATAAAATTGCACGTATTTAACATTAACATCTATTTTTTATTTTTTTGTCCTAATCCATAGCAAGCTCCAAAACTAAAAAGTATATAAGTTTTAAATTTACATATCTCGCTTATACAAAGGGCTAATTTAATAACACATGATGTGTTAGACGCAGAATTTAATTCTCTAAAACTCTTATTTGAAGCATTTATTTCTAAAATCAAAATGAAACCATTTCATTCAAGAAAAACTGTTAACTTCTGGTAATATATCACTTCCGGTTAGCCTGTTTTAACCAAAAGCTGCTATGTTATTCCAATTGACATAAAAGTCTCATATACCAAATTTGAAAGTTTTGGATTAAATTTTAAAAAAGTTTTTCATTAAAATCTAGTATAGGCTTCAAATAAAGTACCATTTCTAGATATTATGTAATGACCAAAAAGGGAGGTGTACAACTAGATGTTATAGGAGTCCTAAATACAAAATTTCCACTTTCTACGGCTTACAGTTTTTGAGTTATGCGAGATACGTACGTACAGAGGTCACGACGAAATTAGTCAGAATAGATTCATGGATGGTCAAAATGGATATTTCCGTTGAAATCTGAAAACCGAAATTTAAAAACTCACCACCGAATTTTTTGACCAAAGACAATACCTTCCTTACCAAAAGGTGACGGTAAAAATATGGGGCGCTCAATTTAAATTTGCATAGGGCCGCAAAGAACCCTAGAGTCGGCATTAGTGCGAAGCTCCAGAAATGATTGACATTTCCATTTAAACATAGCATTTGCAATAAATTTAGATAAATTATTTTACTTGTAGTGAAGAAATACATGTATTCAAGAATTATGTTGTGCGGTATCATAAAGTTAATGTGAAATACAATGTGAATATGATAAATAAAATAAAAACATGTGATTAATAATATACGATAAGTGGTCATAATTCAAAAAGCATAAACAGTTTATATTTATTATTTCTAATAAAATATGAATAGCAAAGTGTTTTTGATGTTTGCAATTGGTATGAGTTTTTTTTAAAATTTATTTCAGTAATAAATTAAACGTTTACGACTTGTTGAGTCAGTTGTGCTCGAACCGGTAGAAGAGTAGGCTCAGTGCAGTGTGAAGTTATCTTCCTTGTGTGTGTTACTTTCTCTTTCGTACACATCAGACGCAAATTCGGTAGGTAAGTCAAGTCACTGTCTTGTTTGTATCTTATCGAACTAACGGCCAATCTTACAAACCGCGGTTAAATTTTTAACTGCCAAAAACAAAACAAATGATATATGTATCATCGCTGTCTATAATCCAATGTAGGCCTGGTATTTTTATCTATGTTTTAATTGTCTGTTTACATACAACTCTCAGATAAAACGACAAATATAGTATCGATATTATAAATATAGAGTAACTTGTAAAATTACATATGTGTATATGTTTTTATTTCATACTGTCCACTGTGTACTATGAACTTTACGTCGCTAATTTATAAAATCACACATTACAGTACCGGGGCCGGGAAGTGTTGCCTGGAAACATTTCGCGAAATGTTTATTTTTAAAAAGAAACTGGAAATGTCAAAATTCAATTTCCGACATTTTATTTTAAATAATACAATTACAATATGAAACTTATAAACGATTAACCGTACAATAATTTTTTTCACCAATTATAAAAGTTCACATGCCCCATCCGTAGTTACTGTGGTGGTGCAAACTTCTTCATGCACAGAATGTCTCATTTTCGATGTTTTTTTAAGGTATCTCGGGTAATATTATTGATAGAGCAAAACCGTTTGCACATTGCAGGGTCAACTTTTCGAAAAAAGTTTAATAGTCACCACAGGAATTTTCGATCTTCTTTTGTTTCTGAGCTACAGGCAAAAACGTGTTTTTCGCTCATTTTGAAAATATATATCTTATTTATTATGATAGTTAGAGAAAAAATGTTTTTACGAAAATTTTACCGGTTTTTAAATAGAATAAAATGGCGTAATTAAATTTTTTGAAAACAATAAATCTCGAGATATAACACAAACTTATGATTTTTTAAATCGGAACCTATGTTGAAAATAGTCTCGTCTTTTTGCTTAATTTATAAGCTTCTCAATGATATATAACAGGTCTACATTCTTTTGTTTTAAACTTTAATAAAAGACGAATTATTAATTTATTGGGGTGAAAATATTGGAAATTATTAAGAAACAAATGAAACAATTTATTACATATCATTATTTGTTTATTTTGAATCTATATCTATTAATTGTGTTCTCAAAATTATTCTTAACTAATTATTTTCGGGTTAGTTAAATTACTATTTATTTACGTTATAGTTGGCTTTGACACAATCCGAAAAAAACGGTTTAATATGCCTTTGAAGTAAATAAATTAAAAAGATGAATAAAACTGAAACAAATACTATTAGAAATATGCAAATGATGATCTGTAAGAGATTTTTTCATTTTCGCCCCAATAAATTAATAATTCGTCTTTTATTAATGTTTAAAACAAAAGAATGTAGACTTGTTATATATCATTAAAAACCTAATATAAATTAAGCAAAAAGACGAGACTATTTTCAACAGAGGATTGTATTTAAAAAATCATAAGTTTTTGTTATATCTCGGTAAATATTAATTTTTCAAAAAATCTAATTACGCCATTTTATTCTATCTAAAAAACGGTAAATTTTTTGTAAAAACAATTTTTCTCTAACTATCATAATAAATATGATACATTTTCAAAATGAGGGACAAACGAGATTTGCCTGTATCTCAGAAACAAAAGAAGATCGAAAATTCCTGGGGTGACTATTAAACTTGACTGGAAAAGTTGATCCTGAAATGTGCAAACGGTTTTGATTTATCATTAATATTACCCGAGATACCTTAAAAAACATCGAAAATGAGACATTCTGTACATGTTGATGGAGCCTGGAGCAACTGTACGAGTCAAAAATTGTAGACTTTTGGTCAAACACAAAATAGCCGGTATTCTTTTTCGACAACTTGTGAGAACAAGCTTCACCGTGGCCTCGCCATATTTTGTAGAAATTACACTCGATAAATCACAATAATCTGTTATTTTTGACAATCAAAATAAACAATACAAATAAAACAAATACACACAACTGTCACAAATTGAAAGATGATGTCACCTAAGTTAAATAAATATGTATGGAATTAATATAAAAAAATTTTAGTCTGTTAAAAAATCTGATGTGGGCAACACATTACCTTCCGTCAGTTCTATGTATTTTGTACAAATTCCACACAGAAAGTTTCTTGTAAAAGATTCCATATTTCCATAACAGTACCTTAAGGCAGTTCTATGTATTTTGTACAAATTCCACACAGAAAGTTTCTATATTTCCAGTAAAAATTATAATACAAACAAACTATGTCAATTGCATTTGGCACTGACATCTGTCAATCAAAATTTTCTTAAGGCGCTTTCTTTTTAGGGGGAAAATGTACTGATCTTGCCTTGTACTGAACTGAACTATTCCTAAAAAGAATAGCATATTTTTTTTTTAATAAGTAGAAGATAGAAACATATATAGCATTATATTTATAATATAATAATATGCTGAATTTGCTTGTGGTTATAGTCTGTTGTATATGTGATTTGATTTTGACATATTAAATTCTTTTATCTTTGAGTATTTAAATATGGATGTATTTCTTATGGTAATGAAACATGATATAACGTTTCAAACTAATTAATTTCTTCTATTTGTCATTTTAATAGCAAATACTTACAAAAAATCTGATGTGGCCAACACATAACCTCTCGCCAGATATTTTACCTGGTTGCACGCATAAAACGAAAAATATTTTTAAATACAAATACATATATTCATGTCTCACTACAAAATAATTCTCACATATATTTGCAAAATCTATGGGATATTTTAAAATAAATTATGTACAATACTTAAATTTTCTTTATATTCAATATCCTGAAATTTTCTTTTTCTACTTTCCTTTTCTTTTTCTTTATATTCGTCATTTTTTCGAAATTTCATTTTATATTCTTTTTTACGTATATTCTTTTGCGTTGTTGACTTTTTTTTATTTTCATAATCTTCATAATAATGTACAAATATTTTTGTCAGAGGCATACAAATATTTTTGACAGTGACATTTATGTGTCAATTACAAACATTTGAATTTCTTGCCTTGAAGTAGTTTGATCTGAGATTTTTTACATCAAATTATTTTATATGCCTTTCTTTATCTCTAAATCTATAGAAGATATAATAATGAATTTATATTTATCGAATAAAGAATTTAACGTTCTTTAATATACGTATTTACATAAATTTTCGATAAATAATATTTAGACGATTTTTTCTTGTAACTACTACTTCCGGTTGTCCAATTGTTACCAAAACTGACTCGACTCTTCCCATTATTGTTAGATTGAGGAATCCGTAGTTAAAAATGTCTTAAGTCTTATAGTATTTGAGATATGGTGAATCCAACACACACACACACACACACACACACACACACACACACACACACACACACACACACACACACACACACACACACACACACACACACACACACACACACACACACACACACACACACACACACACACACACACACACACACACACACACACACACACACACACACACACACACACACACACACACACACACACACACACACACACACACACACACACACACACACACACACACACACACACACACACACACACACACACACACACACACACACACACACACACACACACACACACACACACACACACACACACACACACACACACACACACACACACACACACAGACACACAGACACACAGACACACAGACACACAGACACACAGACACACAGACACACAGACACACAGACACACAGACACACAGACACACAGACACACAGACACACAGACACACAGACACACAGACACACAGACACACAGACACACAGACACACAGACACACAGACACACAGACACACAGACACACAGGCACACAGGCACACAGGCACACAGGCACACAGGCACACAGGCACACAGGCACACACACACACACACACACACACACACACACACACACACACACACATGCGGACATCATCGTAAAAATGTGATAATCGGATTCTAGGGACCTTAAAACGTGCTTATTCATTAAAATCTGGATATGCGATTTTTAGCATGAATACAATACGTCTCTTAGCGAGAGGTAAAAAGACAAAATACATAGCAGTCAGTCATATTGACGAGATATTGACATTCGAGATCAGTTCAGGATCTATTTGATCCTGTTTCAAAGCTGTTGCCTCGCAGGGGCGGCGACGAAGAAAATAGGTGGTAAAAGATCATTTAACCCCTTTTAAAAAGAACGATTTAGAGTAGATGCGTGCTACTCGAAATTGATCGAATTGATCTTATTGATAAAAAGAAGCGGCTTTAATATAGTAGATGTTTCCATGGTTATAGCACAGCTGTCTGCTTTATGAAATTTAATTTCTTTATAATTTTTAGCTTCCATCACCTTTAGGTAAGGAAGGCATTGTCTTTGGTCAAAAAATTCGGGGGTGAGTTTATGATGAATAAGCACATTTTAGGGTCCCTAGAATACGATTTTACTATTTGCGTGTGTGTCTATGTGTGCGCGCACGCGCACGTGCGTGTGTGTGTCTGTGCTATAATAAAAAGAGAATAAAATATTATTTAATATTTACAATAACATTAAATATGAAAAACTGATATTTAACAGCGTTTTTTAAAAAAGAAAACTGTTAAAATCTTCAAATTAGGATACTTCCGGTCGACCAATTATAACCAAAATCTAACTAGCTCTTCATATGGATGTAAAGAAGAGGAATGCGCAAAAATTATAATTTTTGGAGAGGTGGTATTAGAGTTAAGGTAAAAGTACACTTTTTTCATTAAAATGAGTTTATAAAGTATGCTTTTTTTATACATGAAAATGTGAAAAAAGTGCACTTTTTAACGCTGCGGAGTAAAAAATTTTTGTATGCAACTAGTGAGTAAATTATATCATTTTTACATTCGAAGGATTTGCACACTCGCCTTGGCAAGTTATCCCACTCGTGAAAAAAGATATAATTTACTCACTTGTTATATAAATAACTATTAAAACTGCTGTGAAGTATAGTATTACGGTACTCATTTCAAAATTCCTGACTCGGCTCCTTCGTCGCCTCGTCCGATAACTTCTCATTTGTACCGTAATAACTTACTTGCCAACCTTATAACGTAAATAATTATTGATGTGACATTTTTCACTTTAATTGACAGTTGATATCCGGAAGTTAAAATTATAATAGGGATCGTAAGATTGACCCTAATTTAACAACCATGCAAAATATCAAAAACAAATCTGATGTGACCAACACATCCTACTTTATTTTGTTCAGTGGTTGCAGCATTATAGAAAACCGAGTAGAAATAGTATATTAAAGAACGTGTTTTATAAGACTTGTCAATTAGAAAACTCGCTAACGCTCGTTTTCTAAATTTTGACGCGTGCGAAAGAAAGTCTTATAAAATGAGTTCTTTATACTATTTTTTATATTTTGCGCCTTCTACAATATCATTTACTTACTCAATTTGTGATTATATTTGTAACCATTTGTACATTTTCATGTAAATAATCTTCCCTAAATAAAAAAAAATATATAATAATTTCGACATTATATTATTAAAATGAATTGTCAATTAACTAAAAATTAATTAAGTAAAAATGGGTTAAAGAAACGTCATCTAGTACCAACCGTCTAAAAAAAAAATTGCGTATCGAAATGAAGGTCATTACGATACGCAATTGCGTATCGTAATGACTTCATTATGAACGCAAAATATAAAAACATTTTTTTCGTGTACGTAACAAGACCTGAAAATGTGAGCAAGTATATTTCAGAGCGACACGTAGGCGAGCTTTGGAAGCTTGTGAGCCCAGTAAAGACACTTTCAGGTCATGTTGAGTACAAATTTTTTTCGTGGTCCTGAAAAGAAGAATAAATACAAATCTATAGCTATGCATTATTTTATTTTTATTGCGAAGAAATAAGAAATAAATAAATAAACAACTGATTACTATAGATACATTCATGTAGGGATCGGTAAGGTACTTTTCGATCCCTTACAATTTTCCGAGCTAGCTCGGTAAAGAAGGATATTCGGGTCTAAAAAGTGATCAGAAACAGATAATTTTCTGGGCGATCGCGAAAAATCTGGATAATAAAAAGTAAAGAAAAAAGTGCTACTTTGTTACTTAACACTTTTCTTCTTGTAAACACTTTTTTTACCTAGCAATGACCAAACTTTATTCATTTAAACATTTATAATTGTTTATTTACTCGTCGTTCATATGTTTTGTTGCCTTGTTATCAAACACATGAATTTTGCATAGCTTGTGTGATAAAAAAATATCTCAGATAAGTCGTAATGGCAATTTATATCATTTTTTTTCCATTAAGTAGGTACACGAAAAAATTATCATGTCGCAAAGGTCGAACATGAATTTTTACGAGGGTCACGCTAGAATTAAGACAAATAGGTCATATTTTTTAAAGTTTTATTTTAAATATATTCAAATTAATTCCTTTCAACAAGAATAATTATTTTCAAATGGGATACCTTATATATTATTATTTATTTCTGTCTAAATTTTTTTAAATTAAATCCAGTATACCATGGAAATTGAGTTTTTACCTCTCGCTACCCTTGGTAAGGGAGGTATAGGGATCATGCTAAAAATCGCATATCGAGATTTTGGTAAATGACCACGTTTTAAGGTCCCTAGAATCTAATTTTAATATTTTCACGATGATGTCTGTGTGTATGTGTAGATCCTCCACTCTAACTCAAATACTATCATTCAGAAAATTTTGAAACCTTGTATTTCGAACTTTTTCTGTAATGGAAAGAGCCCATCAGATTTTGGTTAAAATCGGATAACCGGAAATGGCACTTTACTAGAAGCTCAAAATAGTTTTCTTCGAAAAATACCTTTTTCATAATACCATACTGTTAAATGTACTTTAACAGTACTGTATGCTCAACCGCTATATGCATCAAAACAGCCACGGCCGTTATTTTTTATAACAGTACAATTATTAAAAATCATGTGTTCCAAAAAAAATCGCAGCGTCATGAAATTGTCATGAAGAGCTGTTACCTGTCAATATGCCATAGAAAATAGAATTTTAAGAAGATATTTTATGTTATTATGAAAAATACTGAACGTCACACGGCTGATATACAAATAACAGACACGGTTGATAATAAAATCTCGGCTTTCGCCTCGATTTTACAACATTCAACCTCATCTGTTATTTGCTACATATCAGCCTTATGACGTTAATAACTATAAATGTTACTTTTTCCAGATTAATGTTATTATAAAAATTAAAGATTATTAAATTTTCTATAGATTTGCATTAATACTTTTTCTATATATTTTATGGATAAATTTATAAAATTATCTACAACTTAAATCCCAGAGTCTACGCTTTAAACAAACAAAACGCAGTTGTTCAAATGTATATAACTGACAGATAAATGTCACTATCAAAGAACTAATCTTTTCAAAATAATATTAGTAACGTTTTAAAAAGACAAAAGTAAATAGAACAATAGAAAAGGAATTCGATTCAGCATAAGAAAATATGTATGTATGTATTTAGATTAATAAAAATTAACGATTCAAAATTCCGAAATTATTGGTTTTAGGCATAGGATACCCTTAAAGTGCATTCACAATTGAAAATTAGGTTTAGATTTATGGTTTATACTTTAGATTTAAAAACTTTGACCGCATATTATGTAATGACTCCATTCACACTTCATAATTTAGGATCTCTAAATCCAAATCATAAAGCTAAACATTGCAAGGTCCAAACTTTAGGTTTATGATTTAGTTTGACGTCACACACTTCACCAATGAGAACGAGTCTGAAATGATATAGATATATACACCCATCTTTATTTATTATCCACTTGGAGGATTCGGCTTTTTAAACAAATGCGAGAAGAACATGGAGACTGTCATAACTTAGTTGCTGAAATATAACCAATAATGCCAAGCGAATGACAGTTTCACGGCGTACAGATGTCTATACATATCAAAACTAATTTTCAGGTAATTTAAATTTACATTTATGAATGACTTACTTAAACCTAAACAAAAACCATACAGCTAATTTTCATTTGTGAACGCAGCTGTGAAATGATACCCTTGATTAATTTGTTTCTACGCCGAAGCGAGCGCTAGTGAGCACTGAGATGAATAACTAATCTAGTATATCACAACGTAAATCAAATGTTTATATAGTAAAATAAGATATGATTATGTGTTTAGTGGGACGATGGCAGCGAGAATCCTGAACGGTCCAGAACAGAAGCTGCAGAACGTCTCCTTCGGCAAGGTCCTCTTCAATGGACTCCAAAGTGGAGGCAATCGCACTGCAATGGTAACATAAAATTCATTACACCCATGAATATGTTTACATTTATTCCAATGTACGAATTATACATAGGTACTGTGTCAGTAGTGTCCATTGACGAATTATGTAATGGTAGTGTCAGTAAAGAATGGAGAGTAGATGGCTCTTGAAGACCGACCATTTTTACATGCATTAAACAAGGAATTTAAATTCCACAAATCAAACTTTGCATTTCAAGGGGTGCAGTAATTTTTTAATACTTTAATCACTTTACCAATTATTTTAAAACAGTAACAGTAAAAACTTTTAAATCGTAGACAATTTATTTTATCCATCACTCATTTTAGATCCCAATGAATGCGATAATGAAATTCTAGTGTGGTAATAATTTCATTATCGCACTCAATGGGATTACAAGGCTATTATATCTAATATGAATGTGATATGCTATACGGCGATAGATAAAATTTTATACGATATAACGTTTGATACTACATTATTAACGCACTATGGGGCCTATTCTGTAACTCAGTGGTTAATTTTTAACCATTGGTTAAATTTTTTAACCAATCAAGTATGTTGACAAATAACAAAAAGAGGGATTTTTAGGCCAGGCGTGCACTAGCGACTTAAAGGTTGAGTGATAAAAAAATCTTATACCTTAAAAGTTACCTGCATATGAATGTTGGCGCGCACTGGTTACTCAACAATTTCACAATTTTATACATTTTCAATATGAATTTTGTAAAGATAGCATGTGTTGGTACACTTGTACAACGTGCAAGCAAAAAGATTATAAAAAAGATCCACTTATTTCGGCTCCTTTATTAACCCGTCAGTTTTATAAATTATATAGTAATAATTCTTTTATTTTTTAAATTCTTGTCAGAATATGTTTCCAAATTTTTGTTTTACAATTCCGGCCTTTTTACCTTCCGTCACCTTTAGGTAAGGAAGGTATTAATAATAATAATAATAATAATAATAATAATAATAATAATAATAATAATAATAATAATAATAATAATAATAATAATAATAATAATAATAATAATAATAATAATAATAATAATGTTTATTGTGTGAGAAAAAAATACATCTCATACAATTGTGGCTGGCAACTAATACAGTTATCACATAATAATAATAATAATAACAATAACAACAATAATAATAATATAATACTAAAACGAGAGCAATAGAGTTATTATCAATAATAACTTATGAAGTAGTGAATAATCCAAATTACTTAAAATCTACATAATATTTTGCTAATATTAAACTATTTAACAACAACCATAATCTGATTTCTTTATTTACAAATTTGTTTAATGTTTAACAAATATAAAAATATGAGTTTGTGAGCGTAATACTTTTATAAAGACAGATAATAGGGAGAATGCGACTTATCTATAGAAACGAGTCAAAGTAGACACAGAAAAAGTAAGATTAGATCTTGTGCAAACTAGAAGGTTGGAATTAATACAACCGTATTACATTTAATAATTGAGGCATAAACAAATTTAATCATTAAAACAAAAGCTTCGTAGCTTAAACGCATTTATAGTATAATAGAATATATTATTTATTTTAGTTATATTTAAATTTTCAAACAGTTGGAACAAGTCTGATGCCTTTTTAATAGTGTTGATAAAGTTTGCAAGGTACAAGGTTCTTAATTCATTATAGATCGGACAGAGGCAGAAAAAGTGATATAAATTTTCTTCTTCTAATAGATTACATATAGTACATGTATTTTTGTGAGTCTAATTCATATTTTATATTTTTATATATTATCCTTAGACCTCTGTTGCTTGAAGTTTTAATTTGGGCAATGAGGTAAGGAAGGTATTGTCTTTGGTCAAAAAATTCGGTGGTGAGTTTTTGATGAATAAGCACGTTTTAGGATCCCTAAAATACGGTTTTACTATTTTTACGATGATGTCTATATATATATATATATATATATATATATATATATATATATATATATATATATATATATATATATATATATATGTGTGTACGTGTGTGTGTGTGTGTGTGTGTGTGTGTGCGTGCGCACGCGCGTGTGTGTGACTGTGTATGACAAAATTTTCTAATGCAATTCCAAATATTATAATTCTTTCGTATTCCTCTTTTTACATACATGTGAAGAGCTGATTAGATTTTTCTTATAATTGGTCAACCGGAAGTACCTTCATTTGAAGATTTTAACAATTTTTCTTGAAAAAACGATGATTAAATATCATTTTTTCACAACTAATGTTATTATAAATATTAAAGAATATTTTATTCTCTATACGATTTGAATGCATTTTATACTTCATATTAAATGGATATAGAGTTAAAAAATTATAAAGAAATTAAATATCATATATTAGCCAGCTATGTTATAACTCTGGAAACAGCTGCTATATTAAGAAAATTCTGATTGAAAGGTGTCAGTGTCATGTACAGTTGACAGTATGTATGTGTTATAATTTTACTGGAAATATAGGATCTTTTTCTAGAAACTTTCTATAGAATTTGTATAAAATACATACAACTGCCTTAAGGTAATGTACAAGAAATATAATCTTTTGCAAGGAACATTCTGTATGACATTTATACAAAATACATAGAACTGACGGAAGGTAATGAGCTGGCCACATCAGATTTTCTGAAATTCATTTATAAAATTTTCTGTGTAAAAGTCAAATTGATGACGTGATATAGGTATTTATTATAGAAATGTACAGAACTATAGAAAATATCCTGTCTACCCACATGGCAGCAGTGTTCATATATGAAATGAAACGCTACCCCAGAAGTGCTCAAGCGGGCAAATAGTTGCTAGTGCGTGCTAGTGCGCTAGGTCACATTGATTTCCATGCGGTCTATTTTTTCGAGCGATAGTTCTATCACCTGGAAAATAGAGCTGGTCGTAATTTTTTGGTTGCCGTAATTAAAAAGTTGCCAGTGCGCTCGCGATCATTTAAATCAATGAGATCCATTTTTGCAACTAAATAGTTATTCAATTAAAATCCCCAGTGCGCGGCAGGCTTTAGTTGTCAAATCAATATCTATTGGATAAAAATTTTAACCAGTGGTTCAAAATTAATCACCGAGTTACAGAATAGGTCTCTATGCGATTAACATAGCTCTGCGGGCTCGTAGGGCAATTAACAATATGTGCGTTAATAATGTCTATATCCCACTTATATCGTAAATAACTATTATTCACAATCGATTAATAATATGACGATTTCTGTCTTTTAAAAAGTTGGCAAATTAGTTATTGTTAACCTCATTTTTCAACCTCGAGGCAGAAAATAGTTGCCCCCGCTTGTAGAGACTAATGCGTATCAGTGATGGATATTTACATATAAACAAAGCTTCTTTACAATTTATATGATAAAAAAAATGGAATAAAATTGTAAATAATACAAGTAATTAGTGGAATGAAATCAATATTTAAGGTTAGAAATCAAACTGACAGTTCATGTGTTATTTTATTAAAACTGGTATTTTTATTTATATCCCATCATTGGAAACTTAGCTGCTTAAATTATGTAATACAAATATTTTTACCTCTTATGTATATGTAAAGAAACGAATGAATTTGTAAATAATATAAATAAGTGCAGATAAATGTGATCTCAAAATTTAAGGTTAGAAATCAAACTGACAGTTCATGTGACAAATGAGCAATTTCAGATCATTCGTTTATTTATGTTAGGTTCTTATTATTTAAATATCAATTATTAATTTTTTATTTCAGATTGTGAATAAAATAGTATACAAACCTCGGTGAAAAATTTAATTGTCTCGGGCTATAGCTAACCTCGGGGCTTCGCACCTTGGTTAGCTATCTTCACCCTCAACTATGAAACACTTTCCACCTCGGTTAGTAATATACTATTACACATGGTATACTGAAAATTACTTAAAAATTGTTAAAAATATTCAGAATTTTTCACGAGATACACAGATATTTGACCAATAATATTGAACTCATTAGACGCAGTTATTAATTCTGAACAACTTTTATCGATACTTTTTGCTCTAAAACTAATTAATAGGTAAAGAGATATCTCGAATATGTAATTAAAATTTTTAACATTTCCTATCCAAATAAATAAATCATCCATTGTTGGGTGGGTGTGCCAATCTGCTTTGTCACTAATAATGATGATATATGCATACATGGCGCCGTTAACCCAAAATCCAAGGGGGGGGGCAAACAAGTAATATCTGAAAAAAAATCAAAATAGGTACATAATCGTATATTTCTTATTAGTAGGTAATAACAAAACAAATTCATCTTTATAACTTTTTATTTAATTGACCTTTAGGTTAAGAAAGCAAAAAACGAAGATTTATAACTTTTTTTATTATTTGTTCTTTATTTCAGCCGATTTTCCTCCATTGTTGACCTAAGCCAGTTCTTCACTCTCCTTGGAGTAGAGAAAGAACGCTCTATCGAACATGTTGTTGGTGGCATTGCCAAAAAAATTTGGAAAGCAATTATCATAGCGGGAAAAACATTCTTCTGAAATTAGTTTTGCAAAATCCATATTTTCTGATTTCTGCTATTTCTTTTTCCTTCCAAATGTGCACTCATGTTAAATATTCCGCTTCCAAATTTTCGATGCCATACTTCTCTGAGATTTTCTTCACGATATCTGGATCCACAGCATGCTTCTTGATGTTAACCGGGTGTTAACAGATATGTGGAAAACGCAACACTAGTATGTTGGGAAAAACGTATTTCCAAAGATATCAGAGAGTCCAAGTAAGGGTCGAAAATGGTTATTTTAAAATATTCTTCTGCCATCTTTGATCTGTGCTACAACGTTTCTTCTGTGAGTTTGTCGACCTGTTATCCCTTATACTTTAATTTCAATATGAAATTCCGCAGCTAAATCTACGCTGCTTTTAAAAATTCTTGCAAAAAATCCTTCCGAATTTTCCCTCTCTTCCTTAAATGATGATATTAAATCTTCAATATGTTTTTGTATAATTCAACAAATCTATTGGTACTCCTTGCAACTTGTTTGTAGAACAATACAATTGACCCAAACTTACAAAATTGAAGGCAAATTCAATAAATATAACTAAGTAGATCCACGCAAAACCTTGAGTAGGCACAGGCATGGTGCGTCGTAGGGCGTATATTATTTGTCTGGGTATGCTATTTGCTGTTGCTAAGTTGTAACTCGGTAAAGGTACGCGAAGCGAATGCACATGCGCGCGAGTAGATACATATACATGGACAGGCGCCGATTTATGCTTGTGCATTATGTCCGAATCCGAAACTGCATTTTGCATACTAATAAATATTAAGTTAAATGCTCATATACAGCCTTCAATGACATATACAAAATGTAGAAGGAAGTATAATTCGCATATTGTAAGAGAGTCGACTTTGAACTTAATTTCCCTTGCCCCCCCCCCTCGGCGCCCATGTATGCGTACCGTGTGGGCTTTTACCAGGCGTCACCTCACTGGTACTCATTGCTGGCGTAGAGGAGCACTTTTTGTGCCACTTAAAATTCGAAGTAATTTTGGTGTCGATCGGAATCGAATCCGGGTTCTCCAATTCGCAACCGTACACTTTCCATGCTCAGAAAAAATAGTAGACACTCGATAGACGTAAAACCCAGGAAACAGATATTTAAAAAATATGTAATAGTGATAAAATAATAAAATTATAGAAATATTACAGGGACTCTAAAATTATTCATCTTGTTTCCAGAACAAAGGCGGCCAAGCTAGGGGCGGCAAAGCCATCCTAACTATTTTTTAGATATATGTACAATTTATGAAATAAACATATTAATAAAGCATTATTCTTTTAAATACTTGGTTTGGCTGACGTAAAAATATCTATCCTAGTAGGTAAATAGTTTATTTTATTAAAAGACTGAGTATACTTGTGATGTTAATCAGTGGCGTAACTAGAAACGTTGCGCCCCTATGAGAACATTTTCTGGGTCGCCTTGATATACAACGCTCCAAGAAATAAAATTAAAAGCAAAAAAAATATTAATTTTTAAATTATACCTACCGTGACAGTAATATTATAATCAATTTTTTTACCTAATAGGGGTTTCCACTATTTTTTAATTTTTTTATGTTATTCCTCATGAAAACTTACATGTATTACAATAAATAAAACATTTTTATCATAACAGGTTTTCTGTAAAAAAAATATTGAAAACAGTATTTTTTGCAACTCGTTTGAACGGCCAATTTTTACCGCCCCGACAGCGCGTAAAAGGCCGGCTAATGTAGCTAATGCTCAACAGATGGTGCATGAGTCTCTAGTGGCGTCATCTGTCAATTGATGGTGTATTAACACTCTTCTATTACAGTTTTCTTGAACTAACGCATAGGGGTAAGGATGGGAGTTTTCACTTAACTACAAACAATTGTTTTATTTCAAACTGAGTTTGTTTGTGACCTTACAATTCTTAGAATTAAAGAACTGAACTTCGAATCTTTCGGGTACGACGTCAAGATAATAAGACTTACAAAATATTTGGAGAGATAAATTCATACATAATTTATAATTTAATTTGTTACGACTCCTAATCAAAATTTCCAAATCTCTCGTCAACTGAACTTTGTTATTATATATATATATATATATATATATATATATATATATATATATATATATATATATATATATATATATATATATATATATATCCAATTATTTGTATATCACTGGATAAACATAACTACAAAGTCTAGATGTAAGGCGATATGTAATTGCAAAAAACAAGGAGATAAAGTTATACATGACTTGCACGATTCGATTCATGACCTTCAACCGCTTTATCACTGGAACAAAACAAACACTAACATGAATCTTCTATTCTAAGCATGTGTAGCTACTTTCTCATAGTCTGTTTCACGATGAAGAAAACAGACTATCACTTTTATCACAGTGTAATGGGAGCGTAATATTTATCCTGTTGATAGATTACTAATGAGCTATAACCTATAACCAGAACTGGGCAAAGTACCGGAAAGTGGCACACGCGCACATAGACACACACACATACACACATCGTAAAAATAGTAAAACCGTGTTGTAGGGACCCTGTCGTGATTACTTACTGAAAACTCACTATAGAATTTTTGGACCGATAACATTACCTCCCTCACCTACGGTATGACGGGAGGTAAAAAACTGTTTCACTTATATTATTTGATAAATAAATAAATAAATAAGTGATATTCACTAAGTTTCACAAAATCGTGATTTCAGCTGTTTTGTAAGAGATTATATATTTCCAGTAAAATTATAACACAAACATACTGTTAAATGCACTTGACACTGACATTTGTCAATCAGAATTTTCTTAATATAGTAGATGTTTCCATGGTTATAGCTCAGCTTGCTGCTTTAAGCCTATGGCACACTTGTCGATGAGCATCAAGGAGCATCGATGAGCTCATCGATGAAACAACAGTACGCACCCGTCGTCGATGAAAAATACGGCGCCGCTATTTTCATCGAAGAGCATCGATGAAACGAACGTATCTAATTTCAAATGTATCTTTTGAGTCTCATTTCACGTGAACGTCAAAATAGATAATAAAGTGTCAGGTGTCAAGTAAAAAACAGTGTTTTGAAAACGAAAGCCGCTTTCTTTTTATCAAGAAGATCAATTCCGAGTAGCACACATCTACCCTAAATCGTTCTTTTTAAAAAGGGATAAATGATCTTGTACTACCCATTTCTTCGACCCCGCGAAGCACCACCTTTGAAACAGGATCATATAGATGCTAAACTGATCCCGAATGTCAATGTCACGTCAATATGACCGACAGCTATTTATTTTGTCTTTTTTGTAAGTATTTGATATTAAAATGTCATGATTAGAAGAAATTAATTAGTTTGAAACGTTATATCATGTTTAATTACCATAAGAAATACGTCCATATTTAAATACTCAAAGGTAAAATAATTTAATATGTCAAAATCAAATCTCATATACAACAGACTATAACCACAAGCAAATTCAGCGTATTATTATATTATAAATATGCTATATATGATTTTATCTTCTACTTCTTTTTTCAAAAAATATGGTGTTCTTTTTAGGAGTAGTTGAGTTCAGTACGAGGTAAGATCAGTTCATTTTCCCCCTAAAAAGCAAGCGCCTTAAACAGCAACAGTAAACAGGAAATATCTTTTTAAAAACATGATAACTTTCACTGGTATTATTACCAACATAACTTTTTTACGTCACAGAAAAAATCCCTGTATTTGTCATCGATGAAATTGAAAACCATCGATGACGGGTGCGTACTGTTGTTTCATCGATGAGCTCATCGATGCTCCTTGATGCTCATCGACAAGTGTGCCACAGGCTTTATGAAATTTAATTTATAAATTTATTACTCTATATCCGTTGAATATGAAGTAAAAAATAGTGATGCACGCGAGGCGAGAGAGGGTTAAAATAATGTACATAAGTCCTGGATTAATATTTTTGGAACGGAGCGTCATTATTTCTATTTGCTCATTCATTAGTTTTCCCTTCATTGAAGTTTTCTTGATTTCAAATGATTCCAGGAATATTAAACTTCGTCCTTTGTTTACATAGTGTAATAAAACTAATTATCATAATTATGGTTGTTTTCCAATAAATGTTTTGCTATATTGGATTGTAAATTATTATGTTTCACATTAGTATATGTTCCTTAAATCTAATACCAAAGTAATATACAGTTTGCCATTAGACTGACTGAAGGAACATATATAGGTAAGTAATGCATATAATTATTTGAAGTCAATAAGTTTTTAATACTAATAGAAAAAGAAAATACATCCAAATTACTCCTAAATGAATATCTTTACTATTGCTAAGGTCTAGTAGTGGGTCTAGCGCTTACGTCACGTTATCCCCACTCTTACTCTCACCAGCGAATACATTGCCCTTTTGCGAATGAGGCAACCTTCTATATATACGAACTTTGGGGCTGATCAAGGTCTTACTGGGGTTGTGACGTCACGGGATGACGTCATGGCAAATTGCAAAATTCTTTTGCATTTTTCTCCCGTACTATAAATTTTTATACAAAATAAAGAATGTGGATCAAAGCATTAACATATAAAATAATCAAAAAATCGTGGAAACCCTATTAGTTAAAAATGGTCGAACTATTATGTGCCGTTAGATATTGATAGTCTGTGGCCTGGACTCTTACATCTTTCAAGCAGTGTTGTATACAGTCTCTCTCTCTCTCTCTCTCTCTCTCTCTCTCTCTTTCTGGATAAACCGTAACAATTTTGTATGTTATACAGAATGTTCATTTTAAATGGGCCACCATTGTTACCTCGAGAACTATAAGAGCCACAAAGACGATTAAATGGGCAAACAATTTCTATTTCACAAGAAAAATTTAAAGAAAAGGAAAATTATTTTTTTGGGTCAGTCGTTCTCAAAATACGGGACCTAACTTTTTAATTTTAAATGGGATCATATATTTTTTATTTGCTCATTCGTTAGAGAATTTAATTCTGAATTCAGTGATATAATATTTTTTTTCTATTTCGGTGTTCTTATGTTTCTATAAAAGCACTGTTTATCACTGAAAACACGACGTTTAGAAAATCTATAAACGTACTGTTTTTGGCGCCTTTCATGTTCTAGAGGTGGTAGTCATGCTTTCATAACTGACAGATAACCTTAAAATGGTAAATTGTTTGTGTTGAAATGTTGAAATATTACTTCTAATTGTGGATTTTTATCCTTTCACTAGGTGATAGGACTAGAAAGAAGAAATTTATAGCTATAGCTCTGTTAGTTAAGAAAGAATAAGAATCTGTGAAGTTAAAATTTCAACTAAAAAATTATGAAACAAGAAACAATGCACTCAGGTTTACTTTGTCAAAATAATTAAAACGGTAAGTTTTATTTATTACAATTTAAATTTATGGTAATGCAATTTTGAATTTAATGTATTGTTATTGCAGGCAGGTTATGAAATGTATGATGCATGTTACTTGAAAATGTTAACACTGTCTACTTACTTTGTGGCGGCTACTAGCAAACAAACATGAAAAGTTGACGTTTTAATCCATGATTTGCATTTCCACGTTGTGCCGAACTATCGAATATATGCCATATATGTTTTGTATTAAAAATTGTAAGAAAAGCTGTTGCCGTTATCTGTGCAACTGAGCAGTGAGTGTTGTAAAAATGGTGGAAAGTAAAAGTCTAGAGCAATAAATTGTTCATTAAAGTATTTCATTATTTAGAAAGTTGTATTTATATGTTTTCTCAATAAAGAGGCTTGATGGTCCACGTAACGTCCTTCAATCCCATATTCAAGTTTTATTTATAATAATAACCAACACGAAACACCGATATGTCAAATCAGGATGGTTTATTAATAATCTTGGAGTTCATTGTATGTATTGGTTTTCCTCTTTCATAATTGTATAATGCTTGATACAATGTTTTAATGTAAACAATCAGACAAAATCACAAGATACACAAACTGTCAAAATGTGAAATTTCAATTTTTAGCGGGAAACGCTACCAACATAACATAAAAAAACACCAACTCATATTTTTGACAACTTTTTTTTAAAAATCTAATTGTAAAATTACTTCAATAGAAAAAATAGTATAAAAAACATGTATCATAAGGCCTGTTGACGCACTCGTCCTTTGTAAAACTCGCCTAGCGGCTCGTTTTCTACTTGGACTCGTATGTTAACAGATTGCCTTATGATACTTGTGTTTTAATGTACTATATTCCCTTCCATTTGTTTGAGAAAATGCATGTAAAGTTTCATATTAATTTGATTATAATTTGGATATAATAAGAGTGTCATGAATGGAAAAAACGAATACGTGTTTTTTTTTGACATAGAATTAGAATTCCATGAAAGAAATGCGTGAATATTTTGTTTATGTTAACATTTATGATCACACAAGGACAAAACATTTATTTCTTTCGGTCAGGGCACTCTAATTCTTTGTAATAAAAATGACATGTATAGGGCGCGAGCAGACGCGTGACTCAAGGGACCTTGACGTACTTAGAATCAGCTGATTTGTATGCGCATGTCATTTTGACAAGAACAATGTCATGTTGACAAGACCAATGTTATTATTTTTAATTTCATGTGTTTTACTACCTAAAAATTATAAAATATTAACATTTTAGCAATTTAAAATCAAAATAAGTCAAAACATTAGTCTTGTCAAATTGACAATGTTCTTGTCAAAATAACATGCGCACACAAATCAGTTGATTATAAGCACGTCAAGGTCCCTCGAGTCACGTGTATAGGCCGCGAGCAGACACGTGACTCGGGAGTCCTTGACATGCTTGGAATCAGCTGATTTGTGTGCGCATGTCATTTTGACAAGAACAGTGTCACTTTGACAAGATCAATGTTTTGACGTATTTTGAACTGCTAAAATGTAATTATTTTATAATTTTTAGTCAGTAAAACACATGTAATTAAAAATAATTACTTCTCAACAGTTCAAAATGAAAATAAGTCGATACATTGGTCTTGTCAAAGTGATATTGTTCTTGTCAAAATGACAAGCGCACACAAATCAGCTGATTCCAAGCACGTCAAGGACGCTCGAGTCACGTGTCTGCTCGCGCCCTATACCTTGTTCCATTTAAGCCATTCAGTATTGCGGAGCATAGGGAATAGTTCTGACATCTCTGATTGGTTTAATTAGAGACAAGAGACAAGTTTACCCAATGTAATTTCGGCTACTTCAGATTTGCGCTGTTGCCAGTGCCATCTACTGAATGGCTTAAATAGAACAGAGTATAGTTATTTTTTCCATTCATGGCACTCTTATTATAGCCATATTTTAATCAAATTGGTATAAAACTTTACACGCATTTTTCTCAAAAAAATCGTTATTTAAGGGTATAAAAATATTAGGTTTGTTCGTTCCGCTATGCTGCGTTTTACCGCAAAACGCGGCGGTAATTGTCGCTGCGTTTTGCGAGTCACTGCCAATCGCCGCGGTAATAATTTAAGTTACTAAAAATTATTTTTCTGTTTGATCCGTTTGCGTTAAATTATTTTCGAAGATACTTCAGACTATTAATTATAAAGGATACTCAGTAAAAATATATTATTTCATTTTCCATTATTTTAATTATTTACTATTGTTATAATTTAAATTTGCCCTATTGCAAATCATAATTCATATGAAATTGACATTTATATATTTACAAATGTATTTCAATTTCTAAAACCGAAACATTACATAGCATACTTGGCATACTTATTGAAAAAATAACAATTTTTTCCTAGTATTTCTTTGTCAAACACTGTCATACTGGCACTTCATATGTAGACGCGAACATTACCACCGTTTATATTTATACCACCGAGTCATGAGTCACTGTAAAAATTATCACCGCCAGCTGCCGCGGCGTTTTACCGCAAGTTACTAGAAAAACGGAACGAACAGAATCTAGTGACTTTACAGTGAAACGCGAATCGAAAAGAACAACAAATTTCACCGCCGCGGTTTGCGGTAGACGCAGGGTAGCGGAACGAACAAACCTATTATATCACTGAATTCAAAATTAAATTCTCTAACGAGAGCAAATAAAAAATATACATTCTCATTTAAAATAAAAAAAGTCAGGTCCCGTATTTTGAAAACCACTGGTCGAAAAAAATATTTTTCTTTTATTTAAATTTGTTTTGTGAAATAGAAATGGTTTGTCCATTTAACCATCTTTGTAGCACTTATAGTTCTCGAGATAGCAATGGTGGCCCGTTTAAAATGAACACTGTATATTTGAAAAAATGTTTTTGCACTTTTTCAATTTGTTGGATGATATTACAGGTGGATGTAGTCTCCGACGAGCGCATATCGTTCATGGAGCTTTTAGGGCGGAGCACCAGCGTGGCACAGTATCTGCAACGCTGGGGTCTGGACATGCACGACACCCTCTCCGTCAGCAGTGAGAACACGTTCAACTTCACCATTCCCGTCCTTGCCGCCTTATATCTCGGTGTCACCGTAGCCCCGCTAAACCACTTCTACACAGAGAGTGAGTCACAGTCAGAACTATACAGAATGTCCGGGGTAACCTGTTCAAGATCTCGGAATATGATATCGACTAATGGGTCTATTCTGAACAAATCTGTAAGTCTTACAAATCTGTAAATGATTGAAAAAAATCGCAATGCAAGCGCCACCCTTATGTACATATAATTTTATATTAATCAACAAAATAGAGGTGTTTTTGTTAGTTTTTTTACAGATTTGTTCAGAATAGGGTATTCTCTCATATTTATTTTATTTATTTTTCTTAAAGAACAGTTATATCTAAGAGTACCTGTGAAAATCCGAGTTAAAAATTCCTTTTAATAAGCGATATATTATTTTTTTAAATTTGATTTTGTTGTGTCACGTGATAGTGACGTACTAGTTGTACAGTACCGGCGGTGTACTATCAGTGGTTCATGCGGCGTCTTATCACATTCGAACATGGAGTAGGGATTTCAACTGGTCTCCCATTGGAAGGTCATCTAGTACATCAGCAAAATTTAAATGCTTTATATCTTTTGTAACAATTAATTTATAATATGATTTTTTGTTTTTTCCCTGTTGTTTACCTATCAACACTAATATTTTTAATAAATTTTTAATATTGGTGCTCCTCAGAGAATACCCTATTGAATTGACCTACAAATTAGAATAAAAAATCTGATGTGGACACCACACGACTTCTTTGTACGCAAGACCAACATGAAATACTCGTATAGACCCAATTATAAAATTGCACGTATTTGACGTAATTTAACATAACATTAATTTTTTTATTCTTTTTTGTCTTAATCCATAGCACATTTTATTACAAAAACCAAAAAGTATATAATTTTTACCTCCCGCTACCCTTGGTAAGGGAGGTACAGGGATCGTGCTGAAAATCGCATATCAAGATTTTGCTAAATAAGCACGTTTTAAGGTCCCTAGAATCCAATTTTAACATTTTCACGATGATGTCTGTGTGTATGTGTGTGTGTGGATCCTTTACTCTAACTCAAATACTATCATTCAAAAAAATTTGATACCTTGTATTTCGAACTTTTTTTGTAATGGACAGAGCCCATTAGATTTTGGTGTAAATCGGATAACCGGAAATGGCACTTTACTAGAAGCTCAAAATAGTTTTTCTTCGAAAAATATCTTTAAATGTTATTTTTTCGAGATTAATGTTATTATAAAAATTAAAGATTATTAAATTTTCTACAGATTTGCATTAATACTTTTTCTATATATTTAATGGATAAATTTATAAAATTATCTATAAATTTAATCCCGGAGCCTACGCTTTAAACAAGTAAATCTCCTTGGTTACACAGTTCATATCTTAAATGTATGTAAGTGACAGATAAATGTCACTGTCAAAGAACTAATCATTTCAAATTAATAACAGTAACGTTTTAAAAAGAAAATAGTAAATAGAACCCTAGTTATAAGGAATGGATCTTAATACAGTTTCCGCAATAACTAAATATGTAAGTGTATATATATATATATATATATATATATATATATATATATATATATATATATATATATATATATATTTAAATTAATAAAAATTAAATAGCGGGAGGTTTGGTGTTGGCCACATCAGATTTTTAAATTTACATATCTCGCTTATTATTATTAAAGGGCTAATTTAATAATATTGGATGTGCTAGGCGCAGAATTTAATTTAATTTAATCGATTACGCCCTATTTGTTGACTACATTCATTCTAATTTTATTTATCATTGATTTAGTATGAGAAAAACTCTTATATTTTGCAATGCAGATTAGTAATGACACCTGATATGCTTAAAAATGGCATATGGCAGTTGTCAATTTAACACCACACTGTGACATCACATTCAGCTAGACCGCTAGATGCAATAGGTCCTGTTGAACGCGGTCAATATTTATTTGTGACAGATAATTTGTCAATGTTACGCCGTGCTTGGCGCCACTTGACATACTTTCAGTAATAATATAACAAGAAAGTGAGAATAAAAAATTGAAAATAATTTGACAAATTTTTCGAAAACTTGTTGCCAGGCAATATTCACAAAAGCCTGTAGGGTTTGAGTGGCTATTGCCAAATCTGGAAAATTATTTTCTAATTTATCGAACTCTCGAATTATATTCGCAATCGTAGATAAAATTTCCCCTCTAGTGGCGCAAATCGGTACTACGAAAAGCAATCGTACAAAGGCCATATTGAATAAGTGACAGCTGAGTGAATAGTGTAGTAATTAATAATTAAATATTTAAACTTATTGCCTCATATAAATAAGTTTTTAAACTCGGTTTGTGTACACATTCAACGAAACGCAGTGAACAATGTGAACTGTCATATGTCAAACCCATCGTATAGCGGCCATCTTGTTTCGAAAATCAGCGCCTCTATCGTTAATTTCGATTGCGAATTTAATTAGATTATTTTTTGATCTACAAATTTCAAACAGTGGAATCAGGCTGTCATGCTATTTTAACTAGCTTCATTCATTTACATGGCACAGTTGGTAAGTCTGTTTTGACAACTAGAATACACTTTGACACTGCAAAATAAATAATCAAAAGATAATAATAAGCGTAGCGCAAGTGAATGAAGTTGGTCATGATATAACTAACTATTTAATAGGTGTACCGAATAGTTAATATATGAAAATGTCCAATTCAAACGGGTGTTTACAGTCCATTCGCTGAGACGAGAGAATGTGGAACTAATTCTATTGGTTAAAAGAGGAAAATTTGAAGTCGAACCAATAGAATGATGATGATGTGTTTCTGTTCAATAATTAGTTCAACATTCTCTCGTTTCAGCAAACGAAGTATAGTTAATACATGAAAAGGTCCTTTTTTAACGTACTATTCTAATTGCGAAATTGTTTTAGGGGAACTAATTCATGCCATGAATATTTCCAAACCAAAGGTCGTCTTCTGCAACTCTTCTGTCGTGGACAAGATTTTAAAGGTTATTTACAACACGTATTCAGGTGGATTCATCTTATGATTCATATTCATTTCATTTTCAAAGAAAAAAGTGTCATTAGGCAAGTTCATCCAACATTTGTATTATTTGCACTGAATTCAATATACCTATAGAATTTCCTAAATTTCTTTAATCTTATAGATGTGTAGTCTGCCATAAATGAAAGTCATACAGATATCAGTAAAATGGTAATCTAGACTTCTAGACACTGAAGAATCACAATCGATAAACAGGGTGTTTGGCGTAAGTCCAGCATCAAGAATATTTCGTATATCTTGAGAGAAACAAGAAAATGTTAATAAGCAAACTTAAAATAGACAATAAGATGACCATAGTACGAATTTTTCATCACTTCCGGTTTTAGCGGAAATGGGTACAACTTTAAATCTAGCATAGGGAATCTGTATTTTTATATATTTTTTTCAGAATTTACATAAAATTAGCTTCACAGTGATATCAAAATATCATAGTTTTTCTTTAACCATTTTAATATGGCGGCCATTTATTTTCAAAATATGTGTTAATCAAATTCCATACAAAATTAAACATAGCCAGCTATGAAACAATTTTATTACCTTAAAACAAAAGAAAAGTATTTACTTACATTAGTTATGTCACCTCTCTCCATAAAGTTGAAGTACTCTAACAATTTGTGATTTATAGTATGTTCCGTAAATACCCGAAAGTCACCAAATTGTGTTTTTCCGTTCCGTAAATATTCAATTCCTGAAAAGATTTGATTTATGGAACGCGGTGGCCTGAAATTGGCGAGTCTGGTTAGTCACCAAACTCATCGCGCTCAAAGCACGATGACTTCGGTTATTTGCAATTTGACAAAAAATGGTATTAATGCTGCTTGAAGATGATTTTAAGTTTGTTGTTTGCTTTGTGATGTTGTAATATCGAAAATTTGTGACTATGTTTAATTATTGAAATAAAAATTGCTAATATCTTTTTCTTTTTACAAGAGTGAATAACAAGGAGAATACAATGAGGTGTTGCACGGTTTTTTTTTTCTTTGCTTTAATCGAAAGATTAAGAAAAAATATTTTACCCCTATTTTTTATTTTTTTCGTATTATTCTTTATTCATGAGAAAATTGTCTTTGAAATTATAATGTTTGAATTTCCGCTTCCCCTTTCGACTGATGACGTTCGAATCGAACTTACCAATGAGGGTGTGGCTTACATTTGCCACCAACGGAAATAAAACGAGTGACAGTCATGACAGCTGTCAACTACTACTGATTTTTGTATTTGGAAATAATCAAACATGGTTGTAAAAAAGTGTTTTGTGCAGTGTGCCCAAATAGAACTGATAATAGGGAAAAATATTTCTAGTAGTGCCTCAAAACGAAGAAAGAAGAATGAAATGGTTGTCGCAAGTAAAGATAAAAACATACAATCATAACTTCTTTGTTGTAAAGATCATTTTGATGTAAATATAAATATTTTTATAATCAAATAAGAACTATTGAATACATTTAATTTTTTAGCTGGAATGTGATGCACTCAGGCTACGGTTTCTTATACCGGCTAATCTTTGCACTACTGGAGCTTAAGAGAGATTGATAAATCTAGGATAAAACATTACTAGACGGTATTTCTTAAGACCACTACTGGCGATAATGTGAGTCTCCAACTGGAGGATCTGTTCCAAACAATGTGTCGCTGGAATATGTTTTATATAAGTTTTAACAATATGTATTCTGTATGTTCCTAACACGAAATAAATCCAAAAGTCAAAATAGACAATAATGTATGTGTGCGTGTCAGGTGTCAACTAAAATGGAAAAAAGAAAACGGGGAAAAATTACTTAGAAATAGACAAAGCAAACATGTTGGAGATAAATAAATGTAAAAATAATACATGGGATGAAATGTATAATGAATTTAATTTAATTTAGTTAATGTTGACATGTGTTAAATTTATTTTACGGAATAAAATTTACTTCCTCGCACATCGGTGGAGTAATTTATTCTGTAGATTTACTTAGCTGCTAGTATTTTTATTCTTGTTTTGACGAAAATCTCTGGAATAAAGTATTTTACTTCAAGAGTAAATTTTACTTTGCTAGTGCTTTACTTATCCATCTTTTATAATACAGGGCATTGAACTATTGAATATAACGCTGTAATATAATATTAAATAACTAAGAACTACACTAAAGAACCAAAAATCACGCTGCACTATAAGTCAGACCTTATGTCACACAGTTGTCATTAAAGCAATCATTGACGTTGATGTATGATACATTTGTTTTTTTTTTTTTCATCATCTTTCCAGTTTTGTCATTGGCTAATGTAAGTCTGATGTCACAGGCAGTGTAATTTGGCGCCAATTCAAAAAGTAAATTTTTAAATTGCTACTGTGCTTAATATATACAGTAATTTGAACAGAAAATCATATTTAATAATACTGTAGAACATACTTATTCGAATTTCAGAAGAAAAAAGATATGTTAATTTTTTTTGCAACACCTCATTGTGCACACTGCGATAGAATTATAAATTATTTGAATATTGTTGGAAATCAAGAATGCTTTTCTGACGTAATTTGAATGTCAAGCTGTTCCGAAAATACTCACCACTTTCAGTAACAAACTATTCACCGAAATCACCGATTACGATTAGTATTAATTTAAGGTAATAAAATTGTTTCATAGCTTGCTATGTTTAATTTTGTATGAAATTTTATTAATACATATTTTAAAAATAAATGGTCACCATTTTGAAATGGTTGAAGAAAATCTATGATATTTGGGTATCGTTGTGAAGCTAATTCTATGTACATTCTGGAAAAAAATATAAAAATACCGATTCCCTATGCTAGATTCAAACGTGTACCTACCCATTTCCGCTAAAACCGGAAGTGATATAAAATTCTTACAACGATCATCTTATGAGCCCCTTTGTCTAGTTTAAAAAAATTTATTAAAATTTTTTTTTATCTCTCAAAATAAACGAAATATTCTTGATGCCGGGCTTACGCCAAACACCCTGAATATTATTTATGTATCAGAAAAATTTTGGAAACCAGCTTCATGAAGGCAGTTCAGAAAATAATTATTCATTGTATAGTATGACTAGCGAATGAAAGTTGACGTTTAAATTATTTAATAGATGTCGTTTCTTTTCAAACCTAGAGAATAATAGAATTGTACAAAATATTAAGGTGTGAGGATTTTTGCATGAAACCATTTAAATACTGGACTAGGAAATGACAGGAATATATTACTATATCTTGCTTAAAATAAATGGGCGACTGCGGTACCTGAATAACGAAACAGGGGTGCGTTTAAAATATTTTTCATTTGTTTTGATTATAACAAAATATTTTGACCTGTAAACTATTTAGTTTGGCAATGGACCTTTTCAATTTAACGGCTATCTCTTTCTATCGCTGCAAATAGGCGATGTGCACATTTTGATCGTCAGCGCCTCCAACGGCTACTTTGGTGTTTTTGGGTACCTAATAAATTTTGACATTTCGAGAAAGTAATACAATTTACAATTTTATTTTGAGTGTTTGCTGTTGTATATGAATATTATTCGTCATAGTATATTGAAATGAATAAAGAAATTATTTAAAATGTCATATGTGATTCAAAAAAGTCAAAATTCCAGCGAAGGTACTGTGACAAAATATAATTTTTCTCATAATATGTGTGATTTCTGTAAACCATTTTATCATACTTAGTTTTATATTATAATTTATAATATTAGTTAAATATTACAAGATGCACAATACATGGAAATTGCGATTAAAGAGTTGGAAAACTTGGATGATTGGAAAGAAGAAAGTTTCTGCATATCTTTCTTTTATATTCGCAATAATTGACGAATATTCTTCATTGAGAATATACCAGGCTCTAAATGGAATCAGTTGCACAAGCTCAGAATGGAGAATACACGAAAAATACGAACCATGTGAATTTCTACTTTTAACATTAATATTATATGTACAAAATAAATATGTCAAAAATAGACCTTCTATATGATATGATACAACTGCAAGTATTATACAATTTTAAAATAATTTTCTGCTTCTTTTATTATATTTTGTTCAAATTTTAACTTAAGAAACACATTTTATACAATTCATTGTTTCAATCATAGGATCATTGTTTGAATTTTATTCATACGATAAGTATCTTTTACAATGAGAAAATATCTAAACCTATTTTCTTCAGCATATATTCCTCATATAATATTCTAGGAAATTTATAAAATTTGATACTTCAATCGGTAATTTTGTTAGAATTATTACATCTCTCACTGCATCACATAATATTTGACGTCCTATCATTCGCATTCATTGCAAACATTTTATAAAATAGATATTGCAAAATTATTCTGACATATAACATAACCTTGTTATGTTTCAATGAGTAACCACCGTTGTCATTTATGTCCGCTGTCCGCGCTGACTACTTTGTGCACACCGCCTATAGGGCGCGAGCAGACACGTGACTCCAGTAACCTTAACTTGCTTGGAATCAGCTGATTTGTGTGCGCTTGTCATTTTGACAAGAACATTGTCAATTTAACAAGACCAATGTTTTGACTTATTTTGATTTTGAATTGCTAAAATGTTAATATTTTATAATTTTAAGGCAGTAAAACATATGAAATTAAAAATAATAATATTTCAGCAGTTAAAAATCGAAAAAAGTTAAACCATTGGTCTTGTTAACATGACATTGTACTTGTCAAAATGGAATGCGCACACAAATCAGCTGACTCTAAGCACGTCAAGGTCCGTCGAGTCACGTGTCTGCTGGCTCCCTATAGTAAGAAAATGGCGCGAGTAACTGCCAGTTGGACTGTCAAACGAAACGTCAAAAATATTGCAGTCATTAAAATACCTGTATTCTCAGTGAAAATTTGCATGGTTAGACATTTTAACTTCAATAAAAGCTTTTGTAACTTATTTCGATAAGTTTTTTTTAAAGTTATCTGAGATATTCTCACATTTTACGTCTAAATTTTTTAGAAACAAACGCCATAGATCACATTTGTTCTTACTGTGCGCAGATCCTCATTGCGCATATCTTCTATCTCTTTAAATTGAAAAGGTCTATTCTATTAAATAGGATTATTTTTAATTTCTCTAACAGAAATTCCGACTCGAAGGTTGCTTACACCTGATTCAAACGAACCAGAATTTGCGGTATTAAAAATTTTAATTACATCCCTGATAGGCCAGTCGGCAAAAGGATTATTGGGGAAATAATTGGTGGCAAGCTGAAGTAAATTTCATTTTCTCTATTGGGACCTCCAAAAAAACATATTAATTTTGTACCCGCATTAGCGATCCCGGATTTTGCCACCATCTTGGATCAAAGTTGCGAAAAACAATTTGGCAATTTTCTTGAAAACAGTGGCCCGTATCAAAATTTTATAAAAATACAAAATTAAAACTTGTGATTTTTTGTACAAAAAACGCTTCCTTAATTTTTTACCTACGATGAACATTCAAAGAGTTATGTTAAAGAATAGTTAACCAGAATAACAACTATGATTCTCGAGTTACTAACTTAACTTACATGACTATTTTCTAAAATTTAAAACATCTGCAAACCGGCTTAGTTCTCATTTTTTTATCAAAATTTTGACACGATTAAAGATGAATAATATTACACATTTAATACGTGTCGAAATTTCAAACGAAAAAAGAGATTTAAACCGATTTGCAGAAGTTTAAAATTTTAGAGAAATTTCATGAGATGAAGGAGAATTTCATGCTGAATTCAAATTTTTAAACCGCATTATCGTATTCTTAACTGGGTCAGAGTTGTGAATGAATTTGAAGCAGAGCGATGAAAAATATTATTTAATAATCATTAAAAATTTACTTCTTTCGATGTCACAACGAATGTAAACTGTTATAAATAGAAAAACTTATTATACTAAGTATTAATTACCTAATATTGTTTATTTTTTGAGTAATTTAAATTTCTATCATAAATTTTTATTCTGGTTAACTATTTTTACCTCCCGTCATATCGTAGGTAAGGGAGGTAATGTAATTGTGCCAAAAATTCGATGGTGAGTTTTCAGTAAATAAGCACGAATTAGGGTCCCCACAACATGTTCTTACTATTTTTACGATGTGTGTGTGTGTGTGTGTGTGTGTGTGTGTGTGTGTGTGTGTGTGTGTGTGTGTGTGTGTGTGTGTGTGTGTGTGTGTGTGTGTGTGTGGGTGTGTGTGTGTGTATGTGTGTGTGTGTGTGTGTGTGTGTGGGTGTGTGTGTGCGTGCGTGCGTGCGTGCGTGCGTGCGTGCGTGCGTGCGTGCGTGCGTCTGTGCGTGTGTGCGTGTGTGCGTGTGTGCGTTTGTGCGTGTGTGCGCGGGTGCGCGGGTGTGTGTGTGTGCGTGTGCGCGTGTGCGTATGTGTGTATGTGTGTGTATGTGTGTGTGTGTGCGTGTGTGTGCGTGCGTACGTACATGCGTGCGTACATGCGTGCGTGCGTGTGCGTGCTTGTGAGTGCGTATGCGTGCGTGCGTGTGCGTGCTTGTGAGTGCGTGTGCGTGCGTGTGCGTGCGTGTGAGAGACGATTTTTTTCGTCCACGATAACTCTTAGAACAAACTTCCAAATACATATATCTATTTTCCGTATTTAAGCTTCCTACATTCATATAATGAGTTGATTAGATTTTGGGTAAAATTGGATAAATAGATGTGATACTTTACTTGAAGCCCATAGCAGATTTTAATGAAAAACTATATTAAAATATAATCCAAAACTTTTCAATTTTAGTATTTAAGACTTTTATATCAAGGGAAACAACATTTTAGATTTTGGCTAAAATTAATCAACCAGAAGTGATACTTTACTTGAAGCTCTGAACAAATTTTTGTGAAAAATATATTATGATATATTCCAAAACTTGTCAAATTTAGTATTTAAGACTTTTATATAACGGAAAGCAACATATTAGATTTTGGCTAAAATTGATAAACCGGAAGTGATACTTTATTTGAATTTCTGAACAGATTTTCGTGAAAAATAGATACAATCCAAAACTTTTCAAATTTGGTATTTAAGACTTTTATATTAATGAGAACGACATATTACATGTTTTCTAAAATTTATAAACCGGAAGTACTACTTTACAGGAAGTTATAAATAGATTTTTTTGAAAAAATATATTAAAACATGATCCAAAACTTTTAAAATTTGGTATTTAAAACACGTGTATAATTTAAAAACCATTAGATTTTAACTATACCTATATGATAAACCGGAAGTGGTACTTAATTTGGAGCTTTTAACAGATTTCGAGGAAAAACATAATAAAGTATAATCCAAAATTTAGTATTACAGACTTTTCTATTTATTGGAACAACAAATTAGATTTTGTTTACGAGCGATTAACCGGAAGTGATACTTTACTTAAAGTTCATTGCTATTTCAAACATGGAATTGACGGGAGGTCATGTGTTGGCCACATCAGATTTTTTAACATGTCTTTGAGAGTTCATCTTAGGTTAAAAAAATGTAACAATCCTTTTATGTATAAAAAATTACGAGCTTTAAATTTGTATTTCAAGAAAATGCCAAAAACTCACTTTTTGCACATTTGATCCAAGATGGCGGCAAAATCCGTAGTTTCTAGAGGGTGTAAAATTAGTATGTCTTTTTGGAGGTCCCAATAGAGAGAATAAAAGCTTGCCACCATATATTTCCACAATAGCCTCTTTTAAACGCTCTGCCGACTGACCTATGAATCTTGTTGCTAAGGTCATTTTAAATGTGGTATTGAAAACAATACTAATCTTCTCTTCAAATATAGGGAAAAGTTTTCAAAAGAAACCACATTTATTATATTATACTCGCCGTCAAATGAGTACGAACTGATGCTCAGCTTTTTCCCCTTTCTGCACTCTGTCCCTTGCCTTGCGATGTTGCCGCTTCTTTATAACATCATTTTCAACATTGCTCATATGAATTGACAACAGTGTAGAAATTTCCAGTTCATACTTATTTGACGGCAATTCATCTTATCAAACAGCGTGCACAAATTGCACTTTTGTCATCAAACGCTTTAGTGTTAAGAAATTAACACTAGAACTACTTAGTGCAAGTGTAATTTTCATGCACTCTCAGTAAAACCTTATGCTCCGAGGTCCTCATAACGTTATTATATGCAGGTGAGCAAAAAGCTCGGATTCGTACAACGCGTAGTTGTACTGAACCATGTGGCCGAGGTACCCCAGGGCGTACAACGAATGGAGGATATGTTCTCTTTGCCGGTGGCGGGATTCCAACCAAAGCAGTTGGACGATGAGCATACGGCCGCCATCTTGTGCTCTTCCGGCACAACCGGCTTGCCCAAGGGCGTTATGACCACGCATCGGGGGCTCAACGCTTCTCTGTACTACCTTCTGTAAGTATAATATTTTTCATTTTTAAACACCAATTTGTCGCGGAAAGATTTAACATAGGATATTTCACATATATTAAATTTTACAATTTTGGTTACATTAATTGAAACATGCACAAGTAACAAAAAAGTGAATTTTGTAATGAAAATTATGTTAAATTACAATTAAAATTTGCATGGTTTTTAAACGGTCTCTGTAATAGGGGATTCCGATTATGACGTCACAAAGTGCACCATTTGCGGTGAAATCTTGAACTATGTGGACAAATAGACATTTTCTGTTGACATGTGTTCGGTTAGTGATGAAAATGATTTTTTTTAGTGCAGAGTTAGTGCCAGGGGTGATTTTAAAAAAGAAAAATATTGAAAATCATTCTGTGAATGACCTAAAAAAGATGGTTAGTGTCGTGGTCTGAAAAAAAGCGGAAAAAGAGCGATCTTATTTTAAGGTTTAAGTTTCGGTTATTTACTAGGTGTTTACTGATTTATACTAACTCAAACTGCTTCAACGTTTTCAGAAAACAAAATTATATGAATGCGGGACGCAGTGATAATATATTACCCTGCATTGATGGTGGTAAATGGGTATCATGTAATAGGTGTGTGGTAGTTGATGTAAATATAAAGTGGGTTTATTTTCCATCTCATAACATATCAAACCTATTTAACTACGGGCACATATATCACTACTTCCACGAAATCATTTAGTTTGATGTAGTTACAATAAACCATGAGAGATGAGATCGGCTTGAAAATGGCATAAAATTAACTCCTCTCATATATTTTTTATATTTATTCCTGTAATCACTCTTACAGAGGCCATACGCGTACCTTATACCCATATTTTTAATATAAAACACAAATTTCACAAGGCTATCAACTTGACAGCACGATGACAGTTACTTGTATGTCCACATAGTTCATAAAAATACCGCGACGGGGTGCTTAAAATTCGCGTAATCGGAATCCCCTATGGCGCCGCAGAATCACGTCAACGGGAAGAACTAAGGACGTTAAAGAGAGAGGACGGAACATGCATATATAAAAGCCGTGTTCCTTCAGGCTGTGATTTGTAATCTAAATGATAAAAGTGATCATGATTAATTATCCCCACTTTCTCATTTGTGATCACTAGACAACCTTCCCCCTTCCCTTCAGAATCAGACTTTTGTGAGTGATTCACATGGATTCAGTTCAGAACAAATTGAAAATATACTATTTCGTTTGTGGCATCAAGAAAAATAAGATTTTTCTACAAAAGCGTGTAATGAACCACATAAAGGATAGGATGGTTTGCATTAGTTTGCATCTATCCTCCTTGGTTTGCATATAACATTGACATTTGACAGATTGTGTTGTTTTCTTGATATAATTTTTAAATCCTGTTTCAAAAGGATCCCGATTAAATTAATCAGGATTCACAAAATCACAATCACAGCCCGAAGGAACACGGCTATTGTACCTACAAAACCACGTTATCGAAAGAAATACGAAGATGGAATTATGGGAACACCGTTTTTTCTATCTTCCTCTTTACCAGTGTTACTTTGCGCTTGCGCAGTAGACCACGTGACCAAGCTTATTGATGGAGGGGGATTGGAGATGTTGCAAGGTTGGAAGAGGCGCCAAAAGCAAGATTGTTATTTGTTTGTTTTGTATTGTTTTGCTTTGCTACTTTATTTCTTTTTTTGTAGTAAAAATTGGGTTTAATTGTACATATTGTAGAAGAAAATATAAAACAGTGTGTGGCTATCTATTTTATGTGTAAGTAACAAAGTAACATTTTAAAATGTATTATCTGCATTTTTCATTTATTTGAATTTTAAAGTTAATTTATTTTAATGTTTAGATTTGTGTAGGGATGTTTCTTTTTGAAATAGCAAAAATTTATTATTTTGTATAACCTTATTTTGCTCTATATTTTGTATTGTCATTTTTTACATTATGTAAATTAATCCGACATGTATTTATTTTGATAAATTAATGCAGTAGAAATATTAATAATAAAAATCAAATTCTCGTAATGTGAATATGTATTTCATGTTACATTTTATAATGTATTTTAAAAAAGTATAAATTTAAATTGCCCGTGCATTCTTCAATGAAGAGCCAAAATGTTTGATGACAAACAAAAAGTATTGTATCAAACAAAACAAATAAATTTGTATTCAAATTATTTTAAAGTAATGAAATATTAATAATCAGAATAATTAACTTAACTTTCCATATAATAATTGTATTTATATTCTAAATATGCATTTTTAAATTTATTCGCATTCTAAATGGTTGAATGCTACTGATTGCGCAGGCTCAGAAAGTAAATAGGAATGTGGAAGATAGGGTAGTTCAGTAATTACGTTATATGCGGCGCGCTTCATTTAAACAACTGTCCTACCGGTAAACACATCTTTTAAAGTGAACCATATTGCCACAGCAAATAAGAACTATAATTTTAAGCAGTTCATTTCGTCGCCAACATCTTACTTAATTAAGAAAAGTTAGCAATTTAAGCTATCATTCAGGCAAGTTTATGTTTATGTGGTAAATAATGGCATTACTTTCTAACACACTATAAATAATAATGACGTATGTCGTAGAATTCCAGACACCAAATTATCTACTACACTGCCCTCTGTGCTAATATTTACCCAGTGGCGTTGCCGTTTAAATCAAATTATTATTCCTTGGTTTATAGCAAAGTCTATGTTTTTGAATTTTGCAAAAACATAAGTGAAGAACATAAATCTTTCAGAAAGGCATTATTTAGAAAGAAATATAATTTTCAAATAAATTACTCTCATTTTTTCAGTTAAAATATGTTCATAAATATTTAATGTTACACGCCTATGCATACGAAATACAATGAAGTTATCTGCAAGTAATATATTAGACGGCTTACAAATGGCCTTGAATAGTTCTTTCGTGAATAATAGTTATGTGCTTCTACCTTTATAACATGTTAGAACTTAAGGGTTGATTCGAGCTGTACATTCTGCGTTCAATTTGGTGTACAGCATCTATCATAAAAATATGAATTTTACATTATTAATAATGTAATATGTATGAAATTTCAAAGAAGACATAGGTAAACATTGGCAAAAATAATATAAAATGTTCTGGTTTACAGTGTTTTGTAACTTATTGTACATTGTTAGTACAAAACAAATTAATATTATTATATTTTTACAATACCGTAATCGTTTTCTCCATTAATTATTTGAAAATGATTAGTAATGTACTGTAATTTTTAGCGATGACGCAACAACCTTGTCCGAACCTGCTTAATTACGCGGTTCATGAAATCTATTGTGTTTGAGTTTTATCTAGAATAGTGCTCTAGAAATTTCTCGAATACAAATGCCGGAATATATAAGCACTGTTAGCGAAGGCATTGGACAGTCTGATATAAATAAGCGTCGCGTGTTAAATAGTTGGTGATATAAACACATAGCCGGCAAGTGGTAAACACAAATAAATATAGTTGTATAAATAAATAAATAATTTTCTAATATTTACACTTCATCCAAATAAATAAAAACGTTACAATACTATTGAATATACATAGCATGATACAATATAGATAAATAAATGTGTGAAATGCAAAACAATAGATTACAATTCTTTAAAGGTGACGGAAGGTAAAAAATATTTTCATTGTACGATTTTTTGTTGCATGCAGACACAAAGATTACGGCAACTACAACAGCAGCAAAAGGGCACTAATGCTGTTGCCGTTATATCACGGTTACGGCTTCGTTGCTCACTTGGTCATGCTGGCATCGCACATGTTGGTGGTAGTGCTCTCGAAGTTTGAAGAGAAACTATTCCTCAGCGCCATCCAAAATCACCGGGTCACGTACGCCGTTCTGGTCCCACCGCTCGTGCTCTTCCTCGCCAAGCACCCAGCTGTCGACAACTACGATCTTTCTAGTCTTCGAGAGCTTGTTTCTGGAGCCGCGCCACTTGGCAAGGATGTGCAGGATGCCGTCATTAAAAGGTATTGAGGATGGGAATATGTCTAGCGGTGCTAGACTGACTCAAAAGCGTTTGTATATTCAACTGCCCGGACAGAATTCACTCCTTTCACCTCACTGACTATTTATGTAACTAACCAACTGTCCTTCTGACGGACTAACTATTCTAACTTCCACCTCTTTAGTATCACCGACTATCTGTATGCCACAACTTTTCAACATCACTGCCGAGTATCCACTTCCACTCGCCATTACTGTCCCCGTATACCTAGCTCCCTAATACTCCACAAAACTACCGAGTATTCACTTCCGCAGCTTTTCCAGTATACCAGTAACACATACGTAGGTGAAACAGGAAGGAGTGTTCACACTAGATTGTCAGAACACAAACGCTGTCTGCGTAATGGTATGGTATTAACATCTGCGGTCGCAGAACACTTACACAACACAGGACATAACATCTTATTTGAAAATTCCCGCATTTTAGCTCCTGTCCCTCAGTTTTGCAGACGTAAATACAAGGAAACTTTAGAAATATGGAAACATCCTAATAACATCAATCGGGATGATCGCTATTTCTTGAGCCACATGTGGAAACCGGTGATTCTCGGAACACGACACGCCCAATCTACCATTACGAACTCGATTCCCATTGGTCCTCATTAGCTTTGCTCATCTACCGTATCTTTAGATTAGTATATAACTGTCTTCTCGGCCTTCCTTTCGTCACTTGGTTTATTTGGCCTCTAGCGTGGTTTATACATCGGGAAACCTTGTAAACTGAGTCTCCCCCTCTTGTTGCTTAAACTCGGCCTCTAGCGTGGTTGACACGTCGGGTAACCTTGTTTAAGACAGTATTATCGCCTTAGCTCCTGAAGATGCCCCATACGACTGCGGGCGAAACGTTCAGCTCTGACTCAAAATATGACACAGTCCATGCTAGACTGACTCAAAAGCGTCTGTATATTCAACTGCCCGGATTAAATTCACTCCTTTCACCTCACTGTCTATTTATGTAACTAACTGTCCTTTTGACGGACTAACTATTCCTCCACCTCTTTAGTATTACCGACTATATGTATGCCACAACTTTTCAACATCACTGCCGAGTATCCACTTCCACTCGTCATTACTGTCCCCGTATACCTAGCTCCCTAATACTCCTCAAAACTACCGAGTATTCACTTCCGCAGCTTTTCCAGTATACCAGTAACTTCCCGAGTACTCCACTTGACACTAAACTGCTTACGCTCACCACCAGTGGCGTCGACTTTTTATATTTCTGTCGGGTGCTCAAAACCTAAAAAGTAGTAGTCTAGGTATACAATGGCGGCTCGTGCACCAAAACTTTGGTGATGTAAGGTATCCAGGAAAAAATTTTTTCCATTCAAGGTTAAATGCCCTATAATTGAAAGTTATATATTTTTAAGCTGCATATTTTTCACCTTTCACGTACAAAAATAAATTGCCAGATCTCAGAACATTTTAGAAAAAAGGAATATATTTAACTGATTGCTGACTTATCTAGATAAACTGTCTAAACACAACACAATCTGCGACTATTACGATACAATACAATAAACATGCTGCACAAGCTATGTTTATATTCGATTTTCTAATGCAATATGCACTTATGTATTCTGTATCATACCTACCATATTCATTTTTACAGGCTGTTAATATTTGTAGCCAGTAGAAACAAATGTATTATCATTTAAATTTTTTATTCACTCTCTACCTACTATTAGTATTGAAAAATTTAAGCAGGATGTTAAAATTAACATAGCGATTACAGATTACACCCTAAACATCTAATCTGGCTTGCTAAAATATACAGTGATGTCGTGAACTATTCTTGCCTAGCACTCGGGCACGCGTCTACAATCTCATGCGCGCACAGTAAGGGTCCTGTCCACGCAAATATATAATGTTCCGGGTATTTCCTGTGTGCCTTTTAGCGGTATATAGATATAGTTTATTAGGTATATTCGTATATATCGTTCTCTATCGTGTGTTCCGCACCCGACAAATTTACTTGTCGGGTGCTCAAGCCCTGGAGCACCCACATAGTCGGCGCCACTGCTCACCACGATACTGCTGACTCCTTATTATCTATGTAACGGTCCTTCTGACGGACTAAACACTCTATGTGACTATCTGACTTCGCACACAGGTACGTCGCTTATATAGTATTCGTACAAATACGAGAGAAGATTTTTATGTTATCTACTTAGCTATGAAAACGAGTTAGAGAACAAGAAAAAATTATTTTTCAACGTAAGAACCGTTAACACTGACACACTAATTCCAACGTTTTTCTAATAAAGCTATGTCTTCAAAAAATCTTTTAGTAATTCTGCAAAATACGACTCCACGGTGTTTATGTAACTAACTAACTGTCCTTCTGACGGACTAACTGTTCTTCAACACCTCTGCCGAGTATCTACTTCCACTCGCCGTTACTGTCACTGTGTACCTAGCTTCCCAATACTCCTCAAAACTACCGAGTTTTCACTTCCACAGCTATCCTAGTATACTAGTAACTTTCCGAGTATTCCACTCGACACTAAACTGCATACGGTCATCACCTTACTTCTCGTATTTGAGTTAGAGTGGAGGATCCACACATACACACATAAATCATCGTGAAAATGTTAAAATTGGATTGTAGGGACCTTAAAACGTAGTCATTTACCAAAATCTCGATATGCGATTTTTAGCACGATCCCTATACCTCCCTTACCAAGGGTAGCGGGAGGTAGAAAAAGTTGTCGAACATAAAATTCTGCATATACGAGTAAATCAATAAACGAAATTCATTTATTATGTTTATTTATTTTGTACGTCAATCAAATATAGATTAAATGTGAACGTACGACAAGGCTACGGACTAACAGAGCTAACGTTAGCGGCATCGCTGCAGTCGCTCCACGTCTCTCAGTCGGGGTCCGTAGGCAAACTGGTGCCTGGTCTACAATGTAAGGTGATCAACATTGAAACCGGTGCCTTACTCGGACCTTATCAGAATGGCGAGCTGTGTTTCCGCGGACCGCAAATCATGAAGGGTAAGTATCCAAGAGTTTGTTATTGTCGAAAAAGGACCAGGGGGGGGGGTTGTATGTTTCCTACTTCGCAATCTTAAATGAAATCTTGAAATAAACACAACAATAATCATAAATATACTCGCAGTTAGTAATCGTTGGGGCCAAGTCGGAAGCATACGGAGGATGTAGAACACAGTGACATTTTTTGGAGGACAGAAATTAATGCACGACTGTTGCTTTAGGGCAGCGTTTCTTAACCTATGGGTCGCGATTGGATCGCGAAGAGGTTTGAATGGGTCGCGTAAACTATTCAGAATTTTATAATTTTGATTACAAAATGCTAATCATATTTTTCTAAAATGTATATAACATTTCACTATGTCTGATGTGGTCAAGCTCCTGCTGTAGGATATCAGGTTCAGAGATTTTGATGATACGTTGTACCCTTTACCCAAAAAAACCCGTGGATACCTCGTTCGAAACATTTGCATCTATCCCTTACATTAAAGGATTCTCGGATAAAATAGGTAGAATTTTTAATAAAAACAATGTTAAGGTCTTTTTTAAACCTCCACAAAAAATCTCAGATATACTCCCCCAAACTAAAGATAAACGCAAACCTTGTCGTCACCCGGTGTTTATAGTATTCCTTGTTCTTGCGGCACAGTATACATAGGTGAAACAGGAAGGAGTGTTCACACTAGATTGTCAGAACACAAACGCTGTCTGCGTTATCTTATGGTATTAACATCTGCGGTCGCAGAACACCAACACAACACAAGACATAACATCTTGTTTGAAAATTCCCGCATTTTAGCTCCTGCCCCTTAGTTTTACAGACATAAATACAGGGAAACTTTAGAAATATGGAAACATCCTAATAACATCAATCGGGATGATGGCTATTTCTTGAGCCACATGTGGAAACCGGTGATTCTCGGAACACGACACGCCCACTCTACCATTACGAACTCGATTCCCATTGGTCCTCATTAGCTTTGCTCATCTACCGTATCTTTAGATTTGTATATAACTGTCTTCTCGGTCTTCCTTTCGTCACTTGGTTTATTTGGCCTCTAGCGTGGTTTACACGTCGGGTAACCTTGTAAACTGAGTCTCCCCCTCTTGTTGCTTAAACTCGGCCTCTAGCGTGGTTGACACGTCGGGTAACCTTGTTTAAGACAGTATTATCCCCCTTGCTCCTGAAGATGCCCCATACGACTGCGGGCGAAACGTTGAGCTCTGACTCAAAATATGGCACAGTCCATTCCCGGAAAACGAATATTTCTCATAAAATAAATAATTTAAATTCGCGAATCTCAACTTTGTCAATAATAAATATTTTTATTTTTAAAAATGTACAGGATTTTAATATTAAAAATCACAACAACATATTGTTAAACATCATTAATTCTGTAGATTTTATTTGATAACTGACAGGTAATATTTTTTTCGATTTTGTGAACTAGGTTTGCATTCTGACCAATCAAAGGGCAGAATTTATATCCACATCTAAACTAACGCTATTTTCTTACGGGAAACGATGTATAGTCGATCGCTCACTGCCAAAAAGTTTTATGGTCGATCTCCGATATTAAAAGTTTGAACATCCCTGGTCCTGGGTTAGTTCTACTATCGGTTAAGCGTTTTATGGTTTGTCTCAAGATATTTGCAAATCTACCTGCCTTCGTAATGACGCGGTGCACCGCAAAACAGCATGGGATTTATGGTCGTATGCGTCAGGGGAGTATTAGCAAAATTTGGGAAAACGATGAAGCGGTCTTTATCAAAATCCCGTTAATTAATATAACTGCATTTATTTACGATTTGTGAAAATTTTGTGTAATGTCATTCGAATGTAATTTGTTGACTTGTTCAGTTGTGGTTGTAAGCAAATTCAGACGAAATTACAGAAAAAAATGTGGCGACCATGGGACGAAGAAACTTTAGTTTTGTCGGATAAAGAGTGTTCTCACGAGACAAGTAGAAAACATAAACGTGCACACTTATCGGACTGCTGTAAACAAATTATTTTAAATGTATATAACTCTTTAAAAAGTAGTGAAAGTGATAATACTCTCATTAAAAAAACGGCAGAATTAACTAATGTGAATTATGCCACTGTACGACGAATTGTTTTATATGGAGTTACATCAAAAAGACGAAGACGTGATTCCGGTAAAGTGCGAGTACTGAGTGAGTTTGAAATTGATGTCATCCGCCGGAAAATTTATACCATGTATGGAGAAAAAAATCTTGCGTCCGTAAGAACTTTGCATCAAAGATTAATTGATTACGTGATATTAGTTGTTCAATGGCAAGTTTACACAGAATGCTCAAGAAAACTGGATTTTTCTTCAAAACGATAGATAAAAGACAAGTTATAATGGAGTCCAGAAGAATTTGTGAGTGGAGGTACAATTATTTAAAAACGATTTTTAAATATCGTCAAGATAATAGATTAATAGTTTATCTTGACGTGACATGGTATACCTTGTTCGAAGATATTTCGTTATGGCCCTCTCAGCGGGTCTATTGTTAGGGATTTAAGCTTGATTTATAGGGGTGAAAGGACAGGTATGTATTCAATATTTCCCAATTTAATTTTATTTTTAATAATGAAACAGAGAATTTTGTACAAATATCATCAATGATAATGAAGCAAAAAAAAAAAAAAATGTTACATAAAAGTATCATTGTATAACAATTCGTCATTTAATTAAATAATGCAATTAAAAAATAGTGCCATACATAACAATAAATACATAATATTACACTGGTATACATATGTAATTATTCGACAATATCATTGTCACTATCATAATCCATTTCACTATCGTCACTTGAGTCTTGAATATTGATAATAAAGTCTTTGCTAATATTATTAATATCAATATATTGATTTTCTATATCAATCACATGACGCACACTGTTAGCCCAAATTTCTGGTGTTATATTGTTCATTTCACTTTTTATTAGTTCGATAACATCGTCACTTACAGTCGGTGATGTATTGTTCCGTCTTATATTGCATTTTAATTGTCCCCAAATTAATTCAATTGGATTAAAAATACAATAATAAGGAGGCAATCGAAGTACATCGTGTCCAAATTGTTTTGCTAAATTGTCACACACATACTGTTTCACAGGAGGTTTAGTTTCAACAACTTCTAACAATTGTTTTTTATTGTATGATTCTTCGAAGTATAGATCGTTGTTAATTAAATATTCCTGAATCTCGGCCTTCTTCATGGAATTAGATGGTATTTTCGCGCTTTGCCGCGAATGGTAACTGGCATTATCCATAACAATAACGCTGTTTTTCGGCAAATTCGGCAGTAAATTATCACGAAACCACGTCTCAAAAATATCAGCGGACATATTGTCATGATAATCTAAACACAAATTTTTAACGTTATGGCCAGCTAAAAATCGCGCACCTTTTATCCACCCTTGGTCACATCCGGCATGAAGTATTATAATTCTCTTGCCTCGTGCTGGTGGAACATCTATTGCACAATCATTTGTACCGTCTGTCCAACTGTTTGGTACTGTGTCGTGGGTGTCAAACCAAGTTTCGTCCAAATATATTATCGGACGATTTTCAGCACGATATTTTTTAATTTCTCTTAAAAATTTGAAGCGCCATTCGCGTATTCTTCGACTCTCCATTATTGTTTGCCGTTTATCAATTTTTTTGAAACGAAAACCGATTTTATGTAGAACTGAATGCAGAGTAGTCAAAGAACAATTTATTTCACATTTATCGTCTTTGAGTCTCTGATGCAATATGCGAATAGACGGTAACATTTTTTCGGCATACATTGCATATATTTTGCGTCGGATTGTATCTTCTTGAAAAGAATTCACTATTCTCGAATTACCCGCGTCACGTCTTTTCTTTCTAGGTCTCACTCCACTTACTATATCACGAACAGTATTGTACGGCACTTTCGTCATTTCTGATGTTTTTATCAGAGCCGAATTTTCACCTTCACTATCTTTTTCTTTTAAATAGTTATACACATTTGAAATTATTTCTTTCGCTTCTTGCGGCAAAAACGTACGTTTAATTTTATCACAATTTTCAACTGATAAAACATCAGTATTGTCTTCTTCAAATGGTCGCCACATATTAAATACGTATATTGTTGGCCTCAGTACGAAAGTTAGTATTACTACTGATTTTAAATTTTTGAAAACTCATTTATATACCTAGTCACTAGTTATGCCTTTGGTATCTTATTTTCCCTAATATGTATTAATACCGGTCAAGGACAATTCTTCTCATCTTATATTTCTAATAATAGTCAAAGACTTAATTTAATTTTGCGAATTCATTATTATTTCAAGTAAATCTGAAATACCTAATGTGCACAGAGATTAGAGATTTCCGAATTTAAATATTTTGCAATCCTACCCTGAGCGCCAACAGGTACAATCTCTTGCTGTGTGCGGTCCACCACAGGCTTAGTAAGTTAAAGCCATAACGAAATATCTTCGAACAAGCCATACGATTCCACAAAAATACTTCGTCTGCTGGATTTCAAATATTTTTTTACAACCCTGTCACATTACTCCTCAAGCCCATTTAAGAAGCCACCCGCTGCGTAAGTCGAAGCAGGTACGTTTGCAAATATCTTGAGACAAACTCTACTGTTGTTGCTGTATAGTTTAAAAAAATGTGAAACCGGCTCAGTAAAGCATTTATTTGGTGTCAACACATCTTTTCTCATTTGAAGTTACTTATTAATGTGTATGTAGGCTACGCAGGAGATCCCGCCGCTACTGCTGCTACAATTGACGCAGACGGTTGGCTACACTCAGGAGATGTCGGCTACTACGATTCAGACGAATCCCTGTACATCGTCGACAGATACAAGGAGCTCATCAAATACAAAGGCTTCCAAGTAAGTTATCAGCGATGATGGAAAATGTATTGCTTTGCAAATGGTTATAAATAATAAAGCGCTGTTTTCACTTTGTTAAACAGACTCTATATTCACAAAAAAAGTATTTAAGCGAAATAAATAAATATATCATCATAGCATATAACCCATTGCTGGGTATGCCAATCTGATTTGTACCCAAATTTCGGTAATGATGATGACATATTTGTAGGGTGCAGACGTTTACCAGGTGTCACCTCACAGACATTTATTGTAGGCGTGGAGAGTGCACCACAAGGGTAAATTTTGTGCCGTTTATAACTCAATATATTTCTTTTGGCGTCGGTTGGGTTCAAACTCTGTTCCCCAGATTCGCGACTAGACACTGAAGCACGCGGCCATAAGAGTTTTTAAGCCAGCTCCACACAACTCGCCTTGTATACTTGTACAAGTATTCAAGGGCATGCACGAATGCCTAGTCCGCCTTTCTAAATCACCCTTATATACTAGCAATAGACCATTTACATTGAGAATGAGACATCTATTGCAAATTTTTGAAACTTTTATTGATCTCCCAACAGTGTCAGCTGTTGCCATTCACAGGGAACAAATGCCAAGAAACATTTGTTTTCATTTGATTTTTATTTGCACCACGGAATACAACAATGTATTCCAACCATGATTTTAGTAGATGAAAACAAGGGGGGGGGGTGAATCTGCATTGCAGGGGCGCACACAGGGGGGCGGTCCAGTAGGTCCGGACCGCCTCTAAAATTGACAACCATTATATAAAAACAACAAATACACATGGAAAACTGTTAAGCAAATTACGAGGGTTGTGCTGAAAATTGTTAGTTATTAAATGACCGTTGCATTTTTAAACAAAAAATCTTTATTATTTTTCAAAATATTCTCCTTTCAAATAAAATAAAATAAATAAATATATCATCACGGCATATTACCCATTGCTGGGTGTGCCAATCTGCTTTGTATGCAGATATCGGTGATAATGATGATTGATGACATATTTGTACCGTACTGATACATTTTTGCATTCTTTGAAACCACTTTTTAAAACATTTAGAAAATTCATTTTCTGAAAGGTTCTCAAAAATTCTTTGAAATTCTGTAACTGTTACATCTACGCTGGAAAATCTTTTACCTCGCATCACTTTTTTACCTCTCGCTAAGAGAGGTATTGTATTTATGCTAAAAATCGCATATCCAGATTTTAATGAATAAGCACGTTTTAAGGTCCCTAGAATCCGATTATAACATTTTTACGATGATGTCCGTGTGTGTGTGTGTGTGTGTGTGTGTGTGTGTGTGTGTGTGTGTGTGTGTGTGTGTGTGTGTGTGTGCGTGTGTGTGTGTGTGTGTGTTTGCGCGTGCGTGCGTGCGTGCGTGCGTGCGTGTGTGTGTGTGTGTGTGTTTGTGTGTTTGTGTGTGTGTGTGTGTGCGCGGGTGTGTGCGTGTGTGTGCGTGTGTGTGTGCGTGTGTGTGCGTGTGTGTGCGTGTGTGTGCGTGTGTGCGCGTGTGTGTGCGTGTGTGTGCGGGTGTGTGCGGGTGTGTGCGGGTGTGTGCGTGTGCGTCTGCGTGTGCGTGTGCGTGTGTGTGTATGCGAGTGTGTGTGTGTGTGGATGTTGGATTCACTATATCTCAAATACTATAAGACTTAAGACATTTTTAACTACGAATCCCTCAATCTAACAATAATGGGAAGAGTTTTGGTTACAATTGGACAACCGGAAGTAGTAGTTACAAGAAAAAATCATCTAAATATTATTTATCGAAAATTTATATAAATACTTATATTAAAGAATGTTAAATTCTTTATTCGATAAATATAAATTCATTATTATATCTTCTATAGATTTAGAGATAAAGAAATGCATATAAAATTATTTGATATAAAAATTCAAGGCAAGAAATTCAAATGTTTGTAATTGACACATAAATGTCACTGTCAAAAATATTTGTATGCCGCTGCCAAAAATATTTGTACATTATTATGAAGATTATGAAAATAAAAAAAGGCAACAACGTAAAAGAGTATATGTAAAAAAGAATATAACAAGAATTTGCGAAAAAATTACGAATATAAAGAAAAAGAAAAGGAAAGTAGAAAAAGAAAATTTCAGGATATTGAATATAAAGAAAATGTATATCTTCAAGTGGAATAACAGCAACAGGACCACTTCGGCGAAAAGAAAAAACAGCAATCATTTTCTTATTGACGCTTCTGCCACGAATTACTTTTGTGGGCAAGTCTTCATCTTCGAATACCCAAACAATAGGCTGCTGTTTAGTTTCAGGGTCGTAATTGTATACCCAAGATTCGTCACCTATTACAATGTATGCTACTTGATTGGTAGCTCCTCCGTCATTTTCCTAAAGAAAAAACAGGCACAAAAGAATATGGTATTGAAACACGAAATAAAGCGATTGAACACGAACTCTAACGAGGAAATAGGGAGTGATCTACGAGGTTCGAATGATGTAGGAGCTTCTGTATGATAGTCAAGCGTTTGAGTACGTGGTCAGTGGCGGCGCTAAGGGGGGACCAGGGTGGTCACGTGCCCACCCGGAAAAGACTTGTGCCCACCCAAGTGCCCACCCATTACCAACATATAAATAATAATTTTGGTATATAAAATATTTGTGAATAAAATTTTATTTTTATTTCTGAACATTATTTGTATTTATACTTTTGTTCTAAAATTAATAGGGCAGAAATTACAACTCTATGAAAATTTCACCACAGTATTTCCTGCAATTCATAAAAAAGTAAACACTCGGTATATGTAATTATTCGAATATGAATACCTGTGTCTTTGTTTCGTTTCATGTGTGTATATGAACAAATATCATATACGTATCTTTATTATTAAAATAAACGAGTGCTCACCAGGCGCGAATGCAAGGGACGCGGGGTAATGGGAGTAACTACCCCCGTTCCACCATAAGCCATGAATTGATAAAAAAAATCAAACAACCGCAAATATTATAATTTAAGATAAAATTAAATTCGTATTGTACCCAGTTAATATTTATGGCTTGTTTTTGAAATATTAATATTGATTACAAAATATGGATGTCAGTTAAAATATAATTATTATAATAGCAGAAGTGTAGGTGATATTTAATTTTCATAGTTTATAAGCTTCACAACCCTTGATAAAATGTAACTTTCAATTACATATAAGGCAATTTGACCTTGAATGAAAAACAAATTTGCCTGCGGCGCCTTTTTTATCAGTTACATTTGCATGACCTAATACAACCCTCCCCCCCGATATCCACTCGTTTTTTGATTGTGCCTTGTGCCCACCCTACATTTACATCCTGACGCCGCCCCTGTACGTGATATGAAGAATTTCAATCCTACACCACTCGTCATTGTCGATACTTGCGAGTAGTGTGGAGCCGGCTTAAGCGATGTGTAGAAATAATGACTGGTATTACGAATCCAATTTTGTAGGATGTTTTTTGTTAAAAGCGACATTTAACCTCACAGTGGCGTATTAAGGTAGTTTGGCGCCAGAAGCCCTTGAATTTTTTGCGCCCCCCAAGCTCCCCCCCTCTCCCCGGTTTTTGTTTAACTTTAATGAAACAAAAAAACATACTTGAACTTTTCTAGTAAGAAACCAATACAATAATTATAAAAATTAAATCTAACAACTGACATAGACCAATGATTCCAAAAATGACAATCATAGGCGGATAAATGGGGGTTTTTTTAAGTAAAATTCAACAAACATTGAAACTAAACTTTTAATTTTAATAAATGTAGTATAATGACAAATTAAAATGACATTTTTCTTGCTTTGGCACTGGCAAAAATATTCACTGTGTCGTCAAAATTAATTTCATTTAAAAGAGTTTTTTCGATGCACATAATAGCCAAAGCGTTTAATTTTGTTTGGGATAATGTGGACCTCCGGTAATCCTTCACTCTCTTCAGTGCTGAAAAGGATCTCTCGGCAGTATAGTTAGTCACTGCTTTGCAAGCAAACATCCGTAATAAAATGACAATGTTAGGAAAAACATTGCCAATGTTCTGCCTGCAGACAGGCGCCCGCCCCTACACATTTAATAAAAATCTAATATTTTGACTATAGGCACAAACTCGTAGGATAGCTAAAATAAATTATTTTGCATTGCATCTTTTTTCACTGTAATATCCAACTCATGTCTGCGCCTGCTAGTTTATATTTTTTTAAATATGTGATTTTTTTCAATTTCTAGCATATTTTTGCGCCCCCTATAATTTTGCGCCAGAAGCCCGGGCTTCTCGTGCTTCTGGGATAATACGCCACTGTAACCTCATATGAATATAATGTAACAGTGCACTTATTATTAATATAATAGTGTTCTAGTAATACGAGCCAATGATATTGTTGTATGTAGGTGCCGCCAGCCGAGATAGAGGGCTTGCTGCTGAGCCACGGTGAGGTGTTGGACGCGGCTGTGGTGGGCCTGCCGGATCCTGAGTCCGGGGAGCTGCCTTTCGCCTTCATTGTGCGCAAACCCAACTCTAATATTACCGAAACCGACATCAAGGACTTTATTGCTAGTCAGTATACAGGCTGTCTCACAACTCGCGTCCCAGAGCGAATGAGGAAACACGAGACTGCACTCGGATGTATTTTTATTATTATTATTATCGAGAGGTTGTTCATCTTTGTCCCTGTACTGCGACCTTTCTGGTCTATTGTACCCTCCGTGTTTTACTTCTCTTCTAGAAGTCCTGTTTGTTTTGTGAACTCCAGGATTTTCTTTAGACTGATGTCCTTTAGCGTCTCAGTATGCAATTTCTTTGCTCCTAAAAGACTATTGGGTGTATTCTAAACACAATCCGTTAAAATATAAAATGTAAACGGATTCCGTTAAAATATTTCTTATTAACGGATTCCGCTAAAAATTCTATTCACAATATGACATTTCAACGGATCCGTTAAAATTAATATAATAAACGGATCCGTTTGCTACTGCAGGGCAATGTTGTCAAATTGTAAATGTCAACATATTTATATTTTAATAATAACAAAATATATTAAGATCTAAACAGATATTTGTGATACATAAATTTAGAGATACTATTTAGTAATAAATTTAAATCAATAAATAATCACAATAATGAATATATTCTTCAAAATAATCTTTGGAATGTTGGTAGGTGGATACTTTGTTGTAATACATGTCAAAATTGTCAGTTTCATAACCTTTTGATATTATTATATATTATTGTAAATTTGAAAAAAAATGGGCATAAAACAAAAAAATCTATAAAACCATAATTCGTTACTTATTAAGCGCAGCTAAAGTAATAATGAAGAATGTCCCCAACGCCCAACTCAACATTTATCTTGAAATTATAGACACCACCAAGCTAATCTACAGTATCGAGAAAATGAGCATACGCGGGGCCACAATTAAATATAGGCGCATGCACTTTAAAAACTACACAAATTATAAAACACATTATGAGCTTGATTCTCAATTCTTCGCAAATATTAATGAAATTTTCTTCATTAGATTCATTCATCTAATCAGTATTCTTCGAATATAATCAAAATAACCATTGTTGTAATCAAAATATTCTTTGTTGCAATAAAAATACCCTTTGTTGTAATCAATAATTAAAAATAAAGGCACCAATAGAACATTTGTGTCTTGGGCCCCTGAAGATTAAATGCAGTCCTGAAAATACTCGAATATTTTTAAAACTTTAGGTAAAGTACAAGATTTGCATTGTAGAGTAAAATATCTGCTCGTTTCATTAGAGAAAGCATTTTTATTTTTTTTTGAGAACGAGTGATGGATAAATTTTTATTGTTAAAATCTTTCATCGAACCGATTTTTTATAGGTTATGTACGAGTATAATTTTGTTATAAAAATTATTTATTGTACTTTCCTTTCAATTATATTTTATGAATCCAAGGGTCGGAGCAAAGAGTAAAGGATGATAACGCCATTCTCTGCTTACAATTTAGAAATTTCTACATATTTATGTATTAAATGTCATCCGTTTACAATTAACGGCTATGAATCATTCTCCGTTTAAATTTTATTTATAAACGGATAACATAAACGGATCTCCGTTTATATTATTAACGGATAGTGTATTTAGAATAGCAAAATCTAGTTAACGGATATTTTAATTTTAACGGTCCGTTTATAAATAACGGAATGTCTTTAGAAGTCTGCTTGCCATAAATGCTTCGCAGTGACATATTAAATGTTGAGGAGTTTCATCCTCTTCTCCACATCCTCTGCATGTTGGTTCTTGTTTAAGGCCCAACCTGTGCAAATATTTATTTAATTGACAGTGTCCTGTTACCAGTCCTGTTATTAATCTAATATCTTGCTTGCTCATTAAGAGTAAGTTGTCAGTTCTTTTCTTGGATGGTTCATTCAGGAAGAGCTTGGAGTATCTCTGGCCTGATATGGCAGTCCAGTGCCGTTTGTGCCATTGCCAGAGCAAAGTATTAATTTCCTGCTTAACTGTTTCCGCAGTTATTCCGCAGGCAGGTTCGGGTCCTATAAAAGGTATATTTGTCCCGTCTTTTGCAAGACGGTCGGCTACACGAGACTGCACTCGGATGTATAATTTCGAATAATAAAAATCTAGCTTAAAAGATATTCGAGAAAAGACGTCTTAAAATTGACCAATCAGAGACCTACACCTTTAACGTGTGTTTGCCGTAATTTTACGTTACTAGGATTTTATACAAATCAAATCTTCTTTAAAATGTGTGGTCGACTGTAGTTTTCGAAAAATGTCAGTGTCAAAATTTGACAAGGGTGAATAAAAAAGGCAAATTCTTACCATGTATTCAGCCGCTGATTACTTAGAAATGATTATAATTTTCGGAGATGTGGACGTAACGCCAAAGAGGCAGCACGAGTCTATTCGGAACGTTTTCCGGATAGAAATCTTGTGGATCATAAAGTGATATGAGAGCCATCGCAAGGACGCATTTGTCGCTTTAATCTCAAAGAATTCAAATAACAATAATATTTTCGTTTAACACATTTTACACAGCTGCTACAACACGTTGCATTGTACGATATATAAATGATGATCTCGGATGACACCTTCGCTAACCTAAATTTATTGAAAGTGAAAAGTCAACTTTAAAGTGTCAAAATTACAGCAAGTCAAACAAATTTTGTAACTCACTAGTAGTATTTTTAAAACGTAGCAACCAGTTTTATTTTGTAATAATATCATCACACCTCAAGATTTCCTTCCGGGATTGGTGAATTAAAAAGTCTTGTAACTCCGTTATGCAAGCAGCCGCAAATTATTTTCTTCTATTTGTTGGCAACCTATTGTCGTCGGCAAGTGTCAGTTTCGTCTGGGGCGCGAGTTGTGAAATAAGACGATAGCTTTCCACATAACTTCTATTACCAGATTTATATACAGGAACAATTAAAGACGCTTGTTTCCTTGTCCTGGGACAGTGATCTTCAGTAAGAGATTTGTTGTAAATTATTATTAAAAGTAGACTTATGGCCGGTTTTTCCATCTTCGGATAAAGTGCGGGATAACTTATTTGTCGGATAAATCGATAAATGAACAATATCGCATCAAAAAATGACATTCAATATAATTTACTTCATTTATACTTTTATTTCGATCCGATATTTTATCATTTATCTCACGGATAGTTGTCCTGAACTTTATCTGGAGATGGAAATATCAGCCCTTATATAGCTGGCGCATAGTTTTATAAATAAGCTGGGGATCTTATCTGAACCTGCTCCTTCATTGAAATCAAGAGTCGGCACTAACTCTTGTACCTCAATATTATTCACATAAACTGTACCAAGATCAATGTTACAATCGCATATAATTTCTTAAGACTGGAAAGTAATTTTTTGTGCAACCGGACGCGAAATAAGCATTTCGCAGCCGCAATACAGGCCGCGAAATTAAATTTCGTGACCTTGTTATGGTAACGGCCGCGAAATTAGGTAAACAATCACTTTGACATTTGAGAATTGCATGGTTTTGTTTATCAATGTTAATTCCATAGTCACCTTGAAAGCTAACTTTCTATTTACAATGAAAATTAATAAAATTTGTAATTACATATTTTTTACGGTTGCACAAAAAATATTTTGTACATCTTGTCCGCGAAATCCTTTAGCGCAGGGATGGCGAACCAATGGCACGTGTGCCATTATGGCACGCGACACAATATTTTGGGCACGTCACTGGTCACAAAATTCATTATGATGCACTACGAAAAAAAGTGTGAAGTAGGTATTATATGACGACCGAACGCGAGTGATCCCTACGCTACGGAATGTTCGGGTGCGTACTTCAAAGATTTTTATTGTTGATTGCTTGGAAGAAATCAGACTGTTTCTGCAAAATGAGGGAAAAGTTGAAGAATACCCACAGTTGTTGGATGTTATGTGACTTTGATGTTTTTTACAGACATATGCCAACATTTACTTAAGTTAAACATGAAGTTTCAGGGCATAAATAAAACAATTATCGTCATGATAGATCTCATTCGCGCTTTTGAGGCTAAATTGCAAGTTTTCAAGAAACTACAATTATTTTCCAAATTTGAAAAAATATATCAACGATTTAGAAGTACATGAGAAACCAGACGAAGACCAAGTTACTGCAGAATATATTTCTGTGATTGATTCTTTAATCAAGGAATTTTCAGCGAGATTTTCTCAGTTCAAAGAATTATCAGAAATACTCAAGTTTATTATGTACCCTGATGTGACGTCATTTGATAAACTGAATTTGTCCCAATTCAATTGGTTGAAAATTGAAGAATTTGAAATGCAGCTGATTGATTTCCAGTCTAGTTCAATATGGATTCAAAAATTTATTGAAACAAGGAAAGAGTTAGAATTAATTGAAACAGAAAGATTGACAAGTAATATAAGTGAAAATGCTAATAACAAAATTTTGGAAACATGGAATGCGTTACCAGACACATTTAATTGTTTGAAGAAGCTGGCTCATGCTATTTTAACAATATTTTCATCAATCTATGCCTGCGAGTCATTATTTTCAGAGATGAATAACATTAAAGACTCGGTTAGAAAACGTTTGACAGATGGCTCCAGTTTAGCATGCATTCTGCTAAAAGTAACATCTTACAACCCTAACATATGTTATTTGTCATCTAATCTGCAATAACAGGTCACATTAATTTTTCTTTAATTTAAATTACCCGTATAATTGAAACATTGCAAAATGTTCCTATTTTTTGTAGTAAATAAAGAGTTTTGAGTTGATAGTATTTTTATTATTATTATTTTCCCAATAATCACAAAGTCAAAATTATTTGATGGCACGTCTATGACCTCATTAAACATTTCTTTAGAAAAATGGCACGTTGATACGTAAAGGTTCGCCATCCCTGTTTAGCGCCCTTGAGATTGTCTTGCCTCGACCGCAAGCGGCCTCAGCGACAATTTTTCTCTCAGTACGCTAAAGAGTGATTTCGCGGCCTTGATATACAAATAAATATTTTGTTGTATAAGAAAGCCGACTGAAAATAGTCAGTAAACATAGTGCATATTTCCTTACCTTCACTAGAATGGCGTTGATTATGAGTCATGCTAGAAGGAACTCCTTGTTTTCTTAGCAGAAGAGACATAGGACCAAAACTTTTTAATACTTTACAGTGCTTTAATGTTTATGTGTGTGTTTCAGAGAACGTGTCATACCATAAGCGCCTGCATGGGGGCGTGCGCTTTGTGCAATCCATACCCAAGAACCCCACCGGCAAGATCCTACGTCGTTTGTTACGCGATCAGCTCACCAAACCACAAAGCAAGCTATAACACTTTCAAATACTTAATCTAAAGCAACTTCATATCTCAACCAAATGTATTTAACTTGAATTATTGTATATTACGTAATAAGAATTAAAAGAAGCTATGTTGTGATTATGTGATTTGTTAAATAATAATAGGTTCAAATACTATTCAATTTTTCTATAAGTCAAAAACCATAATTTCTTTATTATTTTTCTTTTACGGTATTCGCGATTCAAGTTAGTTTTACCGCCATGTTTTGTGACGTCACAATGCCTAGCCAAGTAACAAATGAACTAAAAACTAAGTTAGTTGTGTATGTGAACAGCTATGGTAAAGAGAGTTTTGTGTTATTTAAAAGCAACGGCTGAGTCCCGAAATTATTGATTCCGGACACATAATTACATGTGGAACAAAATTCGTCGAAGGCAGTGGCGTAGCTACATATTCAGCGCCCTGGAGCAAGAAAAATCGATGCGCCCCCTTGTTTCTTGGAAGACGTCCAGTCAAATTTTGTATTGACTATAAAAATATAAACATATGTATTTATTTGCTGTTTAAAATATCTTATTTAATAGTTCTTTATTAAAAATTCAAAGCATTTCAATAATAAAGCAAATACATATATTAATAAAACAAAATATAATTCTTTAACTACGGAATACATACTTATATTAACTATATATTTTATGAACTACTTATTAACAAAATGTATACATTTTAAGTTTCCACATAATAAAACATCGCTTTCTCGCTTTTTCGCTCGCAAATCGGTCAATCACTTTATCTACATTAAGTTGACAAGCCATTGTTTTCTCAATTGATATAGTGGCCAAAGAGCTAAGACGGTGTTGTGACATGCTGCTTCTTAAATAAGTTTTAATTAGCTTCAGTTTTGAAAAACTTCGTTCTGCTGTCGCTGTCGTCACTGGTAAAGTTACAAAAATGAGGCATGCTGCAATAATATCGGAAAAGCTACTTGAGGCTGCGGTGTGAATTAAAAGTAGTTCAGCAACTTCATTGATAGAAGTAATTTCATTTAATTGATTGTGAAAACACACAAAACTAGGAGAAATGTCAGAGGGACATGCCGGTTGTAACAATTGTGATTCTTTCAAAATACTTTTATCAGATGACGCGATGAGGTATGTAGGCGATAAGCACTTAAAAAGTGAACATAATTGTCGGACGGAGTCAAATCTTGTAGTTAATTGAGTAATTATAATATCCATTACTTTATAAAACACCTCGACTTTGAAACATTGTTCATTGTTTTCAATGCGCTCATCTACTTGTAATTCATCAAAGAATTTTTTCACATGACGCAATCTTTTTGGGAAAAGAAGGTTCAATATTCCATAAAGTTGATAATTCAAGGGCATTGTTTTTAACAAACTCCCAATTATTCCTTAAATTCTGGAATTGGGTTAAGAGCGATGAGAGCATAGCAACTGACTTCTCTATATCTTCATAAGTACTTTGTAGTATTTTCGAAACTGTATTAATTGGTTCCACTATATTACTTTGTACTATTAGCAAAATAACTGTTGAAAACTGTTCAAAATAATTTATCAAGTTTCTAGCTTCACGTTGCTCATCATGATTTTTCCATTGAATGATAAATATGTCAATATTTTAATAACATCAAAATAACGAGAACGTAGTGCATCAAGAGCCTGACCACCATCGACGACCATCGTGTTGGACAAACTCGTTTCAATGTTTTTGCTAAATTATTTTGATTAGTTTCCATTAACATAGCCCAACGTCTAGCAGAACTGAAAAAAACGTAAATTTTTTCTAATTGTTCATTGAATTTTCTGATTTTCTGTACCATGTTAACACTGTCGTTGATCACTAGATTCAAATTATGAGAGCAGCAGTGCACCATTGTCTTTTCATGTTATCTTCAACGCATGCATATTGAGCGCGTTTGAAATCTACCGCTAAGTTATACAACTGCAGGGTATAATTATACTTATTGTAGCTTTTGGGATACCGCTTATTGCGCTATACACAATAAATTAATAAAATAATGCTAGAAGATTGTATGAAGTTATTAAAATATTAAATAACAAATTCATTGAAAAACTGAAATAGATATTCTGCACTACACAAGGAAATAGCTATTTGTGTATTAAGAGCGCAAAATGGGACATTGTCGATTGAGAGGTTGTTGCCGCGCGACGCAGGAGCGAGGCATTCTCTCGAAATCGACAATGTCCATTTGCGCTCGAAACACACACAAGATTTTTTCTGCAGTCGCCACAATGGGGTCCTCCACCATAACAAAAATTTATTTTTTATTTATTTTTACTTATCGGTTTTTTCTACTTTGTCGCTCTAGAGAGGCAAAGTGACATTTTGCGTTGACAAAAGAGAGCGCAAATGGCTACTTTGTATATAGACTGTAGAAAAAAAAATATATAGCGCTAAATAGTATCAATTAGAAAAATTTTTTCGCTCTGCCAAATTTTGCGCTCTCATAATTAGTGCGCCTGGAGCAGTTTGCTCCAACTGCTCCACGGTAGCTACGCCACTGGTCGAAGGAGATAAAAATGAAATAAATATTTTTGATTTGTGAACACTTTAACAACTTTTAAAGCAGAATTACACAAATGAGGCCATGCACTATTTTTCATTTTAACTTTCATCGATAGAGTAATGAAAAATAATAGATCCGTATTTTTTATTTTTCCTCAAATCGATCTTTAATACTGACAAAAATGTAATTAAAAATGACATTGTTCAAAACGCGGCTGATTTTCTCCGCCTCGTCCCTTGCCCAGTGACGTTAGCATTTCATCAACGCGGCTATTTTGATTGTCACATTAGATTAAACGTCAAAGTGACATTTAAAGATAACCTGATATTTACGAAAGTAAACATGTACCTCGTGATACAAAAAACCCGAAAAACAGTTACTGTTTGTATTGAAAAACACAGATTTGATACGCAACAAAGCAACAGTTATGAAATTCTAAGAATACCCAACGAACAACGTAGACAAATGTTAATCAGACGAAAAAGTGAAAATGAATGACTAATGACCAGCAGCTGAGTGATACGTGGATAACTTCAGGTCAAATGAAAATTATATTTATAAAACTGAATAGAATGATGTTATATTGATATATTATAGCATTTCTATCAAATTTTTATATATGTAATTCTCAATTTATAGTCTATATAATTTTTCCGGTTATTTCCTACCAAGATTCTTGAGCTGAGGTATGGTACGAGGGTTGCGCTGAAAACTGTTAGTTATTAAAAGACCGTTGCATTTTTAAACAAAAAATCTTTATTGTTTTTCAAAATATTCTCCATTCAGACTAATACATTTGTGCATTCTTTGAAACAACTCTTTAAAACATTCGGAAAATTCATTTTCTGAAAGGTTCTCAAAAATTCTTTGAATTTCTGTAACTGCTGGAATAGTAGTTTGTACTACAAGAGTGGATATGGACATTCCACTCGAGTTGTACAGCATACTTTTTCTACGACTAACGAAAAGAAGGAAAATGTGAACTATAGAAATTTAAAATTTTATTGAACATTATTAATTAATATCATTTTATGTACTTGTTTTCCTAGGCTTACTTCATGACATTTGTTATTAAAATAATATTTTATTTTATAAGTATACAATACTTTTACATACTACTTACGATTTTTTATTGCCAAATCTAAAGGATAACCTTGACTTGGCAATGCGATATTTCATACCGTTCTGATTTCCATTTTTATACGTTCTTTTTCAATACTTACAATTAATTCATAATATAATTCAGTTAATTGTTATTAAATTATTCAAATCTTTTTTAATACCGAAAATGTTTCCATCTAAATGACAACATTGAAATGTCAAATATGACATTTGTATCGTTCGTCTTCTTAATCTTGTAATAAATGAATAGATAGTTGCCTAGGTTACACGACTTCGAGATTTGTGATTCGTGGATTTCATATCCATCCTAGAATGGATATGAAATTATATCCCTTTAGTTAACTAGTATTGCCTACATATCCATTCTGCAGATTGTGAAGAAATGATAACTTTTTCAAGTGGGAGTAGAAAAAATCTTTTACCTCGCATCATTTTTTTAACAATTGGAAACAAATAAAAATTGCACAGCGCCAAATCTGGGCTGTACGGAGGATGAGTTACCAATTAAACTCTTTCAAAAAATCCAATGTTCTGGCCTCAGTGTGGGAGGATACGTTGTCATGATGGATTAAGCAGGTCTCGCCCTCGTCGAAATTCGCGGGACCAATGACTAACAGCGGATAATGAAGGGGCAGCATCGCCAAAAGTTGCTATCAAATTTTCATGGCTTTGCTGGTATCGTAATAGTCACAGAAAATCATAGCTCTAAAAGCAGTTCGCGGAATGCGCATTTTAACTGAATTAAAAATGCAAAACTACCTAACTTACAAAATTAACTACGTTTCACAAGGAAATCGGCACGTTTGACAATTGTGGGTAACGAATGTCAACTAATGCGACATTAAATTTTTGCAATTGTTTCTAGCCAATTGAGCTTCCATTGCCTGCTACTAACTATTAACAGAGCATCCCTCGTAGTAGATAGGGCAGGTTAGGGTACCTTTATAATCAGGGTATGGCCATGGGCCAAGATCGCCGTCATTGTCGGTAATTCATTTCCCTATTTATTTGTAATAAATGTGATATTATATTATAAAATAATATTAAATTATCACACTGTGAATTTAGAAAGGTAATAAAAATTAATTTATTTAAGAGATACACAATTATTATTAAGACATACATTTAGAGGTTATGTAGAATATATGATATGGGTTGTTATTATCACATCTAATTTAATATCTGTAGTTCTTATTTACATAATAATTGTATATTCTAAACTTACCTTTTAAAAATTTAAATGATTGTGCTTAATATTGGTAATTTATAGTTGTCTTCAATTTGTCAGTAATCGTGGTGGGTATTTTAACAACCTATACAAGTAAATAAAATAAAACTATTACTTACACTTTAAATACATATTAAAATGATAATTAAATGTGTTTTTCATTAAAATAAAACAAATACCCACGAAAATACATAATAATTTGCGCAAGAACAACACATATAACAGACGGTCCGGTAATGGCGGACGAAACGTGAGCCACGCCATGGCCATACCCTGGTTATACAAGTACCCTAGGGCAGGTTAGGGTACCTTTATAACCAGGGTATGGCCATGGGCCAAGATCGCCGCCATTGTCGGTAATTGATTTTCCTATTTATTTGTAATAAATGTGATATTATATTATAAAATAATATTAAATAATCACACTGTGAATTTAAAAAGGTAATAAAAATGAATTTATTTAAGATATATACAATTATTATTAAGACATACATTTATAGGTTATGTAGAATATATGATATGTGTTGTTATTATCACATCTAATTTAATATCACTAGTTCTTAATTACATAATAATTATATATTCTAAACTTACCTTTTCAAAATTTAAATGATTGTGCTTAATATTGGTAATTTTTAGTTGTTTTCAGTGACAGTAATCGTGGTGGGTATCTTAACAAACTACACAAGTAAATAAGATAAAATATATTACTTACACTTTAAATACATATTAAAATGATAATTAAATGTGTTTTTCCTTAAAATAAAACAAATAGCCACGAAAATACATAATACTTTGCGCAAGAACAACACATATAACAGATGTCCCGGTAATGGCGGACGAAACGTGAGCCACGCCATGGCCATACCCTGGTTATAAAGGTACCCTAGGGCCATTGAACTCTATACTATACGTACCTGGAAAGGCCACGCGCATACAAACCACTGAGGTAACATTATTTTTATGCAACCCGCTATTGTGACGTATTGCTATCTCTTTCTAGCTTAAAGGCGCGATTGATATGTTAAGAGCTTTGTGTAAAATATGAAGCGTAAATTCAAATAAATTGTTTCTGTACTATCTATTAACATTTTAAAAAATTAAACATTAGACAGTCATGCTTTTATGATATGAACCTGCATTTAAAAAAAAATATTATTATTATTATTACTGGACTTTGATTTTAATGGGACAAGAAAAATCGGTAACATTTTTTCTTGTTTCTTTTAAATCAAAGTCAAAATTTATTAATATTATATATTAATAGATTTTAATCATTCTTTTTTAAAGTATATCAAAAGTATGTTTGTATAATATCGAATTTTTTAAAATGTTAGTTCTAGTACAGGAACAATTTATTTGAATTTTCGCTTCATATTTTAGTTCAGGAGTACACAATGCTCTTAATGTTTAATTTATTGTATTAACGATATATTTAATAATTAAAAACACAATTTAATGTTAATAAATAAAATATGTTGAAATTAAAAACATTATTTATTTATTATACAAAATAAGTAAAAATATTATTTATTACATAAAATAAGTACAAAATAAATACAAAGGCATAATTTATCATAACAATTTTTAAATAATATTAGCTTTGTCATTTTTTGGCGTATACTTGAAAATTTTCCGTGTAATTTAAAATTTAATAAGTTTGCATAAAGATGCATTCTACATTTTAAGAAAATATTAATAATATTTCTAACTACTTGTATTTCATGTAAGTCTTCACATATATATTCTTCAGTATTGGATGTTTTGGTTGAAAAACTTCTAAATTTTGCAAAAAGTGAGTAAGGGCTGAATTTTGCATCAATTTTTTTAGATCCATTTTATTTTTCAATAAAATTTCATTTTAACTATACACCGAAATTGTCTTTCTGTGAAATGTACAGTTTTGTAGAAAATATTTGACTCCATTTTTCTCTTCGTATTGCTTGGATCCAATATTTAAGAATATTTGGTCGTTTAAAAGGAAACCTATACAGAAAGTTCAATTAATTTAATAACTGACGATTACATTATAGTACTACGATCCTACGAATTGATAAATCATGTGGAAAATACTACAGAACCATAATATAATATGTTATTGGAAATCAGAAATAAATACAAATAACCAAGAAAGTATTTTTTCGATCATTTCCTGCATAATTTCCCAAATTATTGTTTTAAATCCATGAAATATTGTAGGTTAGTTATTTACGTATAAAAAGATATTTTATTTCTTCCATCTTGTAAATTATTGCCACCGTAAGCAACACAGTTGATAACCATTTTTCAATAAAATGCCAATAGACGTTATAAATTGCACATACACTACAACTATAACATTATTTCTCGATATATGAATAATGGAGTTAAACACACGTTAGAGTGTGACACAAATACTGCACACTACGCCTGTCCTTGTTCTTTGCGCCTGCCTCACTGACTCTCATTTACTCCGCATTGACGAGGCCTTTCCAGTTACGTTTAGTATAGAGTTCAATGCCTAGGGCAGGTAGGCAGAGCGCGCCGCCCACGGAATGTGTAGAATTTAATTATCTATAAATATTATTTGAAACAATTTTGTCTAAAATTAATTGGGAACTTTTGCTCAAGAAAAAACTGTTTCCCATGTTAAACGCTATGACACGCTTTTTAATTAACACCCCGTATAGGACAGTGTAGGATTGTATGACCGAATTAATCTTACTATACATACAAATGAATTAAAATAATTATTATCTATAATTTATTTAAAATAAAATAATTTTTACACTACAATAAAAAATGAAATAGGTACAACTTAAGAAAAACTTACATTTAATGGTCATATACGATAAAATTTAATGCTTCCATTTAATTTAAGGTTTAAGTAGACATTTGTTTGCAAAATTTAAGTGAGCTTTATAAACCAAAATTTACTTGGTAATTAAATTTTAATTGGGGAATAAATTTGTTTATAGAATAGGACCTAACCAACAAATCAGTTATGCACATCTACTGTTATTATATATTCTTCCATGTGGACAGACGTACAATTTGGGTATTAAATTATTGGTTGTCGTAACCACACAAACGTAGTAGATACTTTTGTTGCTCAGAGCGCCCGTTTGTCCGAAATTTGTGCATATCGGGACAGGGTATAAGTCATCTGGACAGCCATCGGTCAAGTTGTTCTTACAGTACGTGGTGATTGGGTCGTAGGAGTGGTGTTCGTCGCATAACAAGCTGGTGATTCCAACACTTCCCTTTTCTATCGCGATGTCGTTGGAGTCGCTGCGCACTGTTACGCAGTGGTGGTACTTTCTAGAAGAAAATATACAGAGTAATTGAAAAAAATTGGAACACATAGCTATTTTCGTTATTATTAATTGTAGACCTACGAGACGATACCCAAAAAAATCTTGCACGATGATTTTTTTATTATTTTAAAAAGTCTTAATTGTTTTTACTTTAACTGCATTTGATTTTTAATGTCCACATGACGTCACAGCGACAGCTACACCTATTGATTCTCTCGCAGTCGCACAAGCTCAATAGAGCACGAGCAGACACGTGACTCTAGCTACCTTGAAGTGCTTTTAATCTGCTGGAGCCCGATTCTAATTCAACTTTTCGACGTGAAATAATTTTTTGGCCTCCTAAAGTGTAAACATAACAATCACACATCGTTGGCGTCCATGGTAGTTGCGATTTTACACATGCCATGACTTTACCGCACCGAATAAAGTAATACACACTCATATTTTTAAGTTTTAATAGGCCACTAATAAAGAAATCTACTTTGTAATAATAAAGAGTGCCTACAAAAACGCTAGCTACCGCAATTTTCGTACAATAATAGTAAATAAATAAATAAATAAAACTGAATTTCTTTTAATTTAATCCGCCAGCGCCATCTTTTGGCATAAGTCTCAGTCGGCGATCGGCAATGTCAATATGTCAAAATTGTCAAATGATAAAATAAGTGGAATGATTGATGAGAATTATTTTATTTCAAATGTTTGAAATTAATTTTAATGAAGAATGTCGAAAAGGGTAGGTAACATTAGAATCAATCATGTAGTTGTAGTCTGTAGGAACTACGTATGTAGGAACTAATCTACCTAACCTTAATTTCCTTCCAGCATAGCAGCATAGACAATAGACATCCCTAATAAATAAAATAATCAAAGTGCAAATTCTTGGTCTTGTCCCAACCCAACCTCTCAATTGTTGACTTTTTTTCGTCACATCACCGTATGAAAACTTGATAATATCTCTTGTAACGGGCATTTGATTTTTCAGAGAGTAATTCCGATGAAACATTTTTTGCTTGTTCACGTAACTCTGGCGGAGTAGATGTTATAGATTCGTCACTGTCTGACATTCTTCTCCTTGATAGATATGATTACAAATATAACAAGAAATACAATTTTTTTGATTATTTTGACGTTTCGTTGGTTTTCAAAGCGCCTTGATGCTGAGCCTACAATAAATTGTTTTGATAGCAGCTCGCTTGATGACAACAATGGTTTAATGTGTGCGTTAGGTATTTGTACAACGCTCGGTTTTATTGCAGCACTCCGCTGCGCGTCGTGCTTCAATATAGAACCTCGCGTTGTAAAATAACACCTACCGCACGTATAATGTAAATAACTATTAATCGTCGTAAAGCTACACGTAGGCATTTATGAGTTGAGTCAGGTACTAAAACTAAGTTAGGCTCGGGCCACACTATGCGTTTTGGAGGGACCGGTTTAACAGGACTGGTTGACCGGGAAGACAACAACTTATTGTTTTAAATGAATGCGCCCACACCGATGCGATTGCGGTCCGGTTGCCGGATACTACCGCAGCATGTTGCGGTGTGACGGGACGGTTAATTTGCCGCATGACAACTACAATACATTGGAGATAATGCGAGCGTTCACAAAGGTCTAGTTTTGTTTTTTAATAGACAAAGTATACTATTTGGGCTCTGCACTGGTCAGATATTGGTTCGACTGTGTCCGAATCGGGATGTCATTGCTGCCGTCCCGTTTAGCAGGATATATGTGGAGCTTTTCTAGAAAATAATGGCAGCTGTATATAAGGGACGTAGCTATGCTCGAGAGACAGTCAGTTACATACAGAGTTATAGAGACATTGACATGAAGTGTTAGAGAGTAAAGTGTTAGTGAGAAGCACAGCAGTATCGTAGTGAGCGTATGCAGTTGATGTCGAGTAGGTACTCGGGAAGTTACTGGTATATTGGGATAGCTGTGGATGTAAATACTCGGTAGTGTTGACGAGTATTGGGAAGCTATAGTGTGCAAGAACAATAAAGGCGAGTCAGAAAGTTACTGGTATACCGGGATAGCTGTTAAAGAGAATACTCGGTAGTGTTGACGAGTATTGAGAAGCTAGGTATATGGGGACAGTAACGGTAAGTGGAAGCCAATACTCGGCAGTGGTGTTGAAGAATTGTGGCATACGGACAGTCGGTGATACTGAGGCTGTGGAGGTTAGATAGAGATTACATAAATAGGCAGATAGTGTGTGGTGAAAGAAGTGACTTCTGTCCGAGCAGTTAAATATACAGACGCTGTTGAGTCATTTGAATATATAGACGTTGTGGAGGTCAGTAGGCGGACAGTTGAATGTTATAAGTATATAGTGATATAAATATAGTGTTGTAATATCGCGTAAACAGTCTATAAGAGTCTGCAACAGACCGGCAGTCTAAGATTGGAACGCGTAGTGAAATAAATAATTTGTAATATCGTGGAAATAAATAGTAGTGTTAATTAGTTAAATAAATAGTGTTAGTATTAATGTTATCTAGTTAATTATATTTTTAGTCTTAATTAGTTTTTAATAATAATATTGGTAATAGTAACTTTCATTATAGTTTAATAAACACTTAATTTTAATTAATAATAATTGTCTAATATTTACACTTCGCCCAGATAAATAAAGACGTTACAATATATACGCTTTACAAGCCGTTCACTCTTCATTCTCTCCACATGACCAAACCATCTCAACTGGCAAATTCCTACTCTCTTAACAACATTCTTCCTAACCATATATTCTTCATACACCAAATTATTCCTCACGCGATCTCGTCTGTAATTGAAAATACATAAGTCACTAAATATAATAATACTTTAATAATAATACTTTATTTTTCGTGATGTACAGTAATACATATGAAAATTGTCAAAGAAATGCAAGTAAATATTATATTAGGTCAGATTGATAAATATTCGTCCAAGCTATAAAAACATTTTTCAATGAGAAAATTTTTAAACTTAATTTTAAAATTTGTGATATTCTTACATGATTTGATGGTAGGTGGTATTTTGTTGAAAATGTCTACGCCCATGATATCCGGCGAATTCCGAGCACATTTGTACCTGGTTAGAGGTTTACGCAACTTTTCCTTGTTTCTGGTACTAATATTAGAGATATTGAAATTTGAATCAAATTTATCTTTATTTTTGAATACATAGATCCCAGTTTCAAGAATATATAAGGACACGATTGTCAATATTTTATATTTTTTGAAATAAGGCATGCAAGATTCATAATTCGGGATACCTGCAATGCTTCTAATTATTCGTTTTTGATTAATGAAAACTGTTTTACTATACGAGGATGCACCCCACAGACCTATACCGTAACGTAGATTGGACTCTACCACAGAATGGTAAAAAATTAAAAGTTGATGAAGATTTAATTTAGTTTTTAAATGTCTTATTTGATAGCAAGAGCTATTTAATTTCTTACATATGTATTCACAGTGGCATTTGCTATTTAAATTTTCATCTATCATCATTCCAAGAATTTTAGTTTCATTTACAGAGCAAATATTATTATTTTGTATATGTAAATCTATATCATTTGTATTTTTGTTCTTAAACTGGATAATATTTGTCTTGGAATAGTTTAAGAAAAGAGAATTATTTGTGCACCAGTTAGAGATAAGACAAGGTGGTATTAATTATATGTGACAACTGATCATCTGTGCTTGATATGAGTAAAGTTACGTCATCCGCGTACATTATAGTCGAACTTGTATCTTTTAATGCTTCAAATAAGTCATTAACATAGATGCAAAATAGAATGGGTGCAAGAATTGTGCCCTGTGGTGTCCCTATATTTGACGACAATATGTCGGAGTTACATCTCGCTCCTGTTAAATTTGTTAGACTAACATATTGTTGTCTATTAATTAAAAATGTTTCAACCCATTTCAGGGGTACCCCACTAACACCAGCCGATTCAAGTTTCTGTAATAAGATGTTATGATGATATAGGCGAAAATATCTTGTTTAAATATATTAAAATTCAAATTTAATTTTTGTTAGCCCCCCTAAATGTTATTTCTAGATCCGCCACTGTCCATCGAAATCCGGACACCTGTCTGTATACAATAAAATATTCTTACCTGCAGTTGAAAGGATCAGGAAACACTCCCGTTGCAGTACACTCAAACGTATAATCCATCACACAAATCGGGTTTGTTTCCCTGGTACAGTGATCTCTCAGACAAGTCTGTCCGGAGCTGCAGGTCTGTACCGGAACTTTATCGTAGCCGCCATCTTCGCCTTGAACGCAATTCACCAGCTTTTTGCAGTTGGTGCACTGTAGGCCTGGCTTCCTGCATTCTTTTTCTTCTTCGGTCTGATTGGCTAGAACTAGACGGAGATCTGTGTAGATGAAGTCATATTCATCTTCAGCTGAGAATGTCTAAAGAGATAATGACAATTTAGTTCTATGATTTAAATGTATGCTGCCTGAATGTAGAATATTGAATTGAACATTTATTATATTAAAACTAGACCGTAAAACTGTATGAAAGGTAAGGTACTATTATGTTTTAAAAAGTGATGAGTTTTTAAAATATGTATTAGAGTTTTTAATGCCCCTAACTTCTACGTCGCGCTCCAAGCAGCCAAGTGACGCGATATCGACGGATATATGACGTTACAAAAACGATTATGCGTGGGTCGAATCCAGACGCTTAAACTACTTATTTTGGCTGTGGGTGCACTATTTTAATTTTAAATATGGTACCTACTACCTATATGTTTTTAAAAATGCAAATAATACAATAAAAATAACATACTTTTTTATTAAACATACATTTAACATAAATAAAATTAATATCTATTACAAAAAATAATAATAATAATAATAATAATAATAATAATACTCCTAATATTAATATACAGGTATCTCTAAAACACATAGACATGGCTTAACACAGATTCCTTGTCCCAAAATAACACGATTTATAGCTATTAACAGACCTAGGAATTTTATGCACATCATAACTGCTGCAGATGTAAGTTTGAAATCCGAGCTCGTAGAGCGAGGATTTTAAGACATCTAAGGCCTGTTGTGATTAATAATATATACAAATAAAATAAATAAATATATCATCACGGCTTATTACCCATTGCTGGGTGTGCCAATCTGCTTTGTACACAGATGCGGTAATGATGAAATATTTGCACCGTGTGGGCGCTTACCACGCGTCACCTCACGGGCACTCATTGCTGGCGTGGAGAGTGCACCACAGGGGTCAAGTTTGTGCCATATAAAATTCGAAATATTTGGCGTCGGTCGGGATCGAACCCGGTTCCCCAGAGTCGCGACCTGACATTCAGGCACGCGGCCACGAGACCATATCCAAATTATGTACTTTATTCCTCATGTTTATTTTTAGAATAAAGTAGATCGTGAACGTATTTAGAACGATAGGCTAACGTTATCTGTATGTGTTAATGAAGAGCATTATATTTTCATTTTTCTATTTCGGTGTTCTTATGTTTCTAAAAAAGCACTGTTTATCACTGAAAACACGACGTTTAGAAAATCTATAAACGTACTGTTTTTGGCGCCTTTCATGTTCTAGAGGTGGTAGTCATGCTTTCATAACTGACAGATAACCTTAAAGTGGTAAATTGTTTGTGTTGAAATATTACTTCTAATTGTGGAGTTTTATCCTTTCTCTAGGTGATAGGACTAGCAAGAAAAGAAATTTATAGCTATAGCTGTGTTAGTTAAGAAAGAATAAGAATCTGTGAAGTTAAAATTTCAACTAAAAAATTATGAAACAAGAAACAATGCGCTCAGGTTTACTTTGTCAAAATAATTAAAACGGTAAGTTTTATTTATTACAATTTAAATTTATGGTAATGCAATTTTGAATTTAATGTATTGTTATTCCAGGCAGGTTATGAAATGTATGATGCACGTTACTTGAAAATGTTAACACTGTCTACTCAATTTGTGGCGGCTACTAGCAAACAAATATGAAAAGTTGACGTTTTAATCCATGATTTGCAGTTCCACGTTGTGGCGAACTATCGAATATATGCCATGTATGTGTTGTATTAAAAATTGTAAGAAAAGCTGTTGCCGTTATCTGTGCAACTGAGCAATGAGTGTTGTAAAAATAGTGGAAAATAAAAGTCTAGAGCAATAAATTGTTCATTAAAGTATTTCATTATTTAAAGAGTTTTATTTATATGTTGTTTTCTCAATAAAAAGGCTTGATGGTCCACGTAACGTCCTTCAATGATAATAACCAACACGAACCACCGATATGTCAAATCAGGATGGTTCATTAATAACCTTGGAGTTCATTGTATGTATTGGTTTTCCTCTTTCATAATTATATAATGCTTGATACGTTTTAATGTAAACAATCAGACAAAATCACAAGATACACAAACTGTCAAAATGTGAAATTTCAATTTTTACCGGGAAACGCTACCAACATAACTGATAAAAAAACACCAACTCATATTTTTGACAACTCCTTTTTTTTAAAAATGTAATTGTAAAATTACCTCAATAGAAAAAAATAGTATAAAAAACATGTATCATAAGGCCTGTTAACGCACTCGTCCTTTGTAAAACTCGCCTGGCGGCTCGTTTTCCAAACTTGGACTCGTACGTTAACAGATTGCCTTATGATATTTGTGTTTTAATGTACTATTTATTTTATTTTCATTTTGTAGACCATTGTTGACAAGTCAGTATGGTAATAATATTACCATACAGGCAGTTCTTACTTAATTACCAGCCTACTTTTGTACATGTAAACAATGGAATAATATCCTGAAACCGGTAAACATAATTTACCAATATCCGAAAAACCGAAAGTGTACCGCTCAGTAAAAAAAAAATTGCTTATAATGTCAGAACGCCTTGTTCGGTTTCTATGAAACTTAGGTGTCGCGACAATGATACATTCAATGGTAAACTTTTCTGTCTCTGCATAAGTTTTGATATCTGTAACGATTTAGGCAGAAAAAATTAAATATAAGTGACAGTGCACAGTGCAATTTTTAAAATAAATTTCGTCTAGCAATCTATCCAAATGTCAAACAACTATTTTTTATGATAGTAACATTTGTTTGTAGGTTGCCAATAATTTTCTCCGCAATATCCTATAATTATTAACATATCCGTTATTTCGGATTAATAGTAGTATTTTACTGCCATTATCATGACACGATTAAATAATGTCAGCTTTTCTCTTAAACAACTTAAAAAGATTGACAACTCATTTTTACTATGTATGAAATATAATTAAAATGTTAGAGCGAAATTATTGTGGGTGCCGCGCACCCAGACTTTTACTTTCTGTGGGTGCATGTGCGTCCGTGCACCCACGTAGTTTACGCCCCTGGTCGAATCGACGTGGTTTAACGAAGAAAATTTGACGTCGTTTATAGACGTTACATAGACGTGATACGTGACACAATATTCAAGGAAGATTTAGTACATTTTACATTTTTTTTTTAAACTTTTATCATTGCTTTCAGGTTCAAGAATCATAAAGGTAATTATCAAATATACTAAAATAATATTTTTTTGGCACACCCAGCAATTGGTAATATGCCGTGATGATATATTTATTTATTTTTTGTTAAAACAGCCATACATATAATTTACAAATGACTGAGACGGTCGCTGAACGTTTCTATAACGTGAACCTTGACAAGTCAATAATAAACGTGTGTCAAACGTTTCTTCAACGTCAAAATGACGTCAAGTAACGACGTCTTATCGACCAGAAACGTCGAAAATTTTACGTTAAAAATACGTCGCCTAAGGGCCGGTTGTACAATCACAGTTTAAACCGTGTTTTTTACAAATCCATGGTAATGCGCAAAAATCTTGTTGTACATCAACGTTTTACAGTTTATGCTTAGTTTAAACCACTGCACATTTGTTAAACTCTCGTGCTCGACCGTTTAAACTATAGGTAAATATAGTTTAACTTTAAACTGCCGATATTTTAAGCTGCAGTTTAAACTGTAATTGTACAACCGGCCCGTGTCACGTAATTGTTTCTATGTACATTTAAGCCTGCTTAACACAATCATAAGTTGTTATCAAATTTGTTAACAAATTGGTAATAAGTTAGGTAACAGATTGGTTTCATTGGAAACGAATGTTTATGGACAAATAGGTTGTTCTATTCCATCACAAATATCATTATAAATTTGGTCGTGTCAAACGAGCTTAAAGATTTGTATATCTTTAGTGATATCGGAGCAACTGTGTATACAATTTTGGGTACAACAATAACACTATTTTTATGCAAAAAAATACTGTTGATGACATATTTGGACATAATAACAACAAGAATGTAAAGTAAAAGATGGAAATTGACTATTTTTTAAATAAAAAATAGAAGAAAACTTGTACTCACGCCCGATTAAATTTCAATCACGCCTGATCACGCACGATAATTTTTTAGTGCCTCACGCTCACGTCCAATCACGACGCAAAATTTAAATTATATTCACGATCACGCGGGTCACGTCGTGACCCATCGTGACCCTACAAAATCACGGCCCGCGCCCACCTCTAATATGTATTTGTATTTAAAAATATTTTTCGTTTTATGCGTACAACCAGGTAAAATATCTGGCGAGAGGTTATGTGCTGGCCACATCAGATTTTTAATACAGTAATACGAATAATCCACAGATAAAATTTTAACCGGAGATTGTAACATTGGCCATAAGCCTCCTAAATCAAATAAAAATATAAGTATTAAGTATAAAGAGTTGCCACATCGAAATTTATTGGAAGCCAGAGAGAAAATAGAGTAAACTAAATCATTTACATACTAGTATAATACTTACGTAAACTACACAAACAGCGACAAAAACAAAATGCAGAAACTTCATTTTAAAATGCAAGTGCAATATTGTCGCTGCATTTATTTATATACGTACATCAGTAATTTGTTATCATTTTAATATCTATAAGTAAATCAATAATTAATTAATTAAATAAATAATAAATCATATCTTTTTTATGGAAATTTAATTTCTGTTAAGTGCTTCTTGAAAAATATTGATATGTCATCGTAAATGCTTCAATGAACAGATACCTGTATATTTTTTGTTAAAATATGAGTTTTTCCTGTTATTATTTACTTCTATTTTATAATTATTTATCTAAAAATTTGTAAAATAATCGTTTATAAAGAAGCACTTGCACTTTATCCAGCAAAATCTCAATAAGTAACACGTGGTACCGTGAGATTACTGAGTTTTCACGTTTTATGCACGATTAAAATTTTTTTGGGCCGCATAGATACTACCTGAAAGTAGCATCTTTGCACGATTAAACATTTTCTTTGGGGTGCATAGATGCTATCTGAAAGTAACATCTATGCAAGATTAAAATTTTTTTGGGGTGCATAGATGCTACCTGAAAGTAGTATCTATGAAAGTTTAAAAATTTTCTTTGGGGTGCATAGATGCTATCTGAAAGTAGCATGTATGCACCAGTGGCGCCGACTTTTTATATTTCTGTCGAGTGCTCGAAACCTAAAAAGAAGTATTCTAGATATACAATGGCAGCCCGTGCACCAAAACTTTGGTGATGCAAGGTATCCAGGAAAATTTTTTTTCCGTTCAAGGTCGAATGCCTTATAATTGAAAGTTATATATTTTTAAGGGATGTGAAGCTGCATATTTTTCCCCTTTCATGTACAAAAATAAATTGCCAGATCTCAGAACATTTTAGAAAAGAGAATATATTTAACTGATTGTTGATTTATCTGGATAAACTGTCTAAGCACAACACAATGTGCGACAATTATACATGGCCTAAGTTACATTACAATAAACGTGCTGGACAGGTTATGTTTATTTTCGATTTTCTAATGCAATATGCACTTATGTATTCTGTATCGTACTTATCATATTCATTTTTACAGCCTGTAGAAACAAATGTATTATCATTTAATTTTTTTATTCACTGTCTACCTATTATTGTTAGTATTGAAAAATTTAAGCAGGATGTTAAAATTAACATAGCGATTACAGATTACACCCCAAACATCTAATCTGGCTTGCTAAAATATACAGCAGATGTCGTGAACCATTCTTGTCTAGCACACGGGCACGCGTCTACAAGCTCATGCGCGCACAGCAAGGGGTCCTGTCCACGCAAATATATAATGTTCCGGACATTTCCTATGTTAGCGGTATATAGATATAGTTTAATAGGTATATTCGTATATATCGTTCTCTATCGTGCGGAGCACCCGACAAATTCGCTTGTCGGGTGCTCAAGCCCTAGAGCACCCACATAGTCGGCGCCACTGGTATGCACGATTAAATTTTTTTTAGGGGTGCATAGATGCTAGCTGACAGTAGTATCTATGCACGATTAAAATTTTTTTTAAGCAATAACGTTGAAATTTACATAATATCTAAGTCAACAGTCTGTCTACACTTCACTCCATTAAAAGTAGTTAGAAAGTAACTCAAGGTAACTATGTTACTTTTAATGAGTAACTAGTAAATAACTTAGTTCTTTCACCAAAGTAACTGGAACTTAAGTAACTTAGTTACTTTTTTTCTCGATAACTGTAACTAGTTACATTTTAAAAGTAACTTGCCAACAATTATTATGCACAATTTACTTAAAATAGAATAATTGTTACAACACTACAACTACTACACTAATGTCTGGTTTTATGAAGAAAAAATTAAATAGGTACAACTTAAAAAAAACTTACATTTAATGGTCACTTAAATAATATGCGATACAATTTAATGCTTCCATTTAAGTTTTAAGTGGATATTTACTTACCAAATAAATTTAAGTGAGCTTTATAAACTAAAATTTACTTGGTAACTAAATTTTAATTGGGGAATAAATTTGTTTATAGAATAGGACCTAACAAACAAATCAGTTATGCACAACTACTGTTATTATATATTTTTCCATGTGGACAGACGTATAATTTGGGCATTAAATTATTGCTTGTCGTAACCACACAAACGTAGTAGATACTTTTGTTGCTAAGAGCGCCCGTTTGCCCTGAAGTATTGCATATCGGGACAGGGTATAAGTCATCTGGACAGTCATCGGTCAAGTTGTTCTTACAGTACGTGGTGATTGGGTCGTAAGAGTGGTGTTTGTCGCATAACAAGCTGGTGACTCCAACTCTTCCATTTACTATCTCGATGTCGTTGGAGTCGCTGCGCACTACTACGCAGTGGTGGTATTTTCTAGAAGAAAATATGCAGAGTAATTGAAAAAAATAGGGACACATGGCTATTTTCAGTAATAATACAGGGTGAGTCTGGGAAGAGCCCCCCCCCTTTAACTTTTTTATTATAAGTAATAGAAAAAAATGGCTCATATAAAAGTTTTATTATTTTACATATACTATTTGACGGCAGATGTAGATATTTTTTATAAAGTCAGGTTTACAAGATACGACTATCAACTTTTATTTTTCAAATGGCAACCTATAATTATTTTAATAAAATAGAAACCGCCGTTTTTTTCTCTTTTCAACGATGTATTATTTTTTATTAATGTATTTGAAAAATTTCGAGAAAAATGAGATAATTTAGAAATATTAGACATAATTTTTAAACAAATATTATAGGTGGCTATGAGAAAATAAACATACATAAAATCACGCATTTCCCACTTAGTGGATTAGCATAAACCCGAAAGAATAAAAATAACATCAACCAAAAAATAATCACTCTCTCTTTCAACAACATTCTTACTAACCTGACATCATAGGTATAACATATATTCTTCACTCTTAACATATTAAAGTGACCAATTTTCGGTAGCGAAATACCGCAACCGGACCACAATAATAGTTACGAAACAATCATCCTTCGGCACACATTCCTGTCTAAGCACACTTCTTTCGCCTCGGCCACATTCATAATCGCATTCATACACGCTTTTCTTCTCTTCCCACTCGGAAACTTTCTCTCTTTTAGTACCTTATCAATCACATCCATCCACTTACACACTGGACGGCCATGCAATCGAACACCCTCAACTTCTCTACCAAGATATATACGCTTTACAAGTCGTTCACTCTTCATTCTCTCCACATGACCAAACCATCTCAACTGGCTCATTCCTACTCTCTTAACAACATTCTTCCTAACCATACATTCTTCATACACCAAATTATTCCTCACGCGATCCCGTCTTACATATTCACATACTCCACGTAAATACCTCATTTCCACGGCAGTCACTCTCTTTTTATGCTTTCCCGTCCATGCCCAACATTCGCTTCCATACATCAAACCAGGCACTAGCACTCCATTATACACACTTAAACGAGCTTCTCTAGATACGTTTACGTTTCGAGCAAACATACCTAGAGCACCCATTACCTTACACCCAGCAGTCACTCTCCTTTCAATTTCTCTATAAATTCGACCAATCCTTGACATCATGCTACCCAAATGCTACAAGAGTCTGCAACAGATTAGCAGTCTAAGATTGGAACGCGTAGTGAAATAAATAATTAGTAATATCGTGGAAATAAATAGTAGTGTTAATTGGTTAGATAAATAAATAGTGTTAGTGTTATTTAGTTAGTTATAATTTTAGTCTCAATTAGTTTTTAATAATTGTTTAATATTAGTAACAGTTATTTTTAATTATCTTTTAATATTTTCATTATAGTTTAATAAACACTTAATATTAATTAATAATAATTGTCTAAGATTCATACTTCACCCAAATAAATAAAGAAACGTTACAATATGTACAGGTATCTTTTTTAAATATATTAAAATTTAATTTTGTTGGGCCCCCTAAATTTTATTTCTAGATCCGCCACTGTCACGAGTAAGATATTCTCACCTGCAGTTGAAAGGATCAGGAAACACTCCCGTTGCAGTACACTCAAACGTATAATCCTTCACACAATGAGGGTTTGTTTCACTGGTACAGCGATCTCTCAGACAAGTCTGTCCAGAGCTACAGGTCTGTACCGGAACTTGATCGTAGTCGCCATCTTCGCCTTGAATGCAGTTCACCAGCTTGTTGCAGTTGGTGCAGTGTAGACCTGGCTTCGTGCATGCTTTGTCTTCTTCGGTCTGATTGGCTAGCACTAGACGGAGATCTGTGTAGGTGAATTCATCTTCATCTTCAGCTGAAAATGCCTAGAGATAATGGGAATTTAGTTCTATGATTTAAATGTATGCTGCCTGAATGTTGAATATCATGGGCGCCGTTTAGGGAGAGCAAGGGGGGCGCTTGTCCCTCTCCCCTGGAAATTAAGTTCAACCACTAATTTTTTTTAAGAAACAATTTCAGATTTATTATATAACCTCCCTAAAGTCGACTCTCTTACAATATACGTTCTCTACTTTCTTCTATATTTTGTATATGTCATTAAAGGCTGTATATGAGTATTTAACTTAATATTTATTAATATTGTAAGATTCACTTTTCGACTGGGCGCCACTGGTTTAGAAGCATAAACACTTGAACATGTCTCATCCTTTGGCGACCGCCCGTCCTTTAGTTCGGGTATAACCACAGTGCCGTGCGGGTGTGAAAGTGTCCATAAGAAAAGATTAGCTGCTTGCAGTAATTATAGGTGAGTGGTAGAACTCGCTGTCATTCTAATTATTATACAGGTATAGTGTGGTGTGAATCACCAGATGCTTGATTGATATTGTTATACACTGCTTGTGTATTTGATATGCATGGTATATGTGAAATATGCATTTGTATTATTTGTTTGTGGCCGCAAACATATGTAGTAGTTTCCTAATTATCCGAATAGTTGTCTGGGACAACTCTGGGTCCATGGAGCTATATGCTTCGAGGTGTGATAAACACCACCTGAGAGGCTGAGATACACGATAACGTCTGGGACGTTAAGAATAAACCTGGGGTTTATCATGATAGGTCTGGGACCTACACACGTGTGATCGTAAGCTAAACTCTCATAATGGGTTTGGGACCCATTGACCTCTGGGAGGTCGAGTTCTGGGAACTCACATGTCTGGGACATGCATACTGAGAGGCTGAGATACACGATAACGTCTGGGACGTAAAGGATAAACCTGGGGTTTATCATGATAGGTCTGGGACCTACACACGTGTGATCGTAAGCTAAACTCTCATAATAGGTTTGGGACCCATTGACCTCTGGGAGGTCGAGTTCTGGGAACTCACATGTCTGGGACATGCGTATGTGGCTACGGTACCGCTAGTGGCTCAGAAATGACTATTCTCGAGAGCCGTATTCCAGCAATTCGTCAATGCACTGGGTGTATACTTTTGCGGATAGGGGTACCGGAATCCACGAGGTGTTAGGCCGCATTTAATATGCGGGGCATTTGCCTAAGTCTGGGACTTGGGAGCAACCTTATTCCTGCCCCCCCCCCCTCCTGTCTATCTTGTTAGATGATAATGCACGCCTGTGATAATTGTTGTAAATTGGAATGACAATGTGTATTTTATTCCACTTAGGGGAACGTAGAGGACCAGTCCGTCGCTGACAAAGTTGCGTGTTTGGGAAAAGACGTCGATAACAGGTCAAAAAGGAAAGTGAATTGTATATGTTAGATTAATGCATGTATTATCGCCCATATATTCTAGTTAAATAATAAATGAAAAAGATTAACAAAATTAATAATAAAACCATAGCTTTTAATATGTAAAATGTAATTGCACACAAAATTCGGACAATACACAAGCATAAATCGGCGTCTGTCAATGTGCATTCGCTGCGCGTACCTTTACCTAGTTCAGCTTAGCAACAGCAACTAGCATACCCAGACAAATAATATACGCCCTACGACGCAACCTGTCCGTGCCTACGCAAGGTTTTGCGTGAATCTACTTAGTTATATTTATTGAATTTGTCTTCAATTTTGTAAGTTTGGGTCAGTTGTATTGTTCTACTTCAACGCCTAAATTTCTAATTTGTCTCAACATAATAGCAAGATATTCGTCCCAACTAGAACCAGTAACAAACAAGTTGCAAGGAATAGCAATAGATTTATTGGGTATACAAAAACATATAGAAGATTTAATATCATCATTTAAGGAAGAAAGGGAAAATTCGGAAGGATTTTTTGCAAGAATTTTTAAAAGCAGCGTAGATTTAGCTGAGGAATTTGATATTGAAAATAAAGTTTAAAGGATAACAGGTCGACAAACTCACAGAGGAAACGTTGTAGCAAAGACGGCAAAAGAATATAACCATTTTCAACCCTTTCTTGAATAGGGTGACCAGATTTATAAATTGCAAAACCGGGACATTTTTCAGAGAATTGTAAAACCAGTGGCGGCTGGTGCACCAAAATTTTGATGAGGCAGTATATCCAGAAAAAAAAACGATTTTTTTTCGTTCAAGGTCAAATGCCTTATAATTGAAAATTACTTTTTTTCACGGGATGTGAAGCTGTATGTTTTTCCCCTTTCATGTACAAAAATAAATTGCCAGCTCACAGAACATTTTAGAGAAGAGAATATATTTAACGGATTGTTGACTTAAATAAAAATAATATACATATAATTTAATATGTCCTAACTCATAAATCCCAAAATCCATACGTTTCGTAAGCAAAGTACCAGTATCACAGACACACACAATTGTGAATACGCATGTCGCACGTACACATTGCAAACTACCTTAATTTGCAATTTGCGCAGAAACGCACTTATTTTAAAATGAAGAATTAAAATTATATAAAACAATTAAAAATTTATAATGGCAGTTTCTGAAACTATGGAAATTTATTTGTAGGATATTTTCTTGGATTCAAAGCTTCAATTGGTTATTTTTATTTAATCCTGTTTTTAACAATAAAGGATTAAATAAAAATAACCAATTGAAGCTTTGAATCCAAAAAAATATCCTACAAATAAATTAAAAATTTAATAATGAAATAAATATATCAGTCGATAGATGATATAAGTAATAAATTTGGAGTCGGGTATGAAAACCGGGACAATTACGTGTCCCGAAGATGTTCATTGGGATACCGGGACATACAACTCAAAACAGGGACGAATCCCGGAAAAGCGGGACGTTTGGTCACCCTATACTTGAACTCTGGTATCTTTGTAATTACGTTTTCCCAACATACTATAGCGTTGCGTTTTCCATATTTCATTTACACCCGATTAACATCAAGAAGCATGCTGTGGATCCAGATATCGTGAAGAAAATCTCAGAGAAATATGGCATCGAAACTTTGGAAGCGGAATATTTAACGTGAGTGCACATTTGGAAGGTATAAGAAGTAGCAGAAAATATGGATCTTGCAAAACTAATTTCAAAAGAATGTGAATTTATTCCTGATATGAAAATTGCTTTCCATATTTTTTTGACAATGCCGCCAACAACATGTTCAATAGAGCGTTCTTTCTCTTTCACTTTTGAATACAGAAATACGGATAATCCACAGATAAAATTTTAACCGGAGATTGTAACATTGTAAAGAGTTGCCACATCATAATTTATTGAATGTCAGATAGCAAATAGAGTAAACTAAATCATTTACATACTAGTATAATACTTACGTAAACTACACAAACAGCGACAAAAACAAAATACAAAAACTTCATTTTAAAATGCAAGTGCAATATTGTCGCTGCATTGACACTTAACCTTATATACGTACATCAGTAATTTGTTATCATTTTAATATCTATAAGTAAATCAATAATTAATTAATTAAATAACAAATCATATCTTTTTCATGGAAATTTAATTCCTGTTAAGTGCTTTCAATTATCAAAGTTTAAATTTATAAAATTTGATTTATTAATGGCATGTATTATAAATTTATTTTTATAAATTTCAAATATATCCCTATACCTATCTCTTGAAAAATATTGATATGTTATCGTAATTGCTTTATTGAAGAGGTACCCGTATATATTTTGTTAAAATATTTATTTATTTTTTCCTGTTATTATTTACTTGTTTTTTATAATTATTTATCTAAAAATTTGTAAAATAATCATTTATAAATAGGCATTTGCACTTTATCCACCAAAATCTCGATAAAGTAACACGTGGTACTGTGAGATTACTATAAGTTTTCACGTTTTCGAGATATCTCGAATTTTTGGAACGAGTAATGTCTACAAGATTTGCACTAGTCTACCTCTACAGTCTAGTCTAGACGACAATGGGGGTTTCCACCGTAATAAAAATATTGAAAAATAACACTATTACACTAAAATATATCATAAAACATTTCTGAAAACACTACTCAAATGGTTAAATATATTTCCAATTTTTTAAAAATGAATGAAAACAATTTACTACGTTTGAAACGCTGCCAGCCAGTGACGTCATTTGCCGGAGCGATTTTAGTTTCTATGTTATCCGTCAATATATATATATATATATATACCGTGTGTCTGTCTTAAAGGTGTACATAGGAGATTAACATGGGAAATTAGTTTTTTGCAATTTCCTGCTCGCCTAATTATTTTAAGCAAAAACGCGTCAAATAAAAGTTTTAGGGCATAAAATTCTGCATCTAAATCAATAAACAGAATTACCTGTACATGCTTTGTAACGACAGAAATTAAATATGAAAATTTCGAAAATTACGTTGAAAATATCGACAGCCGTGGAATTGAACAAAAAATAAATAAATGCTTGATGTTTTATCAAATTGTCAGAAACGTCAAATACATTAACTTACGTTGTGACAGATAAAACGTCAAGCATTTATTTATTTTTTGTTCAATTCCATGGCTGTTCAACGTAATTTTCGACATTTTCATAATTAATTTCTGTCGTTATAAAACATGTAAAGGTAATTCTGTTTATTGATTTAGATGCAGAATTTTATGTCCTAAAACTTTTATTTGACGCATTTTTGCTTAAAATAATTATGCGAGCAGGAAATTGCAAAAAACTGATTTCCCATGTTAATCTCCTATGTACACCTTTAAGACAGACACACGGTATATATATGTGTGTGATGGAGTAGTTTACAATATTCGATTTTACCTACATACATCAAATACATTCAATATCTTCCTATGTGATAATAGATGGCAGCACATTCAAATTGGAACATTATATTTAAAAAATAATGAAGTAGGTATTATAAACTAGTTAAAAATGTGAATACAATACAATTATTATTATTATTATTATTATTATTATTATTATTATTTGCCGTATGTTATATTGGTAAAGCATTTTCTAAGATATACGTAATTTATAGATTATTGTATTTCGTGGATTAAATATTTGTAAAGTATTTGGTAAATCTCCAGCAACGAATTCAAGGGATTACCAGAAGTTATGCCTTTGCCTATAATTATTTATAAGTTGAAACACCCGTAAATGAATATTTATGGAAAAACCAGGATACAAACATTCCACCCAGATGTTCAGTTGACGAGGGATTTGGAATTTTTGATTAGGATTCGTAACAAATTAAATTATAAATTATGTATGATATAATTTATCTCTCTAAATATTTTGTAAGTCTTATTATCTTGACGTCGTACTCGAAAGATTCGAAGTTCAGTTCTTTAATTCTAAGAATTGTAAGGTCACAAACAAACTCATTTTTGAAATAAAACATTTGTTTGTAGTTCAGTTAAAACTCCTATCCTTACCCCTATGCGTTAGTTCAAGAAAACTGTAATAGAAGAGTGTTAGTACATCATCAATTGACAGATGACGCCACTAGAGACTCATGCACCATCTGTTGAGCATAAGCTACATTAGGCCTTTTACGCGTTGTCGGAGCGGTAAAAATTGGCCGTTCAAACGAGTTGCAAAAAATACTGTTTTCAATATTTTTTTACAGAAAACCTGTTATGATAAAAATGTTTTATTTATTGTAATACATATAAGTTTTCATGAGGAATAACATATAAAAAAATTGAAAAATAGTGGAAACCCCTATTGGGATATTTCATTTTATTAAGATGCGAAGATGGCAAAATTTATAAATGTATTGCTGTCGGGCCGGATGCGGCCCGTGGGCCGTAGGTTGGGCCCCACTGGTTTAGATAGTAATTGTACAGGGCCGGCGCTAGAATTTATGCCGCCCTAGGCAAGACATGCATTTGACGCCCTTAACCCCCGTCGTTATAAAAGGTTGTTTTCGATTGACATTAAAAGTGCATTTTTTTTACAGCTAACAGTTTGTAAAATGTTACTTTTGCTATTTTGGTATTAGAATATTTTTACTGCCTATTAGATAGCAACCGTTCAACAAACGCATAGCAACATAATTTTATGGCGATAACTTTCATAATAGGTATTAAAAATACTAAATTAATATTAATTTTCATTCGGCAAATAATGTATTCAACACGGCACTAAACACAGATTTACAGCTTCGACAGTGAAACGGCAGCTTCTGCTGTAAATCTGATATTTTAGTGCCTAGTTATTAGTTAAACAAATAATTATTTTTTAAATACCTTAAGTGGGAATAAATCCGTTCTTCTTAATTTTTATTACGTTTGTCTTATTAGTTTATCGACTTTGTAAAGTTGAAGCAACTATTTCACCAACGTATACGAGTTCATGTCTGAACAAAGGACGAATGCGATAACAGGCTTTTGGACATGTTTTTTATACTTTTTACCTTTCGTCACCTTTAGGTAAGGAAAGTATTCTGGTCAAAAAATTCGGTGGTGAGTTTTTAATGAATAAACACGTTTTAGGGTCCCTAGAATACGATTTTACTATTTTTACGATAATCTCTCTCTCTCTCTCTCTCTCTGTCTGTCTGTCTGTCTCTGTGTGTGTGTGTGTGTGTGTGTGTGTGTGTGTGTGTGTGTGTGTGTGTGTGTGTGTGTGCGTGCGTGTGCGTGTGCGTGTGCGTGTGCGTGTGCGTGTGCGTGTGTGCGTGTGTGTGTGTGTGTGTGTGTGTGTGTGTGTGTGTGTGTGTGTGTAACAAAATTTTCGTCTACGATAACTTCCATACTACAATTCTAAAAATTACATTCATGTGAAGAGCTGATTAGATTTTGGTTAGAATTGGACAACCGGAAGTACCGTCATTTAAAGATTTTAACAGTTTTTCTTGAAAAAGCTATGTGAAATATCATTTTTTCACATTTAATGTTATTATAAATATTAAAGAATATTTTATTCTCTATACAACTTGACTGCATTTTATATTTAATATTAAATGGATATAAAGTTAAAAAATTATAAAGAAATTAAATTTCATAAAGTAGCTATGGAAACAGCTACTATATTAAGAAAATTCTGATTGAAAGATGTCAGTGTCAAGTAAAATTGACATAGTGTGTTTGTCTTCTAATTTTACTGGAAATATAGGATCTTTTGCTATAAATTTTATGTATGGAATTTGCATAAAATACATGCAACTGCCGGAAGGTAAAGTACAAGAAATATAATCTTTAGCAAGGAACTTTCTGTATGAAATTTGTACAAAATACATAGAACTGACGGAAAGTAATGTGCTGGCCACATCAGATTTTTTTTCTATTGAGGTAGTTTTATAATTCTAATTGATTTTTAGAAAATTGGACTTCAAAAATATGATTTTTTTGTCAGTTATGTTGGTAGTGCTTTCCGTCAAAAAATTAATTTCATATGAAAATTCATTATTGATTGCCAATAATTTCAGGTTCATCTGGCAGTTTTGAAAACAGTCATAGCTCCTCTAGAAAACGAAAAGTGTCAAAAACAGTGCGTTTATAGATCTTCTTAACGACGTGCTTTCAGTGCGTTTATAGACTCATAAAGACTCTGAAATAGAAAAACTTATTAAGTATATTATTTAGTTTATTTTGCTATCTTTTTAATTATGTCTATTGGGCTAACTTAGCACATTATACACGAAGGAGATTTCAAATATTATCTATAGTAAAAATGAATAAGCAGAAGACTCACGTCATCGACCTGATAAAAACCTTATAAAACGAAATATAACTTATGTAAATTATTGGGTGTTATTTATTTTTTTAAAAAGAGGGAATAAAAAATACTAGTATTAAGAAACGTATATATTAATGAAATTTACCTTCATATCAAAGTCAATCCTTATTCCTTTTAGGAAATATAAAATTATTTGAAATAATTGTAGTTAATTTTCGTATCATAACGGTAGCACTACTGACAATGTCCATGTTTACATTGAATTTAAAATCGATCAAATATCGATCCTGTCCCTGTCACTTGATTGACAGGTGATTGTCAACTCATCTCATCCAGGCACAAGTGACTTGAATTAATATAAATGATTGCAAATATCAAAGTAGTTATGTATTATTGTTTTGTTAAAAATATATTGAACTATTGAACTGTCAATAAAATATATAAATAAAATAAATCGTTCTAGTTTCTTCTTAGTATTTTGTGAGTTGTGTCTTACGCTACAGAATTACTGCAGTGCCCAATTACCGGATAAGCTGACTAGGCTGCAGCCTAGGGTGCACAGATTTTGGGGGCGCACAATTTTCTCGTCTTGTAGTTTTTGAGGTGCTTTGATTTGGTTAGAGCTAAGACGACCTAAACCAGGCCCTGAATATTATTGGTTTGTCTTAATAAATATTACACAATAATTCATCTGCAATCATGCCAAAAGCTTTAACAAAGCAATCGCAGAAGCAAATAACAAATGTCGTGAACTACTTCGAACGGGAACTGGCCAATGGTGGGCCTTTGATTCCGTTAAAAGCCGTTCGAGAGGTAATTTTTTTCAAACATTTTTCTTATCAAATAAATATATAAAAGAAAATGATTATTTTCAAAAATAGTATAGTTTTGTTATTAATTATTTTAATTACATGTAAGTTATGTAACACGCATTACATTTTCTAGAATAAATTAGTACCCCATGTATACGTAGTAATAAGTGACGTCATTATCTAGTAATATTTATTGATGACGTGAGTCTTCTGCTTATTCATTTCTATTATACCTAGCCACGAACTGCGAAACAAAAGTCAAGCGATTGCATTTTTTTCTGAGATGTTTATAATATTTCTTTGCCTACTTACCAAAATACATTCCAGGAAGGCTGCGTTGAAAAATTGTTATCATTTATTTCTAATTAAAATGTCAAATTTTGCAAATATAACCTTGATAATAAAACAAAGTCTATTTATAAATAAAGCAATTCAGCCAAATAAAAAAAATCTCATAAAACAATAATGTACTTAAGATTAATGTTGTTTTTATTATTATCATTAGTGTCAAGTCTTCGCCAAGATGAGAGCTATACAAATAAACCAAAATATTTTAGTAACCCATTGAACAATGAATCTAGTACTTGTCCAGCTTATAAAAGATATAAGAAGATATCAAGTAACTACTTAAGTGATTTTACAAGATTCATTTTTTCAGGTAATATTTTTAAATCATTATATTAATAGTAATTTACATTGCAAGATCGTTACTTAGAACTTTACGGGCGTGCACGTAAATTTCAGGTTAACGGTTGAGCATTGTACAATGTTTTATGATACACAGAATCGTAATTAATTTGAAAAAATCTGATGTGGCCAGTAGCCAGCCATTACCTTCCGTCAGTTCTATGTATTTTGTATAAATGTCATACAGAAAGTTCCTTGCAAAAGATTATATTTCTTGTACATTCAGGGCCGCTCCGTGGGTATTAGGTGCCTTTGTGCTATGTTACATTTTAGCGCCCCTTCCCCTCATGATGTAAAATTTGCAAATTAGAGTTTAAACTATACTTTTTGTTCTTCAAAAATGCTATTTAATAAATTGATGAAATTTTCCTAGATTCATTCTTGTAATCAATAGGTTATATTCTAAATCGTTTGTTGTAATCAACAATTTTACAACAGATTTCAGAATTGTATATGCATTTGATTCTTTGTAAAATGATAATAGTTATGTAAATATTGGATTCATTGAGATTCATTCTTGTAATCAATATTCTTGAGTTCAATCAATATATTCATTGTTGTAATCAACATTTTTCTAGTTATTATTTCAATATAATAATGCTAGAATAATAACGAACCGATCGATATGTATAATTATTTTACTTATAACTAGAGCTCTGATGCAAACAAATTAAAAAATATTTTGTTCACTTCTATTAAGCCTATGGCACACTTGTCGATGAGCATCAAGGAGCATCGAGAAGCTCATCGATGAAACAACAATACGCTCCCGTCATTGGTGAAAAATACGGCGCCGCTATTTTCATTGAAGAACATCGATAAAACGAACGTATCTCATTTCAGACGTATCTTTTGAGCCTCATTTCACGAAAGCGTGGGTATTTAAACGTCAAAATAGAACATGAAGTGTCAGGTGTAAGCTAAAAAATTTTGCAAATACTAGGGAAATATCAATTTGAAAGCCGACAGTATAGGTGTGGCGAATCAAGTAAACTTCAAACAAATGCTATATCCCTTGGCTATATTTATTAAGTTATCCGCCACGTTAGTTCCAACCATTGTTACCCCGGAACAGCTGACAACAACAACAACAACACACAATAATTTTGTATTTTCGAGATAGAATGTAACGTCAAAAGTTGTTATTAAAATTAAATTAAAAATGTACAATATATTTACGATATCCTTGTCCAAGCGTTTATTTCACACTTGTAACGATTAGATTATCGCATTAAGATAATCTTTTCGTTACATAGGAACATGTCACAGATATTATTACCAACTTAACTTTTTTACGTCACAGAAAAAATCGCTGTATTTGTCGTCGATGAAACTGAAAACCTTCGATGATGAGTGCGTACTGTTGTTACATCGATGAGCTGATCGATGCTTCTTGATGCTCATCGACAAGTGTGCCATAGGTATTACGTTAATTTGTAAGTTTTATAGTAATTTTGTCTTTACAAATAAGAACACCTGCCCACCCGAACGGCGCGGACCTGTGTACATTTGCAGTTGTATGTATTTTATACAAATTCCATACAGAAAGTTTCTAACAAAATATCCTATTTCCAGTAAAATTATAACATAAACATACTGTCAACTGCACTTGACACTGACACCTTTCAATCAAAATTTTCTTAATGTAGCAGCTGTTTCCAGAGTTATAGCAAAACTGACTAATATATATGATATTTAATTTCTTTATAATTTTTCAACTCTATGTCCATTTGATATGAAGTATAAAATGCATTAAAATCGTATAGAGAATAAATAATTCTTAAATATTTATAATAACATTAAATGTGAAAAAATGATATTGAACATCGTTTTTTCAAGAAAAACTGTTAAAATCTTCAAATGAGGGTACTTCCGGTTGACCAATTATAACCAAAATCTAATCAGCTCTTCACATGGATGTAACGAAGAGGAATACGAAAGAATTATAATTTTTGGAATTGTAGTATTAGAGTTATCGCATTAGAAATTTTTGTCACATACAGACATACACACACACACACACACACACACACACACACACACACACACACACACACACACACACACACACACTCACTCACTCACTCACTCACACACACACACACACACACACACACACACACACACACACACGCATACGCACACGCGCGCACACACACACACACACACACGCGCACACACACACACACACACACACACACACACACACACATACATACACATACATACACATACATACACACACATACACATACATACATACATACATACATACATACAGGGTGTAAATCGAAAAGTGAAACATAGGAGTTTAACATGGGAAATCAATTTTTCTTTGCGCAAACGTTACCTAATTATTTTATGCAAAAATACTTATATAGAGATTTAAATGCAGCATCTAAATCATGTGAAAATATTATTTTATCTCTTCATATAAACGTAAAAATTAATTACAAAGTTACAGTTTTTATAAGCATTTTGTCTAAGCAGCCAAGGATATGACAAAAAAAACAAATACGTTGTTTTTTGTCATAAATCCATGGCTGCTTGGACAAAAAGTTCATAAGAACTGTAATTTTGTAATTAATTGTTACATTACAAAAACTAAAAAATATATGTTTTAAATTTACATATCTCGTTTATACAAAGGGCTATATTAATAATACTTGATGTGCTGGACGCAGAATTTAATTCTCTAAAACTCTTATTTGAAGCATTTATTTCTAAAATCGAAATGCAACCATTTTATTCAATAAAAACTGTTAACAACTTCAGGTAATATATCACTTCCGGTTAGCCTGTTTTAACCAAAATCTACTATGTTATTCCAATTGACATAAAAGTCTTATATACCAAATTTGAAAAGTTCTGGATTATATTTTAAAATATTTTTCATTAAAGTCTATTATAGGCTTCAAATAAAGTACCATTTCTGGAAATTATGTAATGACCAAAAAGGGAGATCCACAACTAGATGTTATAGCAGTCCTAAATACAAAATTTCAACTTCCGACGGCTTACCGTTTTTGAGTTATGTGAGATCATACGTACGCACGTACAGACGTCACGACGAAATTAGCCAGAATGGATTCAGGGATGGTCAAAATGGATATTTCCATTGAAATTTGAAAACCGAAATTTTTCGCGATTACAGTACTTCCTTTACTTTGTACATGGAAGTAAAAATGAAATATCCGTATGCTTTAAATCTCACCTATCATATATATGGAAATAAATAAACATTTTAGAACTGGCGTTCCAGTAACATACGATTATTTATCATAAAAATTTAATAATCATTGAATATAAACTAATTCATGTCATTAATTACTGTGTATTGATTTCAGGTTCAGAATTAACATACGTGCTTCTACCTTTAATAATTTACGCTATTACTATGGCTTGTAGCTTGATTTATTGTTATTATTGTAGGACGGCGAAACAGCACCAAGCTGAAAATGACAAATAACCATACTATATTTAATAACAACTTGTTCAAAAGTGTAATAAATTAATTAATTAAAAACAATATGCGTATTTCTTTCCAAAATAGTCCAAAATAGTTCACATTCGCACACATCCATGCCTTAGTGGGATTCGAACTCAGAGCCCCGAGCGCACTTATGTCTTATGAGGCGTTGATCTAAACATTGAGCCACCGGAGATATAATAAAATTAAGATTAAATTTTAAATACAAGGATAGAATAGAATTCACTAATTCATAAATGAGGATTAGCTTGAACATTTTCGTGAATCGTTAATTTTTATTAATCTAAATACATACCTACTACCTACATATATATATATATATATATATATATATATATATATATATATATATATATATATATATATATATATATATATATATATATATATATATATATATATATATATATATATATATATATATGTCCCATTTAAGGTACGAATGCATTGGGATCTCGAGAACCGTAAGAGCTACGAGGTTGATTAAATTAGACAAAAGTTGCCCCATTAGGAGACCATTTTAATGGTATTTTGTTATTTGCGAAAAAATGCATAGGTCACTAGATCTAGGCGAAAATGTAAATTTTGCAGTTTTTTTTTGCAAATAACTTCGAAGTGTGAAATTATACTGGATTTTGGTTTGCACATCTTTAAGGCACTTTTTCATGTTCTTTCGACTGGCGATGCTCAATTTTTTTTATCAATGTTGGTTTTCGAGGATTGATGTCAAAGTTTTAATTTTTATATGGACGCCATATTGGAAAGTTTCGCCATTGAGAAGAGAATTTTTTAGCTTTACAATGATATAAAATAGTAATAATTTATTTTTATAATTAACAGAGAAATTAACAAAAAATGTTATTAATACTAAAATTTAATCGAAAAAAGTAAATCGAAGGCTGCTGTTTAAGAAAATAACTATTTAATAAACAAATAATTTTAAAAATACAAAAATAATTTACAAAAACTTTACAATAAATTTTCTATTAACCCACCATTTCGTTATACGCACTTCTGCGCCCTTCGTTCTGTTCCTTCTATAACTTTTCTCAGCATTCTTGGCCTAATTTGATTTAAAATTCTTACTGTGGCATTTCTTAATTCATTTTCATTCTGATATTCCCGAATAAAAAGTTTATTTTTTATGTATCCCCATAAAAAAAATCTAAAGGTGTTAAATCTAGAGATCTAACAGGCCACTTGATTTCGCTGTTTGTCCCTATCTATTGTCCTCCAAATCTAATATGAATGTATTTAAATATTGTACTGTAAATTTTAGTATTCATAACATTTTTTGTTAATTTCTCTGTTAATTATAAAAATAAATTATTACTATTTTATATCATTGTAAAGCTAAACAAATTCTTTTTTCAATGGCGTAACTTTCCAATATGGCGTCCATATAAAAATTAAAACTTTGACATCAATCCTCGAAAACCAACATTGATAAAAAAAATTGAGCATCGCCAGTCGAAAGAACATAAAAAAGTGCCCTAAAGATGTGCAAACCAAAATCCAGTATAATTTCACACTTCGAAGTTATTTGCAAAATTAAAAAATGCAAAAGATCTAGTGACCTATGCATTTTTTCGCAAAATAACAAAATACCGTTAAAATGGTCTCCTAATGGGGCAACTTTTGTATAATTTAACCAACCTCGTAGCTCTTACGGTTCTCAAGATCCTAATGCATTCGTACCTTAAATGGGACACTCTGTATATATATATATATATATATATATATATATATATATATATATATATATATATATATATATATATAACTAATGCTGGAAATTGTATTGAATTCCTTTTCTATTGTTCTATTTACTTTTTTCTTTTTAAAACGTGACTAATATTATTTTGAAATGATTAGTTCTTTGATAGTAGTGACATTTATCTGTCAGTTACATACATTTGAATAACGCGTTTTGTTTGTTTAAAGCGTAGGCTCTGGAATTTAAACTATAGATAATTTTATAAATTTATTCTTTAAATATATAGAAAAAGTATTAATGCAAATCTATAGAACATTTAATAATCATTAATTTTTATAATAACATTAATCTCGAAAAAATAACATTTAAAGGAATTTTTCGAAGAAAAATTATTTTGAGCTTCTAGTAAAGTGCCATTTCCGGTTATCCGATTTTTACCAGGCTTTTTCCATTAAAGAAAAAGTTCGAAATACAAGGTTACAAAATTTTCAGAATAATAGTATTTGAGTTAGAGTGGAGGATCCACAATCCACACACACATACACACAGACATCATCGTGAAAATGTTAAAATTGGATTCTAGGGACCTTAAACCGTGGTCATTTACTAAAGTATCGATATGCGATTTTTAACACGATCCCTTACCTCCCTTACCAAGGGTAGCGGGAGGTAAAAACGTGTTGTGGGCAGGGGCGTCACTAGGTACTTTTAACAGGGAGGGCGCAACAGGGCGCACCTTTAGAACGAAATAATTTTTGACAGTCTGATTCTGCATGTTTAAAACATAAAAATATTTCTTTTGGAAGATTTTCAGATGTAATGAAGCGAACACAAATACTTATCTGTTCTTCTGCAGTGATGTCCCGAGGATCATCTACTATTATTGCAAAATAATCACAATTATTAATTTCCGGAGTTATTTTGCGTATTATACATTTTGCACTAGGTACTCTCTATAACATGTTTTTGTGACGTAGTGAACAATAATGTGCATTTTGAAGTACATTGTAATTCTGGAGAAAAGGATCAAATTTTTTAATAACTAGAGTCTATAAAATTGGCCTTATTTGTTGAATTTTTTGTTTCATTATGTCCTTGCAATGGGATAGCCTTAAATAATTTCGTCTCTTTTATAGCCTGAATGGTGCATCATTTTGATTTCTTATAGTACCTTTCTTAAGAGGAAAGGTTACCCCTGTACTAAAATATGAAGCGAAAATTCAATTAATTGTTTCGAACTATTAACATTTTAAAAAAACTCAACACACGACACGCATACTTCCGATATTAACCTGAATTAATTTTTTTATTGAAATCTATTAGTTTTGACTTGGATTTTAATGGTAAAACTTGAAATTAGGGATCGACCGATACCGATATCGGTATATCGGCCATATCGGTCTTCTTGGCCGATATCGGTATCGGCCGATATGTAAACCACGATATCGGCCTATATCGGTATCGGCCTAAAAAAATATAAATTGCTTAATATTTCAGTTGCTAAGAATTTTTTAAAGGAAATTAAAACAGAAATACTAAATAAAAAACAAATCAAATTTATTCTTATTCAAAATTTAGCAAAAAAGTCATTAAAAATGTAGAAGTAAAGTTACACACTTAGTTAAACGAATTAATATTTAAAGTTAAGTTTTGGTAAGTTGTAATGTAACAAAATTAAGCTTTCTGCTCTTTCCGGAGTTAAACGATTCCTTGTGCTTTCATAAAAATTTCCAGCTGAAGAAAATAGCTGTTCACTAGCAACACTACTTGGCGGTGGTGCTAAATATATTATTGCAACTTTGTACATCAATGGAAAATAGTATATTGTGTTATAAGGAGTAAAAGTGATACTTTGTGTGGCGAGCATGGAAGTTTGCACGACGAGCGAAGCGAGTCGGACAATTGCATGCGAGGCACACAAAGACACTTTTATTCCGAATGACACATTAAATTTTTTTTTCAAACGCACTACTTTTCTTTTTATTCGCTAATTCTATGTAGTTTCTATGGATATTTATTTTATTTCTACGCCGCCGGCGTAGAAATTTCCAACGGCGTAGAAATAAAGCTTCTACCTTGTGAATTAGGTCACAAAAATGCCATTTCTATGACGTTTGAAAAAAAGTGTCTTTTTGCATTTGCTCTGCATTTTTTTGTGATTTATTTATGGTTAATGCATGTAACGGTAACAGTATATCATTATAAATCACTTTTACCTCATTTATACAGCAAAAAATTTACGACAAAATTTTATGGCCGATGTATCGGTATCGGCCGATATCGGATATGAGTATGTCGGTATCGGCCACAAAAAATCATATCGGTCGATCCCTACTTGAAATGTCCAGTATTAATAGATTTCAATAATTTTTATTTTAAAATGCAGGTTGGTATCGGAAGGATGCTTGTCGTGTGTTGAATTTTTTAATGCGTTAATAGTTCTAATACAGGAATAATTTATTTGAATTTTCGCTTCATATTTTAGAGCAGCGGTAACCTTTCCTCTTCGGCTAAAGTCGTAGGTACATAATCGTCTCGCTGCTTATTGCAGATAAATAATAAAGTAGTAAAAAATCAGATTGATTTTTAATAATTTATTTAAATAAAAACACGGAAAGGGGGCGCAAAATTAAATAGGGAGGGCGCAAGCTCCCTCAGAAATGGTCTATTGACGCCACTGGTTGTGGGGACCCTAATTCGTGCTTATTTCATGAAAACTCACCATCGAATTTTTGGACCAATGACATTACCTCCCTTACCTACGGTATGACAGGAGGTGAAAAGTATAAAAGAGGGCTTTAAAATGAAACAATATTATAAAAAAATCTTTATTGTTAACAACACAACAATTATCTCACAATAACTAGATTTACTAGCTTTATTAACATCAACTAACCTTAAATACTTAGCTTCCTTCAATTCCATAACCTCAACATCCACCTCATTCGCTCTATCATCAGTCTCATTTCCCATAATCTCACAACTGAAATACAAACACCCACATCGTTCTTTATACGCCCCCACACAAGCAATATACGCTAAAGCGTGCGGGAGGTACGTCTGGTCGTAAGCCCCGCCAAGTAGGCTGGCCAGGGGCCCTACAGCGAACACGGGAACGTCTTCGCCCCCGTGGGTGGCCCAACTGCGGGGCGCTGCGGCCGCTTGGATCAGATTCGTGGGGGTGGAAGGCGTGTCTTGGGAAGGCACGCGGTAACCGGGGCCGTTGCCGTATAAGAGGGTGGTGTAGGGCTCGTTGGAGATGTCGGAAGGGTGGGTGTCGTAGCCTGGAATAAAGATAAAAATGTCAGATATACATCGTTTTAGTACAAAATGAAAAAGATGGCACTTGGGAGCCGACCGTTTTTTACATGAATTAAATAAAGAATTTTTCCGTTGACCGTTTATTAATAGATTGTTAACCATTCATTAATCAATTCATGATTATATTAATAAATGATTTTAGTGGGTAACCATAGATAATTCTGAACATTTGTCCTTACAATTTAATAGCTAAAGATATTTCGCTTATTGAAAATTTTAACATTGCGTTTCTTATGTAAAGAAAAAATCTGGTAATCAGCACATAACCTCCGGTCAATTCCATGTTTAAAATAGCAATGAGCTTTAAGTAAAGTATTACTTTCGATTAATCTTTTGTAAACAAAATCTAATTTTTGTGCAACCGGACGCGAAATAAGCATTTCGCAGTCGCTATACAGGCCGCGAAATTGGATTTCGCGACCGTTGCATTTCGCGGCCGTTGTCATGGTAGCGGCAGCGAAATTAAGTAAACAATCACTTTGACACCTGAGAATTGCATGGTTTTGTTTATCAAATGTCAATCCCACAGCCACCTTGAAAGCTAACTTTCTATTTACAATGAAACTGTTTAAAATTAATAAAATTTGTAATTACATATTCTTTTACGGTTGCGCAAAAAATATTGTGTACAGGTGTCTCATTTTCGATGTTTTTTTAAGGTATCTCGGGTAATATTAATGATAGAGCAAAACCGTTTGCTCATTCCAGGGTCAACTTTCCCAGAAATGTTTAATAGTCACCACAGGAAATTTCGATCTTTTGTTTCTGAGCTACACGCAAAAACTCGTTTTTCTCTCATTTTGAAAATATCTCATATCTTATTTATTATAAAGGTTAGAGCAAAAATGTTTATACAAAATTTTTACCGTTTTTTAAATAGAATAAAATGGCGTAATTATATTTTTTGAAAACTTAATGATTCTCGAGATATAACACAAACTTATTATTTTTTATATGGGAACCTATGTTAAAAATAGTCTCATCTTTTTGCTTATTTTATAAGCATTTCAATGATATATAACAAGTCTACATTCTTTTGTTTTAAACTTGAATATAAGACGAATTATTAATTTATTGAGGTGAAAATATTGGAAATTATTAAGAAACAAATGAAAAAATCTATTGCAGATCATCATTTGCATATTTCTAATACTAATTGTTTCAGTTTTACTCATTTTTTCAATTTATTTACTTCAAAAGCATATTAAACCATCTTTTTCGGATTGTGTCAAAGCCAACTGTAACGTCGATAACTAGTAATTTAACTATCCCGAAAATAATTGGTTAAGAATAATTTTGAGAACATAATTAATAGGTATTGAATCAAAATAAACAAATGATGATTTGTAATAAATTTTTTCATTTGTTTCTTAATAATTTCCAATATTTTCACCTCAAATTAATAATTCGTCTTTTATTCAAGTTTAAAACAAAAGAAGGTAGACTTGTTATATATATATCATTGAAAAGCTTATAAAATAAGCAAAAAGATGAGACTATTTTCAACATAGGTTCCCATTTAAAAAACATAAGTTTGTGTCATATCTCGAGAATCATTAAGTTTTCAAAAAATCTAATTACGCCATTTTATTCTATTTACAAAACGGTAAAAATTTTGTATGAACATTTTTTCTCCAACTTTTATAATAAATAAGATATGAGATATTTTCAAAATGAACGAAAAACGAGTTTTTACCTGTAGCTCAGAAAGAAAAGAAGATCGAAATTTCCTGTGGTGACTATTAAACATTTCTGGGAAAGTTGACCCTGAAATGTGCAAACGGTTTTGCTCTATCATTAATACTACACGAGATACCTTAAAAAAAACATCGAAAATGAGACACCCTGTACAGGGTGTAAATCGAAAAGTGAAACATAGGAGTTTAACATGGGAAATCAATTTTTCTTTGCGCAAACGTTACCTAATTATTTTTTGCAAAAATACTTCAAATAAAAGTTATAGAGATTTAAATGCAGCATCTAAATCATGTGAAATGATTATTTTGTCTTTTCATATAAACGTAAAAATTAATTACAAAGTTACAGTTTTTATGAACTTTTTGTCTAAGCAGCCATGGATATATGATAAAAAACAACGTATTTGTTAACGCGGCGACAATTTTTCTCTCGGTACGCTAAAGAGTGATTTCGCGGCCTTGATATACAAATAACTTACTATTCTCGTTCCAATAAATAGAAACGTCTGTAATACGAAATTTTGGATTATAGTTATTATGGGAGGAATATTAGCAGGAATGCAGTCTAAATTTGTTTATTATTTAGTCTTAGGCCATTCCTGCTATTATTCCTCCCATCAACATCATCAGTCGTTTATTCCATTTTACATATTTTGTTATGTTTTTCCTCGAAAATCTGTTAAGAGCTCCAAATTAAGTACCATTTCCGGTTTATCATATAAGTATAGTCAAAATCTAATATGTTGTTTCAAATTATACACGAGTTTTAAATACCAAATTTGATAAGTATTGGATCATGTTTTAATATATTTTTTCAAGAAAATCTGTTTATAGCTTCCTGTAAAGTAGTACTTCCGGTTTATAAATTTTGGATAACATCTAATATGTCGTTCTCATTAATATAAAGTCTTAAATACCAAATTTGAAAAGTTTTGGGTTGTATCAATTTATTTTTCACGAAAATCTGATCAGAGCTTCAAATAAAGTATCACTTCCGGTTTATTAATTTTACCCAAAATCTAATATGTCGTTCTTATTAACATAAGTTTTAAATACCAAATTTGAAAAATTTTGGTGTATATCATAAAATATTTTTCACGGAAATCTCTTCAGAGCTTCAAGTAAAATATATCATTTCCGGTTTATCAATTTTAGAAAAAATGTAATATGTCGTTCCTATTAATTTAAAATACCAAATTTGACAAGTTTTGGAATATATCATAATATATTTTTCACGAAAATCTGTTCAGAGCTTCAAGTAAAGTACCACTTCCGGTTTATTAATTTTAGCCAAAATCTAATATGGTATTCTCCTTGATATGAAAGTCTTAAATACTTAAATATTAAAATTGAAAAGTTTTGGATTATATTTTAATATAATTTTTCATTAAAACTGTTATGGACTTCAAGTAAAGTATCACTTGCGGTTGTCCAATTTTACCTAAAATCTAATCAACTTTTTATATGAATGTAGAACGATTAAATACGGAAAATAGAAATTTTCGAAAGTTTTTGTAAGAGTTATCGTGGAGGAAAAATCGTCACACACGGACACCATCGTAAAAATAGTAAAAACGTGTTGTGGGGACTCTAATTCGTGCTTATTCACTGAAAACTCACCATCGAATTTTTGGACCGATAACATAACCTCCCTTACCTACGGTATGACGGAAGGTAAAAAGTAGACCCTAAGTTTAATAAATAATACTAATAATATTCTCACCAAATATAGGATTTTCTGTTTTCGTAGCATGTCCCCCAAACGTCATGACATGTCCATGATCTGCAGTGACTACAACAAGAGTCTCTTGCAGATCCACTTCTTGAAGAGCAACACTAACAGCTTCCTCAAGTGCTAGAGTTTCATCTAGCGCTCGATAAGCGTTGTTGTAATGATGTGCGTGGTCTATTCTGCCTCCTAACGAGAAAATTATTCATTATATTTATAATTATAATTTGTAAAAATATACAAGTAGTATTCGTACCTTCTACTACCAAACAGAACCCCCAAGGGTTCTTTTGCAATATTTTTATAGCTGTTTTTGTCATTTCTGCTAATGATGGTTGAGTTTTGTTGTTTCTGTCTGTTTCGAAGTCCATATGAGAGTAAGCAAATAAACCTGAAACGTGAGAAAAATAACTTAAAGAATCTATTTTATTTCACAATTATTTTTATAAAGGATAAAGTACAGGGTGCCCAATTTATTCATTCTCACCTGAAAACACCCTGAAAATTCATGTTATTGGTTGTTAAAATTTTATTGCTCTTGATATGCTTACTGTGATTACGAGTATTCGATTTATTTAATGTACTATTATTTACCATATGGCTTATGAAATGTATTCTGTTTTGCCTATTCTTGAAATTTCAGGCGGGAAAATTTAAAATGGACACCTGTATTTATTTGAAATCGTCACTAAAGTGCACATAAATCGTCAGTGAAAGTTCAGAAACCGGTACTAAAGTACTCCATTATACCATGATTTTATTCATGAGTGTTAGACAGACAGATATTTAAACATAACCTATAAAAATAAATATTCCTTTCATTTTCACTGGGGCCCGGTAAGCGCCCGCACGGTGGAAATATTTCATCATTAACGATATCTGTGTACAAAGCCGATTGGCACACCCAGCAATGAGTAATAAGCCATGATGATTTATTTATTTATATATTTTCACAGTTTATCGATTTCAAAAAAAATTAATATACAGCTTGGCCTTTAAGTTCCTTTCTATTACTCATACGGTTTATTTTCTTTGGCCCTACTAGCCTCTACATAAAAAGTCCACTTTCGTGATAAAAAGTAGGACTCCACTGCCTTGATACAAAACTGTTGAAACCGGGCGTTTAAAGAAAAAACCGGCGCATAAACCAAAATTCATCCGATGTTGTGACAGGTAGCAAATGTTCAAATTAAGAATAAAGTAAACCGTATTAAGAAATACGATGTCTGTACAATAAATACGCGAATTGAGTTACTAAGATGGCTTTGAGGTGATGTTAGGTCATGCGCACTAGCTGCTCTGTTAGGGGTAGATCTACTGGAGCATCAGTAACCGTCAGACTGTCGAGGTAAGCGTACAACTAGAGGTGAGATTTTTTTGTGGCGCCCTTTTTTGCTCTTGTCGACGATGGAGATTGGTGAACAGATAAAATTACGACTCAACATCAAATTTTTGGTAAAACTTGGGAAAAGTTCTCAGGAAATTCATGAAATGTTGAGGGTTGTTTATGGAAGTAACACACTGAAGAAAACAGCTCTTTTCAAGTGGATCAAGCGTTTCAGTGAAGGCCGTGAAGACTGTAAGGATGATTCAAGGCCAGGACGACCAGGGTTCTCCTGTGTTGATGAAAACATCGAACGTGTGCGTTCTCTTGTGCTTTCCGATCGTCGAATCACTGTCCGGATGATTGCTGATGAACTGAATTTGGGAAAATCGTCAGTGCACACGATTCTAACAAAACACTTGGGGTTGAGAAAGTTTTGTGCAAAAATCGTCCAAAAGTTGCTAACAGCTGACTAAAAGTTGAGAAGGACCGAATGCTGCACTGACTAGAAAAACTCCACTCAAACTTCCGGTTTCCTTGAAAGGATCATCACTGATGACGAATCATGGTTTTACGAGTACGACATCGAGCTGAAATCACAGAGCAAGGAATGGAAAGGAAAAGATGAACCACGAACGAAAAGATGTCGAAAAAGCCGATCAAAAATCAAGGTCATGCTGCTCGTTTTTTTTTTTGACATTCATGGTGTTGTCCATCATGAATTTCTTCCTGAAGGACAAACAGTGACTGCTGCCTTCTACGTGGAAGTTCTCAAGCGCCTGAGCGATCGTGTGCGACCAAATTTGTGTGATGGTGATGGATGGCTGCTGCATCACGACAATGCGCCTGTACATTCAGCAACGATTGTCCGCCAATTTCAGGCCCGTAATTCGATCACTACGCTAGATCACCCTGCCTACTCACCAGACTTAGCCCCTTGCGATTTCTGTTTGTTCCCGAAATGCAAAAAGGTCATGCATGGGCGGCACTGGGACGATGTGGAAAAGATCAAATGCGAAACGACGAGGCAGCTGAAGAGCCTAACTTCTCAGGACTTCCAGGGATGTTTTGAACAATGGAAACGGAGATGGGACAAGTGTATTGTTACAAATGGGGAGTATTTTGAAGGGAATAAGATTGATGTACTTGGTGTTCGCGTATTTATTGGACAGACATTGTATAAACTAACATTTTCTGTATGTATTAATGAAGAGAATTATACTTTCATTTTATTTAATTTTTATTTTGTAGACTGTTGTTGACATGTCAGTATGGTAATAATATTACCGTACAGATACAGTTATTATTTAGTTACCTGCCTACTTTTGTATATTGTGTAAACAAAGGCTTAATATCCTGAAATCGGTAAGAATATTAACATTTTTTAAATAGTATTCAATCAAATATTTTTTGTGCAAGTAATAATAGTTATTAAAAGTATATCTACTTGTTTCTAAATATTGTATACCTTATATGATACTAATAATAAAATTAATAACATTTAAATATTATTTAATGAAATGTTTTTTGAACGAGTAATAATACGGTCAACATTTGTAGGTTGGGTAGTACAACTTCTACTGCGTCGATTTGTTTTGTGTCTAAACGCACGGACTCTACCAGGTAGCATTTCACGGATTCGTATTCAGTGAATTATAAATGATGTATAACGTAAGATTTACCTAGTAAATAGTCAGTTTTTGAGGTATCGACTTGTTCTAGTTGTTCTTTATTCCAAACATATTCAGCTTCAAGTTGATTTTCTTTCTTGTTTCGTATCCATTCGGTGATTAAGTTTCGTCCATCGAGTCGTCGACCTTCTTTATCTAAATTTTCTGGATCTTTCGTTGCTACGGAGAACCAATGTCGTCTCCCACCTCCTAATAATACCTACAACAATAGAAAATATAAGAATGGTGGTCATTTATACCAATTTCGAATTATATATATATATATATATATATATATATATATATATATATATATATATATATATATATATATATATATATATATATATATATATATATATACACAGGATGGTGACTTGGAAGACGCAGCATAGGCGTTTCAATTTGCTCCCCTAATTATTTTAGAGCAAAATTGTATTGACGTTTTTGGTGCAGAAAAAGATACTGCATCTGAATATGATATTGTTTATAATTTTTTAATTTCCGGAACCGTAAAAATAGTCTAAAAAAATAACATTTTTGCAAAAATCATTGCTGCCATGGAATAAAAATTTAAACAAATATCATAAACAATTAGCAAATGTCAGACAAGAATTTTACAACAGATTGGGGCATTGCTTAATGGTAAATGGTGGTTTGTGATATGTTATTTTATATTATAAATTCATGTTTTGTGATAGTAAAATAAAAATTCTTTTTCCAAATACATTTTATGTCTTTTAATTTAAATAAGTTAAGGATCGTATTCATAGTCACTTCTTAAAGAAATCTTAAATTTTGTTTTCGTCAAATTACATTGTTGCAATCAACAATTCCATTGTTGTCATCAACTACAATAAAGTTGCTTTTATTTTCCTCGTTTTGTAAATAAGTTTAAACGTCAAGAACCTGTGACAGATGTTTGCGCTTTTGTTAAAATTTTTGTTCCATGGCACCAATGATTTTTGCAAAAATGTTATTACTGTTTTCGATTATTTTTACGGATCCGGAAATTGAAAAATTATAAACAATAGCACATTCGGATGCAGTATTTTTTTCTGTAGCAAAAATCTCAATACAATTTTGCTCTAAAATAATTAGGGGAGCAAATAACTATACATTAAGATTTTACCATTGAAACCCCTATGCTGCGTCGTCCAAGTCACCCCCCTGTATATATATATATATATATACAGGGTGGTGGCGGTTAGGGGTGAACATAGGGATTTAACATGGGATTTTAGTTTTTTGCAATTTCGTGCTCCCCTGTTCTTTTTACGGCAAAAACTGTAGAGTACAAAATTGTTCAGAATTAAAAATTTCATACAAAAATGTATTTACATTTATTATTATGTTTTTGATTTCTTCACAATTTTAAAAAGAAATTTCAAAATTTCTGTTATTTTGTAGCAATAGCCATGGAATTTATTTTTTTCTGGTTGTCAAAAATTATTTATAAACGTCAACCATACGTTCATGCGTTAATCTAACTTAAAAATTAAATAAAAACAAACAACTTTTAATTTTAATACGTATTTTTTATTAGGTATACCATTTAATAATAAGCCAATTCCAAATGTATCAACTACGTAGAATTTTGATTTATCATAGCCAATACCATTTCTTCATTCACTTCGTTATGACGTCTTCTATTTTTATTATTATTTCCTTCATTACCTTCGTTCACAGCTACACTAGCTGTATTCTCAACGTTTTTAACAAGTTTAGAAATTGTTGCTATAATAGGAATTGGTGTATTTTCGTACTTTATGGAAAACATATCACGTATTCTTCTAAAACTATTTCCACCATAATAATTTTTTATAATGAAAACTCGTTCCTTATTCGAATAAACATTCATTATTAAATTAACTTTTTATTAGAGAAAATTTCGAAAATTTGACAGAAATTGAATGATATTATTATGTTCAAACATTTGAGTTATAAGTCATGGCTATTGCTATAAATTAACAGAAATTTTGAAATTTCTTTTTAAAATTGTGAAGAAACCAACAACATAATAATAAATGTAAATACATTTTTGTATGCAATTTTTAATTCTGAACAATTTTGTACTCTACAGTTTTTGCCGTAAAATGAACAGGAGAGCAGGAAATTGCAAAAAACTAAAATCCCATGTTAAATCCCTATGTTCACCCCTAACCGCCACCAGCCTGTATATATATATATATATATATATATATATATATATATATATATATATATATATATATATATATATATACACACACACAGGGTGTCTTCGAAATAGGGGGACTTGGCTTAACCACAGATTCCTGGGCCCAAAATAAGACGATTTAACTAAACTTACCTATATCCGACAGTGCACCGTTTAGCTAGTATTCTACTTCAAAGTCCTTCTTAAAAAAAATAGTTTTGCTTATAATAATGAAACGCTTTGTTCGATTTGAATGAAATTTGGTATGACAATCCATACGGATATAATTCATCTTTTAAGATGGTATTTGTTATTGTTAGTGAACCACTAGTGTATGAAACTTGGGTGTCGCGACTATGAATAGACCATAATTTTTTAATGGTAACGCCAATAATGTAACTTTATTGTTTTTCAGTAAGATACACTCAATGGTAAACTTTCTTATCTCTGCGTAAGTTATGATATCTGTAACGATATAGTCAGAAGAAAATAAAATGTAAATGCCTGCGCCGTGTAATTTTTAAAATAAATTTTATCTAGCAGTCTTTCCAAATGTCAAATAATTAATTTTTAATGACAGTAACAATTGTTTATGGGTTGTCAAAAATTTCCTTTGCCATATTTTAAAACTAGTAACATATCCGTTTGTTCGGCCTTATAGTATTTTACTGCTATTATTATAATAAGACGATTAAATAATGTTAGCTCACTCCTAAACAACTTTAGAAGATTGACAACTTATAAAATATTGTTGCTGTTATAAAAAATTAGTAGTTTGACATTTGGATAGACTGCTAGATAAAATTTATTTTAAAAATTACATGACGCAGGCACTTACATTTTATTTTCTCCTGACTATATCGTTACAGATATCATAACTTACGCAGAGACACGAAAGTTTACTATTGAATGTATCTTTCTGAAAAACAGTAAATTTACATTATTGGCGTTGCCATTAAAAAGTTATGGTTTAATCATGGTCGCGACACCCAAGTTTCATACGCTAGTGATTCACTAACAATAACAAATACCATCTTAAATGATGAATTATATCCATATGGATTGGCATACCAAATTTCATTCAAATCGAACAAATCGTTTCGTTATTATAAGCAATATTAATTTATTCTAGAAAGACTTTAGAGCATAATACTGGCTAAACGGTGCACAGTCAGATATATGTAAGTTTAGTTAAATCGTCTTATTTTGGTCCCAGGAATCTATGGTTAAGCCATGTCCCCCTATTTCCAAGACACCCTGTATATATATACATAAAGGCTGTTCGTTTTTCGAGGCGCACCATTGGGATCTCGGAAACTATAAGAGCTCCGAAGTCAGTTAAATTGGGGCAAAGTTGCCCCGTTGGTAGGCCATTTTAAACATGTTTTTGTTTTTCCCGAAAATTTCATAGGTCGCTAGATAAATGCAAAATTTCAAATTTTCTGATTTTTATTTTAACAAATAACTTCTAAATATGAAATAATATGGAATTTTGGTTTGCACTTCTTTAGGATACTTTTTTATTTTCTGTCGAAAGAATATGCTCAAATTTTTTTATCACTGTTAGATTTCAAGTTATGAGGTAAAAGTTATGACTTTTATATGGACGCTATATTAGAAAGTTACACCATTGAAAGGAGATTTTTTCTAGCTTTCCAACGATGTATAATTTATTGAAGTTCATTTGTTTCAAACAGCAAAAATGCAACAATTATTAATTTTATAGGGCAAAAACAATGATTGTGGCAATGAAACAAAAGAAATAATAAGTTAAGTATTGTAATATGTATATTTTTATGTTTATGTTCTTCATTTTCAATAATGTTTTTAACTAATTCAGCTCTGAAACATTTTTCTAATTTCGTTTTCAATATGATCCTCGCCTACTATGAGGTCCACATAAAAATATTAAAATTAATTGAACTGAATAAAATTTCAGATCTAAATTAGGAAATTAGAAATTGCCACAATCATTATTTTTACCCCATAAAATTAATAATTGTTGCATATTTGCTGTTTGAAACAAATGAACATCAATAAATTAAACATCGTTGGAAAGCTAAAAAAATCTCCTTTCAATGGTATAACTTTCCAATATGGTGTCTATATAAAAATCATAACTTTGACTTCATAACTCGAAATCTAATAGTGATAAAAAAATTGAGAAGAAAATAAAAAAGTGCAAACCAAAATCCATATTACTTCATATTTAAAAGTTATTTGTTAAAATAAAAATCAGCAAAATTTGAATTTTTGCATTTATCTAGTGACCAATGAATTTTTCTAGAAAAACAAATACATTTTTAAAATGCCATACTAACGGGGCAAGTTTGCCCCAATATAACCGACTTCGTATCTCTTATAATTTACGAGAACTCAATGGTATAAGTATATAGATAAATATATATATATATATATATATATATATATATATATATATATATATATATATATATATATATATATATATATATATACCGTGTGTCTATCTTAAAGGTGTACATAGGAGATTAACATGGGAATTCAGTTTTTCGCAATTTCCTGCTCGCCTAATTATTTTAAGCAAAAACACTTCAAACATAAGTTTTAGGGCATAAAATTCTGTATCTAAATGAATAAACAGAATTACATTTCCATGTTTTATAACGACAGAAATTTAATATGAGCTGTCAAAAATTACATTGAAAATATCGACAGCCATAAAATAAAACTAAATAAATGCTTGACGTTTTATCTGTCACAACGTAAGTTAACTTATTTGACGTTCTTGGCAAATTGTTTTTAGTTTTATTGTTTGAGATTATTAGAAAATGAATATTTATACTAATGAAAAGCGTGTTTTCACAAATGCTAAATTCGTGACAAATTTTGAAAAGGCTGCACTGTGTCTTCAAAAAATACACATGAGCCGTATAATCAGAATGTAGGACGAACAGAACACATATTACTGGAAGAAAGAGTGTTAGGATGGATCAGTGAAGACCTCTTCTGTAATACTAGATGTATTGGAAATGAGTTGGGAGTACATCACAGCATCATACATAAATTTGTTACGCAATGTTGAATTTTTAATAAATTTATATTATTTAAACAAAACTGTATTTTTTAATTTTATTTATTAATCTAATATAATATTCCTTATATTGTCATAATAAACGATATTTGTTCAAATCAAATTGTCAGAAACGTCAAATAAGTTAACTTACGTTGTGACAGATTAAACGTCAAGCATTTATTTTTTGTTCAATTCCATGGCTGTCGATATTTTTAACATAATTTTCGACATTTTCATATTTAATTTCTATCGTTATAAAGCATGTAAAGGTAATTCTGTTTATTGATTTAGATGCAGAATATTATGCCCTAAAACTTTTATTTGACGCGTTTTTGCTTAAAATAATTAAGTGAGCAGAAAATTGCATAAAACTAATTTCCCATGTTAATCTCCTATGTACACCTTTATGACAGACACACGGTATATATATATATATATATATATATATATATATATATATATATATATATATATATATATATAAATAACCGCTACTATAAAAATGTATAAATATCGTTAATAAAATATTTTTTTACAGTGATGCGGGAAATAAGTATTCTCAAACTTAAATTGAGTGAAGAAAACAGCAAATTCCCGCACTAGTTCGAGAAATAATTTAAAACAAAAAAAATTATTTTATGCATTTATTGCCAAGAAAGCAATAATTTTCATGATTGCTTAAAAATACAATGCATAGCCGCCCAAATTGCAGATGACGTGTTAAAAATTTGGAATACATTTTATAATTTGTCTTATTTTTGTGGAGGATTGCAAAAAAAAAACTTATAATCACTTACACTCTATGTAAATTCCAAAACTCGCTATTCATTTTTCAGAATCTCTAATTTACCCAACTTGTTACAAAAATAACTGTTTCGCCCAATTGGTCGACTGAATCGGCTATTTCGAATTGCTGAACACTAACACATTCATTTTAAATGCATGGAATTTTTTGACCGAAGGCAAATCGTCTTTAGGCCCGGGCCACACTATGCGTTTTAGCGGGACCGGTAAAACCGCATCCGGTTAAACGGGATGGATCATATAGCGTCCACACATATCCCGCTAAACAGGACGGCAGCAATGACAACCCGATTCGGACACAATCTGAACAATATCTGATCAGTGCAGAGCCCAAATAGTATACATTGTATATTAAAAAACAAAACCAGACCCTTGTGAACACTCGCATTATTTCCAATATTTTGTAGTTGACATGCAGCAAATTGACCGTCCGGTCAAACCGCAACATGCTGCGGTAGTATCCGGCAACCGGACCGCAACCGCATCGGTGTGGACGCATTCATTTAAAACAATAAGTTGTTGGTTTCCCGGTAAACCGGTCCCGCCAAAACGCATAGTGTGGCCCAAGCCTTACAAATAATTAGACTGGAAGTAAAAATATTGTTATGTTTCAGATTTGTAAACAAGAAATATTCGTGTAAATAAAATTTTAAGTTCGATGGGTAAAATATTTAAATCATACCATTAGAAGTTTTTAGAAGATAAAATATAGAGGGCGGATGACGAAGACAAATTATTATTAAAATATTATTAGAAATTAAACCAACCTATTTTATTTGGTGTATAAATATATTGGCTCAAATCCATCCACCACCTTTTTGTTATTTTTCGATAAAGATAGTCTATGGATTCGAGCCATTGTATGTTTAGCATTAGCATAAATAAATCATACGTTGATGTTGGTTCCGGGTTCATCCTCGACAAGTTGGCGCACGATGTCCTTGCAGCGGCGTCTCGTCAGAGGTGGGGCCTTGGAGTCGTCTTCCCAATATCGGGAAGGGGAGTGCGCGTAAAGGGCAGCTGGGGTTGCATGGCTTATGCGGGTGGTTGTCACGATGCCTGTTGTCTTTCCTGGAAATTACAATCATTATTATTTAATAAATATTATTACTGTCACAGTGTCACACGACTGTATGGCTACTCGGTTGCTCTAAGTTTTGTCCAATTACCTCGAAATTTCTTCTAATAATGGCACCTCACTTAAGGTAAACTATTATTCACGAAAGATAACTTTTCAAGGTCATTTATGAGCGGTCTGATATAATATTACTTGCAGATAACTTCATTGCATTTCATATGCATAGGCGTGCAACATGAAATATTTATGGCCACATTTAAACAGAAAAAATAAGAGTAATTCATTTGAAAATTACGTTTCTTTCTAACTCATGCTTTCTGAAAGATTTTTGTTCTTCACTTATGTTTTTGCAAAATACAAAAACATAGACAACTTATAAACCAAGGAATAATAATTTGATTTAAACGTCAACGCTACTGGGTAAATATTAGCACAGAGGGCAGTGTAGTAGATAATTAGGTATCTGTAATTCTACGACATGTCATTACTATTTATAGTGTGTTAGAAAGTAATGCCACTATTTACGTATATCTGTCACTACATAAATTAAATAGACGTAGGTCAAATAATCTTTATCTTTCTAGTACAAAATGTTGTTAAGCTACTGCTATAAAGTGATGTGTATTCTTTCTTCGAACAAATGACCTTGAATAGTCATATTTCGTGAATAATAGTATAGTTGCTACCCAAATACAATTAACATTGACTTTTTAATTGGAATACAAGTTCTGTAGCTATTAAATAAAAGTATGTAACTTTTTAAATCAGTGGACCGCCTATAACCAGAAATATTTGCGTAAATGAAACGAGACAATTAGTAAAAATGTAACATGTATTCTTACGAGAAAAATGCAAGGATGTTCTAATAAAACACTAGATATCTGACACACGTTTAACAAGTGAGGTAAGTGGTGGTGGTACGGCGCCATTTACAGAAACACGGAAAAAAAATTATAAATCTTTTCTACTTCAATTATGGTGTATTATTTTTATATTATATTTTAACAAATTTGCTGTAACTATGTTAGGAATTCTAGATTTATTTTATGACGTTACCTGTAATGATCACAAAAAATCTGTAGTAAATGTACTTATGTATATAATACTAAAAGGTAATATAATTAACGTGTGAACAGCATATATTTTAACGAAATATTTGTGATAAAAAAAAAAAAACAAGATGTAAAGTTATTTTTGTTTGTAGAATTTACCACAATTAATGTAATATTCAATATTTACACTATTAATATGTTAAATTTACCACAATGATTTGTTGAAAGTATCTGAGCAGGGGTACCTTTACTGCAAGTTCAAACCTGCATTATTCTTCAAAGTTCAAAAGCATTAGTCGTCGTTCAACGTTTGTATAACGTATATCCATAATATACACTCTCAGAACAGACGATGAGAATCTTGCCCAAATAGAGTGATTTTCAACTCGAGTAGAGTGTTGAAAATGCATCGCTCTTATTGAGTTCTTTATTACTCTTTTACGATTAAACTAAATTCACTCTTAGAAGAGTATTTTTATAATTAATATTTTAATAATTACATTTTAATGTTAAACGATGAAAATTTTTATTCTTTAAAAGTGGAAATAGTTCTCCACAAAAGTGTGAAATATAAACTTTTATTGTCAAAAATTACTCTTTATTTTAGTGATATTTGTTCATTAAAGGTGTATATAGTTCTACACAAAAGTGAGAATTATAACCTTTTTTGCCAAAAAAAAAAAATACTCTTTATTTTACTGATATTTATTCTTTAAAGGTGTATATAATTCTCCACAAAAGTGAAGTTTTCATGTTGATCTCTTAGAAGAAAACATTTCTTTTAATTTTTGATTCATATTTAGAATAGATTTGGATTTTTGGAAAAATGATAATGCCAATTACAAGTTCACAACAGCCGGTTTGGAACACACAAACGAATATATTTTTCACAAAATTACAAGTTCTTGCATGTCCGTACACGCTGTGTATATATGAATATGAACAGGTAAAGTTCGTATAATAAATATAAATAATACAACTTATTTTCAATTCTGTTAGCTGTTGCCTCGTCCACACTATTTTCCATTATAAAGTCTTTTAATTCTTCGACATTCATTTTACTTCGTTTCTAACTTCCACCATTTCACAAACCCGTTAAAACAGGAAGATCGCGTACATTACGCAGTGCAGTACAAGAACAGAATAACAGAAAGCAAATATACGGCGCATGCGTACAGCGTATGCGTGAAACGCGAATAGTACACTTCATTGAGTGAATATAGCCATTATATAATCTAAAACGCTAATTTCACTCTATATAGAGTAAATTTTAACAAATATTAGAGTAAAATATTTAAATTAATTTAATAAGAGTACAATTTGCTTTTTTAAAGTGTACATTTTACTTTAATGAAGAGAAAATTATACCAATCAAACAAGTACATTTTAATCGACATTTGATAACAGGCAAATATACTCATATAGTGTAAAAATTTTACACTTAAAGATGAAAATATTTTCATCTCCAATTGAGTACCCATATTTTACTCAATTCGATTAGATTTTAATCAAATAGATGAAAGTATACTCAAATTTAACTAAAAAAGTTTTGACTCGGTAGAATATAAAATTTTTCGCTCTTCTGTTTTGAGAGTGTATGTTCTTTTGCTCAGCTAATACGTATAAATTTATATTTAAAGGTCAAGTTAATTAATTTATTCAATTGTGTTATGACTAAAATATGGCTGACAAATATATGGAAGATAAATTAGTGGAATGGATTTTGGAATCCCTAATACCAATTTTTAAAAGTAGGTTATGTATATCACGAAATTTACATTAATAATAGGCGTTTTTTGGCGATACATTGGTTTGAAACTATTACTAAAGAATACAACTCTATCTCTATAAGAGTTGGTATTCTTTGCTATTACGTAATTTTTCGTTGTTTTAACCAAAAAAATATAGACTAACGTCTTTTGAATCATTTCCAAATATTTTGCGTTGTTCGTCTTATAAACGAAAAGGTGAAATATATATTTCAACAAGGTGTTGTCTTTAGTAGATGTATGTAAAAGAGTATTTTTTTTTAAAGATTTTTCAATGTAAGTAGTTAGTCTACTTTTGTTTTGTTGTCAATAACAATTTGTTATTGTATATTATATAAAAATATTTTATATAAAAAATATGTTATTTTAAGATTTTTATATATTTTTTTATTATTATCACACCTACTTATTATAATTATACCATATACCTATTAAACAATAATAGATACTGCTAATTATTCACAGAATCATAAAGAACATAATTTATAACACAATATTAAGAAACGAAAAACATTCATTGCAGTATACAATATTAAAAAATAAATTATTTTTACAAATTATAAATGTTATACTTATTATTAACGTAAATAATTTTTATGGAAAAAATAGTAAATAAAACTAAATGATAGTGAATAGTTTACAATTTATTTGGGTAAAATATACAATTTCTTGTAGTAATTACTTATAAAGATTTGCTTTATTATTTATCGCAATATTATCTATATATTTTACATCATGAGTTGTATCACAAAATTGTGGTAAAAACAACACACAAGAACTATTACAAATTTTTAGTTTCTATTTCAACAGTGAGTTGCTGTCCTAATAATTAACCGCCTTTGCGTACGTTACATTCACAATTGTGTTATAATCGACAAAATATTTTTTCCGTGAGGCAAAACGTCAAACGTTCGTTGGTCTATTATTGCATTATATGGTAGTTTTCTTGAATAAAGTGGTGTTTGTGTTATGTTCTTAGTAAATGCATACTTTACTCGTAAGTGTAATATTTCCATAATAAAAGGCAATATGCCGTCTTCTTGTAGTGCTTTTGGGTGCACAAATAGACTTAGCAAGGATAACCCTCGACAATTTTTCAAGTAGGTAAATATTATGGTTTATATATGATATGTAAACATATTTATTCATACTATTGTTTTAAATATTTTACAAATTTCCTTTAAATAATAGTGGTATATTACGATTGTGGATAGATGCCATAAAAAGAAAAGATTTGACACCTACAAAAGCATCAAAAATTTGCAGTGATCATTTTCTTGAAACAGATTATTTGAAAAGGCCTGGAACATATATAAGAAGATTAAAACCAGACTCAGCATCTTCTCTATTTCCAAATTTTCCACCACATATGCAAAAGGCACCTATTTAATAAGCAAATATTATTTTTAAATTCGTAGACCTATTTTATTGTTAAGTTGCTATACAGAGTGTCCCATTTAAGGTACGAATGCATTGGGATCTCGAGAACCGTAAGAGCTACGAGGTTGGTTAAATTAGACAAAAGTTGCCCCATTAGGAGACCATTTTAATGGTATTTTGTTGTTTGCGAAAAAATGCATAGGTCACTAGATATAGGCGAAAATGTAAATTTTGCATTTTTTTATTTTTGCAAATAACTTCGAAGTGTGAAATTATATTGGATTTTGGTTTGAACATCTTTAGGACACTTTTTTATGTTCTTTCGACTGGCGATGCCCAATTTTTTTTATCAATGTTGGTTTTCGAGGATTGATGTCAAAGTTTTAATTTTTATATGGACGCCATATCGGAAAGTTACGCCATTGAAAAGAGATTTTTTTTAGCTTTACAATGATATAAAATACTAATAATTTATTTTTATAATTAACAGTGATATTGACAAAAAATGTTATTAATACTAAAATTTACAGTACAATATTTAAATATTAGATTTGGAGGATAATGGACAGGGACCAACAGCGAAATCAAGTGGCCTGCTAGATCTCCAGATTTAACACCTTTAGATTTCTTTTATGGGGGATACTTAAAAAATAAACTTTTTATTCGGAAATATCTGAACGAAATGGAGGGTTAATAGAAAATTTATTGTAAAGTTTTTGTAAATTATTTTTGTATTTTTAATATTATTTGTTTATTAAATAGTTATTTTCTTAAACAGCAGCCTTCGATTTACTTTTTTCAATTAAATTTTAGTATTAATAACATTTTTTGTTAATTTCTCTGTTAATTATAAAAATAAATTATTACTATTTTATATCATTGTAAAGCTAAAAAAATTCTCTTTTCAATGGCGTAACTTTCCAATATGGCGTCCATATAAAAATTAAAACTTTGACATCAATCCTCGAAAACCAACATTGATAAAAAAAAATTGAGCATCGCCAGTCGAAAGAACATAAAAAAGTGCCCTAAAGATGTGCAAACAAAAATCGAGTATAATTTCATACTTCGAAGTTATTTGCAAAAATAAAAAACTGCAAAATTTACATTTTCGCCTATATCTAGTGACCTATGCATTTTTTCGCAAATAGCAAAATACCATTAAAATGGTCTCCTAATGGGGCAACTTTTATCTAATTTAACCAACCTCGTAGCTCTTACGGTTCTCGAGATCCCAATGCATTCGTACCTTAAATGGGACACTCTGTATATGTACCTAATAAATGTATATTATATTATTAAAATAATAACTATAATTTTTAAAATATACGCAATAAATATATAAAAAATCTGTTAATTCATCCTATTTATTTGTTTCTATACTTAATTTTAAATTTGGCGCGTATTTTGCCTTTTCTGCAAATGGCTGCCTTCCAGTTGCTTACCTCATAGGTAACTACGTGCACAACATACAAGTTAGCAATGCAGTCTACATATTAATATCCTTGGAAAAATGTACTTCCGTTAACCTAAATAAACTTTTTGTGATAGAAATAACAATTATAGCAAAAGAACGTATATTTCCAGCAAAATTATAAAACAAACACACTATGTCAATTTCACTTGACACTGACATCTTTCAATCAGAATTTTCTTAATATAGTAGCTGTTTCCACAGCTATGGCTACTTTATGAAATTTAATTTCTTTATAATTTTTTAACTCTATATCCATTTAATATTAAGTATAAAATGCAGTCAAATTGTATAGAGAATAACATATTCCTTAATATTTATAATAACATTAAAAGTGAAAAAATGATATGTAACCAAAATCTAATCAGCTCTTCACATGGATGTAACGAAGAGAAATGCGAAAGAAATCGTAGACGAAAATTTTGTTACACACACACACACACACACACACACACACACACACACACACACACACACACACACACACACACACACACACACACACACACACACACACACACACACACACACACACACACACACACACACACACACACACACACACACACACACACACACACACACACACACACACACACACACACACACACACACACACACACACACACACACACACACACACACACACACACACACACACACACACACACACACACACACACACACACACACACACACACACACACACACACACACACACACACACACACACACACACACACACACACACACACACACACACACACACACACACACACACACACACACACACACACACACACACACACACACACACACACACACACACACACACACACACACACACACACACACACACACACACACACACACACACACACACACACACACACACACACACACACACACACACACACACACACACACACACACACACACACACACACACACACACACACACACACACACACACACACACACACACACACACACACACACACACACACACACACACACACACACACACACACACACACACACACACACACACACACACACACACACACACACACACACACACACACACACACACACACACACACACACACACACACACACACACACACACACACACACACACACACACACACACACACACACACACACACACACACACACACACACACACACACACACACACACACACACACACACACACACACACACACACACACACACACACACACACACACACACACACACACACACACACACACACACACACACACACACACACACACACACACACACACACACACACACACACACACACACACACACACACACACACACACACACACACACACACACACACACACACACACACACACACACACACACACACACACACACACACACACACACACACACACACACACACACACACACACACACACACACACACACACACACACACACACACACACACACACACACACACACACACACACACACACACACACACACACACACACACACACACACACACACACACACACACACACACACACACACACACACACACACACACACACACACACACACACACACACACACACACACACACACACACACACACACACACACACACACACACACACACACACACACACACACACACACACACACACACACACACACACACACACACACACACACACACACACACACACACACACACACACACACACACACACACACACACACACACACACACACACACACACACACACACACACACACACACACACACACACACACACACACACACACACACACACACACACACACACACACACACACACACACACACACACACACACACACACACACACACACACACACACACACACACACACACACACACACACACACACACACACACACACACACACACACACACACACACACACACACACACACACACACACACACACACACACACACACACACACACACACACACACACACACACACACACACACACACACACACACACACACACACACACACACACACACACACACACACACACACACACACACACACACACACACACACACACACACACACACACACACACACACACACACACACACACACACACACACACACACACACACACACACACACACACACACACACACACACACACACACACACACACACACACACACACACACACACACACACACACACACACACACACACACACACACACACACACACACACACACACACACACACACACACACACACACACACACACACACACACACACACACACACACACACACACACACACACACACACACACACACACACACACACACACACACACACACACACACACACACACACACACACACACACACACACACACACACACACACACACACACACACACACACACACACACACACACACACACACACACACACACACACACACACACACACACACACACACACACACACACACACACACACACACACACACACACACACACACACACACACACACACACACACACACACACACACACACACACACACACACACACACACACACACACACACACACACACACACACACACAGACAGACATCATCATAAAAATAGTGAAATCGTATTCTAGGGACCCAAAAACGTGCTTATTCATCAAAAACTCACCACCGAATTTTTTGACCAAAGACAATGGGCGCGTTTAGCGAACGCAACAGTTGTCATAGTGGAGACTGATTTTTCGCTGAACGTTACCGCTGAGTATATGCTGTTTCTCAGCTGTTTGTCAGCATTGTAAGCAGTGAATTTTTACGCTGTATGCAGTCAGCGTAATATTAATAACCTGTTAGTTTGACGTTAACAGCTAAATATGTCGAATAATTCAAACATAATATTTTTAAATGATTATGTTCTTATTAAAAGTCAATTCATTTCTACAGTTTCTATAAGTACATATTATTTTATATAAAGCTTTGAATTGATGCATAATTAGTAGATTTGTACATTAAAATGCATATCAAACGACTGAAGAAGAACCTGGAGATGGCGAAAATATAATTATAGAGCAAAATCCTGGAGGCTATTTCATCTAAACTATAATTAGGTACAATATTTTCCCCATATCCTTCGTTATGTACTGGCACTATTCTATTCGGAACAATTTTTTCAGGTACGTCAGCAATAACTACTTGAATTATGTTATTCATATTAAAATCATCATTAAAAAAATAATCATTTATTATTTCATCCACAATGAAAAATTATCTTTATCTTCACACGAACACCTTATAAATATACGTCCGTTCAGCGAATATGCAAGTGTTGATAGTAATCAGCAGTAAACGTGTTGTAAGATGAGTTACAACTGATGTGTTTGCTAAACGCGCCCATTACCTTCCTTACCTAAAGGTGACGGAAGGTAAAAACAAATTTAGCGTAGAATTTAATTATCTACAAGTTTCATTTCGCAGTAATTGATTGTGACGGCTCTGTTTTCAATTAATCATAAGTGTTTAGCTACATAGTATTTATTCTTGTATATGATTATCTTACCTTGTTCTTGTGCCCAGGTGAATATGGAAGGAACCCTGGAGCTGAAACTAGACAAACAGTTTCCGAACTTGGACGTGGAGTCCAAACCAACTGTTTCGTAGTTTGCTTTCACCCCGCACCACAGTGCTGTAGCGCAGGCTGACGACTCGCCGACTTGTGCATCGGCGTTATAAGTCTGGAGCAAAAAATAAGTTATTATTTAACTTTTTACACAAAATGCGGTTGTATTTCGATATTTGTTTACAACTTATAACAATTAGATACAAGGAGTACAATTTTTTTCCAAACTTATAATTTTATCTTCTTCTCAGACTCAGAAATTATTGCTAGGGCGATATTTTAATTTGACATATTTTGTATTTATGTAAATTTAACTAATTTTGTTTGATACACTTATTTTATAAAACATAAAATCTGGCGTTAAAATTAAATCAATGATCAGACCAGATAATTAGCATAATTTTTTTAATGTTGTAGATATAGAGTGTAGGCAGATAAATACAAAAAAATCTTAAGCTGACAATTTTAAATAATTAAAAATTTAATATAATGACAAAGGTGTTAATTTATTAGACATATGATAATCTTTAATTTAATTTTACTTTATTGAACACTGTTCATTGTTCTCATATCTATACATCTACACTTCATATTTTATTGTTTGTTTGATAGCGTATCAATCATGGGCGCCCGCAGAAATAGGCTGAAATAGTATATTGTGTAGGAAAAGTGATATATTCCCGCACGATGGTGGAGATCGTAGGCGAGGCCAGCAACACCAGGATACCGACTCTTGAAATATGAGAATTTTCTCACAAGGTGACATAAAATTTCATCTCACTCTCATTTCATTTCATATTTTCTCACTTTTTAATTCCCGAAACAAAGTGAGATATATTTCACCTATATAAATGGCCATGATTTAGCAATTGAAAAATTTGACATTAAAGTGTGATTTTTGACATTGACAGTACTACATTGCACTCTTCTTTGATTACCTTTACATATTTACCGTGATATTCTTAATTTCATTTTAGCTGGTATTGATAATGTTGCCATGCGCAACTACTTTTTTTCTAGATTTATTGAATTTTGAGTCCGTAGATCTCCGTAGTCCGTGGCCGTAGTGTACTGGTCTGTGTTAAGCAGCCCGCGGGCCAAATTTTCTCCGCCCCTATGCTTACGAGTGATTAACGTATAGCTAAATTTTCTATACTTATTAACTATTTATTATTATTGCCGTATTCGAGCAACTACAAATAAAATGTGTCTTACTACGTATAAACGTATTTGTATTGTATAAGTATATGTAAAATATTTAAATCGGGCTGTAGTTATAATAGCTAAATGTATGTTATTTCCCACACCAAGCTGAATACCCACCAATCAAAAAACGTAAAGTAGTCAATTTTTTTGTTGGAATCCCTAATGCTGATCTATGACTTGGTTGGTTGGTTTAAATTGTCACCCAAGCGATCCACTAAATTTTTATTCGGCCGAAATAATATTTCAAAAATTTGGTTCGAAAAGTAATTTCTGTATTTTCCAAATGTTTTAAAGCAGCAGTTACTTCTCTTTCGTCAACCATGATATTTGCAATAATTTTATTTATAATATTAGTTAATATAATTTAGTATTAAGCAAATTTCTATTTAACATTAGCGAGTGACATTGATTCTCACAACCAAAAAGGCGGGGAGATAAGTTTCACGTAGTGAGATGAAATGTGAAGAAGTGAGACGACAAAATTATTTCAAGAAAAATCTCACTACGTGTCATGTAAGTCACGTGACGTTTTTCTCACTTCTGTCAAATCTCACTGACATCTCATTTTTCAAGAATTGCCCCCCAGGAGTCCGGGGAGTCACTTTTCCTACGTGGTACACATACAATTTTTTTTCGATCGGTTTATATTCAATAATTAGTTATTTTATATTTCATTTATACAACAAACAAGACTTAAGATTATTGAGTTGTTTTGATAAAAATATCTGAGGATAGCGTAACTATGGTTTGTTTATTTATTTTCATAAAAGTCCAAATTGGTCAAAATATATTTGAAAAATATCAGATTTTGTGTTCAAATTAGGAGATATGGCTAGTGATAGTGATTTATCTATATCTTGCACACCACCGGATGTACTGGAGGCAGCTAATTTGGTGACAGTGAATTTGCTTCCACAAAAATCAATTGAGCAATATGAAAAGGCATATAAACGTTCCATGGATTTTCGTGAAGCGAAACACATAGAATCATTTTCTGTCCGGGAATACTTTGTCACGCGCCGGAAAAAATATGCCCGGGCTGTTATTTTTCGTTGCCTAGCAACTACACTAAAATACCGGAACAATGCACTTTTCTGTTCGAAAACACACCGGAAACGTGTCAGTTTTCGTCCGATCGAAAAAATTTTTTTACACGATCGAGTTTTTTTTAACCTTTACCGATAGGGTTTCCAAGGCAGTAAGTAAGGTTTATTTTACAAATTACTGACCGGTAAGTGATGTGCCTGACCGGTAAGTGATGTGATTACCTACCGATCTGGAGGCGGTGTAATTACATAAATAAAAAATCTGATGTGACCAACACATGACCTCCCGTCAATTCCATGTTTGAAATAGCAATGAGTTTTTTATGTAAAGTATCACTTCCAGTTGATTGTTTGTAAACAAAATCTAATTTGTTGTTCCAATGAATAGAAAAATCTGTACAAAATTTTAGATTATTTTTTATTATGCTTTTCCTCGAAAATCTGTTAAGAGTTCCAAATTAAGTACCACTTCCAGTTTATCAATTTTGGAAAACATCTAGTATGTCGTTCTTATTAATATAAAAGTCTTAAATATCAAATTTGAAAAGTTTTGGATTGTATCAATTTATTTTTTACGAAAATCTGTTCAGAGCTTCAAATAAAGTATCACTTCCGGTTTATCAATTTTAGCCAAAATCTAATATGTTGCTCCCCTTTATATAAAAGTCTTAAATACTAAATTTGACAACTTTTGGAGTATACAATAATATATTTTTCACGAAAATCTGTTCAGAGTTTCAAGTAAAGTATCACTTCTGGTTTATTAATTTTACCCAAAATCTAATATGTTGTTTCTCTTGATATAGAAGTCTTAAATACTAAAATTGAAAAGTTTTGGATTATATTTTAATATATACTACGTTTACATGCAGTTTTGAAAATGGTTTCAGTTTTCAGTCAAAATTACGCGAAACTGTTTACATGCAATTTTCAAAACAGGTTTATAGATTGATTTGAAAACAGTTTCGGCGCATGCGCACTTGGCTGAAGTAAGTGACAGATCCTCTTCGATCCAATTATTTGTTTTGCCATGTTTCCAATTATTTTTTCTACTTTATACCACTGCGCACTAAAACTACACAACTGTCAGTTTATATATATATATATATATATATATATATATATATATATATATATATATATATATATATATATATATATATATATATATATATATAGGTTACTAACACCAAGTAACACAAAACGACAGAAACGTTATTCTATGTACGCATGCGCAATATCGAAACTGAATTTTAAGTGTTTACATGAGTAGTTTTGATACTAGTTTTCGAGTCAAACCCATGAAATTTAGTTTCGGTTTGTGAGAACTCAAAACCGTTTTGATACTGTATATATGGCGTTTTCAAAACTAAAAACGGTTTGAAAACTCCATGTAAACTCAGTAATAGTTTTTCATTAAAAACAGTTATGAGCTTCATGTAAAGTATCACTTCCGGTCATTCAATTTTACCCAAAATCTAATCAACTCTTTATATGACTGCAGAAAGTTTAAATACGGAAAATAGAAATATTTGGAAGTTTGTGATAAGAGTTATCGTGGACGAAAAAAACGTCACACACATACACGTAGAGACACAGGCACCAGACACCAGACACGAGACACCAGACACACACACACACACACGCACGCACGCGCACACACACACACACACACACACACACACACACACATTCGTGCTTATTTACTGAAAACTCACCATCGAAGGATCTCTTTCCCCTCCAGCTTATAGACGAATGACTTGAGCACTTCGAGCTATTTACGTTAATAGTTTTTATGCACGGTACTTTATACCCCCTAATCGATTACAATTCTATGAATCACTCCTTTTAAACCCACATTTATATGTAATTGTAAAAATCACCCTATTTTCTACGCGTTACTAACATAATCAACTCACCCTTCTTACGCTTCTATTTACTGTCATATCGATCAAACAATTTCTCTTATTCACAAAACTTCCCGTACTACCCAACATCGCTTTCAGTCACAATGCTAACCTTATACACTAAAGAACTCCTCTCCCGCCCTTTTTTATCCACCGTGACGGAAGGGCGGCCCTACAAAGAGCAGCACTTCCCGGCCCTAGAGAAGCTGAAGACGTTGAAACCTGGAGAACTGCAACTCGATGAAGATGACAGCGGGAGTGATAGTGACCCTTTTGAAGATCCAAAAGATAATATAGAAAAAGGGATCAAGAAAGCACAGAAAAAACTGAGTAGAATGGAAAAGAGTTTGCAGTTGATGCAGTCGTTTAGTGATGATTTCAAGAAGGCTATGGAAGAAACGAGAGAAGAACTGAAGGTAAATAAAAAAATTCTTTTATGTCTCACTAAAGTATTATGAACTGTTTATTGCTGGGATACGGTGTATATAAACATATCTATAACAACCGGGGCATTATGGGAGGGCATAATAGTGCATTGTGCTCTCATTATAAATAATATGAACGGTATATAATGAAAATTATTTTCTTTTTAATTATAATTCATTACAATAATAATAAGGATTGATAACAACAATTAATACATGAATTGAATACAAGAATGAATATAATAAAAAAAAACAGCTTTGAAAGCACAACGCAGACATTATTTTTAATTTAATTATAATACTTAAAATGTATTATTAAAAGGGTCTTAAATTGCAATTAATTTTAACCACGCATGTAAATAGTAAGTAAGTACGTCGAACTGCAGACTGCAACGTTTCGAATTGATTTTTGACAGATGACTAATTTTTTTGGGGACGATACTTATCCACGTTTGTATTAATTTTTCATATTATTTACCGTCACATGTGACACATCTAACGCAGTACAAACTCTCTGAAATGTAATAATATTCATAAATAAATGCATAAGAAATAAAGAACTGAGATCTGTCATGTGAAAACGAATCTCAAAATATAATACTTACATCTTCCGAAACATCAAATTCACCCATCCATAATCTCCAACGATATAGAACGTTGATGTTTTAAAAATAAATAAATGTTGATTATAAACAAAACAATTAAACAATATCCTTAGCAACGCCAAAGCTTAAGCATTTTTGTGAGACATAAAATGTTGTATGCGCCACGAGCGTTACTAGATGATATTGCCCATCGAACGACATCTATCCCTTTGGGCCAAAGGCCCTCGTCGCCCTCCTGGCATTATCATCATCGTAATGCCCTTGGTACATAAAATATTATTTTGGTCCGGTATTTTCAAGTTGTACATTTAATGGGGGTGAGAAAAAAATGGAAAACGAATAATGCGCGTGATTTAAATTTTTTATTTTTTTTATCAAACCTCGTTGGTTGTAAGAATACACAGCAATATTACTATTTTGTTGGCTGTGTTTCTGATATACAGATGTTAAAAAACCATTACAATTTTTTTTCTCATTTCGGATAAATGAGCTACTACGAGTATGAAAGTATAAAATACCTAATATAATAATAAATTTTGCAGTCTCCCGATGCTACTGAAAGAAAAACATTTTTTTCAAATATTTGTAAATAACATAAATGCCAGTTTTAAATATAAAATATAATTTATGCAGTACGTACTGTAAATATGTATCTCTTTTGCAAAAACCTAAAGCTCCTTTAGACAGATGAAAATGTATGAACTAGTTACGTTAATAAATATATAAAGAATGATTTATAACCGTGTAAAACAAATTTTGACGCGTCACAGTTTTAGAGATGGTCGTAATAGAAAAGCACATAAAAATTGTCTTAAACTAATTTTTTAGGGTATTTACAAAATAGGCTTTTTGAATTTAAATGTTGTAAGGGAACCATGTTGACAATGTGCATTAATAAATATAAGGCCTTCAAGTTCCACTATTTTTTATTTTGTAATAAAAGTAAATAATAGTACATTAAAACACAAGTATCATAAGGCAATCTGTTAACGTACGAGTCCAACAAAGGACGAGTGCGTCAACAGCCCTTATGATACATGTTTTTTATACTATTTTTTCTATTGAGGTAATTTTACAATCAGATTTTTTAAAAAAAGGACGTCAAAAGTATGAGTTGGTGTTTTTTTATCAATTATGTTGGTAGCGCTTCCCGCTAAAAATTGAAATTTCACATTTTGACAGTTTGTGTATCTTGTGATTTTGTCTGATTGTTTACATTAAAACATTACAAGCATTATACAATTATGAAAGAGGAAAACCAATACATACAATGAACTCCAAGTTTTATTAATGAACCATCCTGATTTGAGATATCGGTGGTTCGTGTTGGTTACTATCATAAATAAAACTTGAATAGTGGGATTGAAGGACGTTATGTGGACCATCGAGCCTTTTTATTGAGAAAACAACATATAAATAAAACTCTTTAAATAATGAAATACTTTAATGAACAATTTATTATTTATTAATTACTTTCCACTATTTTGTCAACACTCACTGCTCAGATGCACAGATAACGGCAACAGCTGTTCTTACACTTTTTAATACAAAACATATATGGCATATATTCGATAGTTCGCCACAACGTGGAACTGGAAATCATGGATTAAAACGTCAACTTTTCATATTTGTTTGCTAGTAGCCGCCACAAATTGAGCAGACAGTGCCAACATTTTCAAGTAACGTGCATCATACATTTCATAACCTGCATGGAATAACAGTACAATCAATTCAAAATGGACCTTTCCAATTTAAAGAGATAGAAGATATGCGCAATGGGGATCTGCGCATAGTAAGAACAACTGAGATCTATGAAGTTTGATTCTAAAAAAATTAGACGTAAAATGTAAGATAACTTTAAAAAATCTTATCGAAATAAGTTACAAAAGCTTTTATTGAAGGTAATATGTCTAGCGACGCAAATTTTCACTGAGAATACAGGTATTTTAATGACTGCAATATTTTTGACGTTTCGTTTGAAAGCTCAACTGGCAGTTGTTCGCGCCATTTTCTTACTATTTGCAGCGATAGAAAGAGATAGCCCTTAAATTGGAAAGGTCCATTGTATTACCATAAATGTAAATTGTAATAAATAAAACTTACCGTTTTAATTATTTTGACAAAGTAAACCTGAGCGCATTGTTTCTTGTTTCATAATCTTTTAGTTGTTGAAATTTTAACTTCACAGATTCTTATTCTTTCTTAACTAACACAGCTATAGCTATAAATTTCTTTTATTTCAGTCCTATCACCTAGAGAAAGGATAAAAATCCTCAATTAGAAATAATATTTTAACACAAACAATTTACCATTTTGAGGTTATCTGTCAGTTATGAAAGCATGACTACCACCTCTAGAATACAAAAGGCGCCAAAAACAGTACGTTTATAGATTTTCTAAACGTTGTGTTTTCAGTGAAAAACAGTGCTTTTATAGAAACATAAGAACACCGAAATAGAAAAATAAATAAATAGTGGAACTTGAAGGCCTCATATTTATTAATGCACTTTTTGAATTTAAATCCGGTATGAAATTAGTACTTCAGGGTGTACATCGAAAAAATGGACCATATATAAGCGTTCAACATAGGGAATCAGTTACAGATATTTAAATTCTGCATCGACATTATGTTTAACTATTATTCTAGTTCTTTCTTCATGTAAGCGAAGGGCTGTTGCAAAAAATTTCATATGACTTCTAAGTATTAAATTTTAAAAAATATTGTTCTTTAAAGAGCTTCACATTTGAAAATATCACGAAATATCCATTAGATATTTTACAAGTAATTATTGAAATTTGTGTAATATATTGAAATAGTCCCGTGATCTGAAACAGAATGTGACGTCATAGCATATACAGTTTAACATGTGACAAACTATCGCCTACTTTTATTTATATAAATAACGTAAACTGTTTCCTTATTGGCTATGAATAACGTACTGTATGTGTTTCGACGTCACAGGAGTGGGGGGATTGATTTCATGACTATTTCTGGCGCCAATCATTTATTTAATAATTTACGAAAATAACAATAAATTCGTATTATTTTTTGTATTACTATGGAAAATATTGCATAAACTTTCATTTAACATACTTTTAAAAAATGTGAAACCGGCTCATTATAAGATTACTGTTTTTATGAACATATGATATATAGACGACCATGGATTACGGCAAAAAATAAACCATTGTGTTGTTTTTAACTGTCAGTACAACTAAAATAGTTTACGTTTTTCTGTTTGGTGTTGGTTTACTAATCTAATAAATTCAGTTCTAATTGACAGTTAAAAACAACGCATGTGTTCATTTTTTTGTCATAATCCATGGCTACCTTGACTAAAAGATCATAGAAACTAATTTTATAATTAATTTATTCACCTAAATCATAATAGAATACTCGTTTTACATGATTTAGATGCACAATTTAAATCCTCATAACTTTTATTTGAAGTATTTTTGCATAAAATAATTTGGTAAAGTTTACGCAAAGGAAAACTGATTTTCCAAGTTTTCAAAATAAATGTTTGATTAATTTCACAAAAATCACACCTCAAAAAACACACAAAATAATTTTTAATAAGTTGCACGTGCATTATCTGCAACTTTTCACTGCAACTAGTTTTCGAAACAGATGTAAAACCAACTGCACACAAATCGTCATGTTATCACGTACAATGGTGGACAGAAGAAAATAGGACAGTATTTTTTTCTAGTGTAAACTGATCTTTATGTTAAAGACAGAATTTTTATTAATATTATAGCGCTGGGCAATTTGTCTGATCGGCATTCCTTTTTCCGCTCTAACAATTACCGAACACTTCACAATATCGCTTATTCGAGACATTATTTTTACTTCGATTCTACAATTCATTTTTTGACAAATCAAAGTGACAAATGTCATAATTGCAAAGCCAGATTCATGCAACTAAATCTTATAGAAGAAAGTTTACTTGATTTTTCGACTATTTTGTTCTGTCCACCGCTGTACATACCGGGCGGCCAATATTGGAACTCATCTAGGTTGCGCAGAAGATAACATGCGGTAATACTATGAAAAGAAAGAGATAATCAGAGTATTCTAGGTAAATGATTAATTGTACAGTCCGTGCAACAACTATGCCATTGCGCATGCAACCTTGAAATGAGTTGCTATATTGGGACTACTGTATATTCAAATAACTACTGTCGTACAGTATAGTTATCTTAGGCGTGTATTCGTGTTGTGACCATGTAACCGAGTATCATTTATACGAATGTAAATAACTATTTCATTACTTAAGTTAAGTTAAATTTTAATATCGTTTTCTACAAAGAAATGTTTCATTTGGAACGAAGCTATTTACAAGAATGTCGTATTTAGTGCCGCATCCAGATAGTAGTTAGTGTTTTTGACTTGTTGGACGACAGCTATTAATATTTTCGGGATGGGATACGCAGTTAGATTTAATTACAAACATTAAAATTAATCATCAGTGACGGGGCAGATGGTATTTTAAACGCTATATTTACAGGCTTGACACGATCTTTCCAGGAATAGATTTTTTTCTGAAAATAAACACTTTCATTTCGTGTAAATATAATATAATTGTGGAAATATTTATACATAAACATATGTGAATACCAGATATTTATTAGATTAAGTGTCAACATTTGTAATACATTTTTATGTTTATTATTTTTTTACACACAATTAAAATTCAAGCATATCGTGTTATTGACCTACTAAATTTTTCACAGTTTTAAGAAAACTTATGGGTCGATTTGTTCACATCTGTAAATCTTACAGTACTTTCAATTTGTAAAGAAGTGGCAAAAATACATCTATTCTAGTTTATTAATGCAAAATTAAAAGTGGCAATTTAGTTGCGATTTTGATCATTATTTAGAGATTTACATATCTGTACAGAATCAACCCATTATGCCACTATTCTCTATAATATTATATTTTGTAATTCGCAATAACACGGTCTGTTATCGAAACGTAATAGCATATTGTTCAACAAGCATGTAATGATGGTTGTAACTCTGTAGGATGAAATGGCGTGCTCTACCATACAGCTTGAGCGGTGAGTCGTGAGCTGTGGGGATGAGAAGTGCGCAGAGAGAGAACGCACTAGAAAGAGACAGGGCTGCTGGCAAAGGATTGAAGTCCCTCCCACAATTTGAAGGAAAGACTACTGAGCATCCAAACTGGACACGACCCACCGGTCAAGCTGTAGTATAAAATTAGAACTTAGGACAAGGGTCGTTGATTTTAAAACTATATGATAGGCACTATCAAACTTTAAAAAGTTATTAGTTTTTTTAAATATTCCAATTTTAATGTTATTAATCCTCCGTCTGCCGGGTGTGGTTTGTGAGTCCACGACAAATTGAAATTTTTAAATAATTTGTGTATTATTTCTTTCAAAATTTCTACCGCCGCAGTACCTTTCAAGTAGCTGAATAGCAACTGTTTTACCTATACAAAACTGTTTTTAAAAATTTCAAATAGTTGCCGCGTTTCATTTTGTCCTGACAGACCCCACCCGATCAAACGTATAACAATATATATATCGAACAAATTACAGAAAATATCCATTTTTTTAATTCTATAAAAATTTCCATATTCTCACAATAAAAAATGCTTTATTTTCAAATATAAAATTAAAAAACAACTACACTTGCTAAATATGAATAGCAAAATAAAGTACATATAGGCATATTACATAAATCTGTATTAAAGTCAATAGTAAATCTAAGAAACTGTGAAAAATTTGGTGATTTTGCTGTTTAATGTTCGCTTCTTCTGCCTTTTTGGCTCGTTTTTTCATTCCCGATAGAATTAGAATGTGGTGTTCCGATTCATCATTTTCTTCAGCCCACTTCAAACTCGTTTTAAAACTTCTGACTGCCTCTTTGTGCTTTACATGCCCTGGTATTACTTCTACTTCTTCATCGGAGCTTGATTCATTCTGAATGTTTTAAAATATCCATATCATTTGTGGATTCCCATGATTCTTCATGTCTGATAGCCCATTCAAGAGTTTCTTGTCGTGTGACCTCGTTTATTTGTCTTTCTATACCATCCACTGCAATAATGGAAGATTATCGTCTTCAGTCCAACTATCATCAAGACGTGGTGTAAGAAGTTTAGTCCAGGACTTTTGGATAAGTTCCGGCCTCACATCTTCCCATCCTCTTGATAATCCAATAACAACATCTTTCAAATTAACTTTCTTCAGTTCTGCAGAAATATCTGCACCTTCGGAAGTAACAATTTTTTTTAAAGCCTCTTGCGGTAATTTAACTTGTTCGTTTAATTCACATTTTAGGTAACAGAGAACATGAAACCAAGTGATTCCCTCATTTAGGTAGCAGGAATCACTTTGCTGTTCGGATTATGGCTTCGGGTTGTCGCTGTTCGGATTACTGGAGGTTCGGATTATTTCGTATATTTCCGGATTCTTATCTAAGATAGTTAAAATATGATTATCATATAGTACCCAATTAATTACTATATAACGTCATTTTTCCATGTTTTAGTTGGACTCTCACATCTACTACGAAGACATCGACCAAATCACCGCTACCTTATCCAACACTTTGCTATCTCGCCCAGTCTCCCCAGGCGCAGAGCAGCGCCTTCAAACCTTACTATCCTCTGGTTGGGAACTACAACCTGTGACCGACACCCCAGATCCCGAAACCACAGACCTGGGCGACACAGACTCCGAGTCCGTAACGAAGACTAGCACCTTACGTAGCGAGCCGGGCCTGGGGGGAATGTGGCGCCAATTGGGCACCACAACAGGTATGGTGGTGTCACCACCGCATTACAACGCGCATCGCCAAATAACGCCTCATTGGTTGAATCAGCCACCAATTAAATTGAAGACGGTGGTTAAAGCGAGGGATAAGTGTGAGAGGTGGTTCAAGGCTTTAGAGGATGATAAGGAAGAAGAAGGGGAAGATCACGTAAAATGATACATAAGACTACTAACTACAAATATCATACTATCATAGGTGTGCGCAGAACTGTACTTTTGTGGGTGTCAAAATGAATATTTATAATTATTATTATAAATAAAGTAATAAATGTGAATGGAGTCATTTATTTTACCAGTATTACTTCAAAATATTATATATTATATCAACATGAACATAATAATATAAAAACTTAATATTGTAACGTTTTTATATATTTAGGTGCAGTGAAAATATTAGACAATGGACCTTTTCAATTTAACGGCTATCTCTTTTTATCGCTGCAAATAGTAAGAAAATGGCGCGAACAACTGCCAGTCGGGCTGTCAAACGAAACGTCAAAATTATTGCAGTCATTAAAATACCTGTATTCTCGGTGAAAATTTACATTGCTAGACATTTTAACTTCAATAAAAGCTTTTGTAACTTATTTCGACAAGATTTTTTAAAGTTATCTGAGATATTTCTCACATTTTACGTCTAATTTTTTTAAACAAACGCCATGGAGATCAGTTGTTCTTACTATGCGCAGATCTCCATCTTCTATCTCTTTTAATTGAAAAGGTCCATTATTATTAATTAAAATTAAGCGTTTATTAAACTATATTGAAAGTTACTATTACTAATATTAAACAATTATTAAAAACTAATAGGGTATTCTCCCATGAGCAAAAAAAACCTGTTATAAATTGATTGTTGCAAGAGATATAAAGCATCTAAATTTTTCTGATGTAATAGTTGTACTACCAACGGGAGACGAGTTGAAATCCCTACTCTATGTTCGAATGTGATAACAGGCCGCATCTTCGGATCGTTCGAGAGTGTTCGTATACAACTGTTTTAGCATGTATTGTTAAGCGATATGACATCTGATAACAAAAATTATGAACTACATGTCAACAATGTGTAATATTAAAAATTTGTTAAATACTACGTACAAATACATATTTGTGTATCTAATCGACATACGAGTGGCGTTCGAAATCCGTTACATAATGAATTTAACATGCGAAATTAGAATATTTTGAATATTTACTGAAAATTTTGTCCATGGATATTTATTGCATCATATTAATAATTAATTGTTCAAAATTAATAAGGAATAATTAAAAAGTAAATAAAATTTATAGCAAATTTAAAAAAAGTATTATCATTCCTAAATGAAGTATTGTGTAATGTATTTCGTGGCATAGTGGTAATGCTCTTGCTTGTTACGTTAAGAGTACTGGGTTCGAATCCACTAAACCCCTTTATTTTAATTTTTTTGACATAAGAAGCAAAAACATTTCCACTATGCTACGAAATTTGTGTTAAATACTCTTATACAAAGTATAATAATGGCAATAAAAGTATGTTGTCAATCGCTACCTACATAATTTAAGAATGTCAAAATGTTTTTGCAGCATAAGCAAAAATATGTAATCGATTACTTAGAATGATTTTTCTTATAAATTTCTTGAGTTTTTTAGTAATAGTAGGTAAGATTACAATTAAATACATTTTATTTCCCATCCTTTTCAATACTTACTGAACATTTTCTCGAAAATTCATGAACCACTGATTGTACACCGCTGGTACTGTACAACTAGTACGTCACTATCACGTGACACAACAAAATTAAATTTTAAATATTAATATCTCGCTTATTAAAAGGAATTTTTAACTCGCGTTTTACAGGTACTCTTAGATATACTTGTTGTTTAAAAAAATTTTTAAATATGCGAGAATACCCTATTAAGACTAAGACTATAATTAACTAGATAGCACTAACACTATTTATTTAACCAATTAACACTACTATTTATTTCCACGATATAAATTATTTATTTCACTATTTATATCACTTTTTATTTATCACTATATTCTTATATCATGTTCAACTGTCCGCCTACCGACCTCCACAGCGTCTATATAATCAACAGACTCAACAGCGTCTGTATATTCAACTGCTCGGACAGAAGTCACCTCTTTCACAACACTATCTGTCTATTTATGCAACTCTCTGTCTAATTTCCACAACATTAGTATCACCGACTGTCCGTATGCCACAATTCTTCAACACCACTGCCGAATATTCACTTCCACTTGCCGTTACTGTCCCCGTATACCTAGTTTCCCAATACTCTTTAACACTACCGAGTATTCTCTTTAACAGTTATCTCGGTATACCAGTAACTTCCCGACTAGCCGTTACTGTCCTTGTACACTATAGCTTCCCAATACTCGTCAACACTACCGAGTATTCACATCCACAGATATTCCAATATACCAGTAACTTCCCGAGTACCTGCTCGACTCGACACTTTTCTGCATACGCTCACTACGATACTGCTGTGCTACTCACTAACACTTTTCTGTCTACACTCCATGTAACTAACTAACTCTCGAGCATAGATATGTCCCTTTTATACAGCTGCCATTATCTTCTAGAAAAGCTCTAGAATGTTCGACCGCATAATAACAATTAACCTTGTAACCAACTAGATTAAAATGTCAAACAAAATTTGTTTGAAAATATCATAGCCTTCTAGATAGGGTCAGTGGAAAGAGAACAGCCCTCGTATTAATATAGTAGGGGGTGCCATGGCACCCATGGCATCCACCGTGCGCACGCCTATGCATACTATTGAGAACGGATACTACCGATAGAGGCAGCACAATTGCTTCAACAGCAAGAAATGGTTGATACTGCCGACGCGGTAGTTTTAAACTGTTGCCTCCGAAATCCAGAGAATTGTATGATATATTAAATGTCATTACTTAATTAGTAAAATCTACCCTATACTGGAAAAAGGTAAACATTTTAATCTTGTTTAGTTTAGTTCAAGATCATTTCTTTGACTTTCATAATCCCTGCAATTTCGACTTCAATAGCGAAAACCGCATATGGTGAACTTATAGCAATAGAAAATAGATTTTACTTACAAGCTCTTTCGGTTCACAATCGCTTACACAACGAGCATATAGAGAATTGACCTGAGAAGTACTCATTGTGGAAATCTTCTTAGTAAAAATGCCTTGCAAGAACAACCACTAACAAATTGTTTCCCTGAATGCTGTTATCCGAGGGCCGTAGTCCACTGTTTGCTGATAATTTTCCATATGATAAAATTATTTTTCATATATTTAATATTAAGTATAATAGAGATTTTTTTGGTTAAAGAGAAACGTTTAGACTACGCAATTGTTTTTTGACAACGATAATGTATGAAATGGAAAACAGAATTATGTATGGTGTTATTGATATGGCTCTGGTAAGTATACCTAGAAAAATCGGTACGAATTGTAAATTTTACAAGTCAATGCTCATATACCGGGTGTACTATATTTACCTATTAATTTTAGAAAAAAAGTGTAATGAAGAAAAATGTTCCGAATAAAAAATAGCATCGATGAGTACCAAGTTTGTTGTTTAATTACGTCTTATATACTAGTTAGAAGCAAAATAAAATATACACGAATTAAGGCAATTATGTGAGTGCCGTGTAATATAAGACAATAATTTGTGATTGTTTTTTCTGACATTATCTGACAGATTTGACATTTATTTTGATTTTGTTATTATTAGAATAATAGAAAGACAATCTAGAAGTAAAAAATTAATTACAAATTCTAATAATAATAAAATCAAATGAAATGTCAAATCTGACAGATATGTCAGACACATCAAACATAAATTATTGTTTTATTTTTCGTGGCACTCTGATAATTGCCTTAAATCGAGTATTTTCTTTTGCTACTAACTCATACATAAGAAACAATTGAACAAACTTAGTACTCATCGATGTACGTTTTTATTCCGAACATTTTTCTTCTTTACACTTTTTTTCTTAAATTAATAGGTAAAGAGATATCGCCAAATCAAAATTTTAACACTGCATTTCCTATGTTCGGAAAATAAAGTAGACACCCGGTGTAATATCATAAGTGGTCAAATTTGCCGGAAAACATTTCAGATTGTTACGAGAGCTGGTTGCTTAGCAATTTATTGAGTGGCATTGACAAAAAATTACGAGTTGTCAAGCGAGTGATTTTTGATCAATGTCACGAGATAAATTAGCAAAAGGCTAGAGTAAAGCAATCAGAAAAATTTTCTAGGATAAAATTTAACCACGGATGGTATTCGGATGACTATTTGCAAAATAAAAATCTGGTAATCATTTTATTTATTTTTTCTTGACAAAAAATCTTTTAATTTTTATTGTTTTGAGGTGTTATATTTAAGTTTGCTTTTTCAACGTTTTAAATAGATTCCTGTCCGAATCGACTCATTTTTAATAAAAATTGATAACACTATATTCTAATAAAAATTAATAAACCTACGAGTATTGATAATATTTGAAAGAAACTACGCTCGAATATAGTATCTACAAATAGTCTAGCTTAGCTAGTTAGTAGTTATATAAAATGTATTATCGAATCTTTTATCAGCTCTGCCGCTTTAATTTGATAACAAGGAAACTATGATAGGTTTATTTATTGTGGTATTGTGGATAAAATTCACAACAATTTATCGTGTATGTAAATAGGTACAATTCACTTTTACCTATCAAAATGATTTACTTTTCAAATTTAATTTTATTAATAATATGTGTTTATAAAACTCATAAGAGTATAATAAATTATATTGCTCATAACTAAAGAGTGGATTTTATGCAATTGCATATACAATTTTTATTAGGCATACCAACAATAGTATATTATGTTATTAGGAGTAGAAAGCGGTCTTTTTGTGTTGAACCCAGCTATTGCGGCCGAGGCGCTAGCCGAGGCTAGGCAAGCTGGGTAAAACACAAAAAGGGCGTTCTACTCCAAATGACATATACTATTTTTTCTTCAAGCGTTTCAAAGAATAATTTGAATTTTTTTTTTGGAAGTTTTTTATTGTAGTGTTTGCAATTTCAGCCAAAGCTGGCTGTGTACACTACAAAACAAAAACGACACAACTGTCAAATAACAATTTTCAACATAATATGTGTTGGTGTGACAACTGCCGCCGCCAGCGATAAATAAAACACTAACATATTTTTACTAGTACAACAATATCAACATTTTTGTACTAGTAAGACAATGAACTTCTTCTATAGTGTGTGTATAGGAGTATAATATGAATATTATAATACGCTTGAAGAAAAAATCTTTTCATATGTCCACGTTTCATTAAAAGTTAATGCCAAATATTAAATAAAAAAAATGCGTATTGTGCATATATTAATATTTTACTGCACATTTTTTAAATTTTTGCATAAAAACATATTTGGTGCATATACGTGCATATTTTAATACTTTTTAAAAATAAAAATTAATTTTAGAGAATTTTTTTTTGCTTTTTCTATTTAAATAAAATACGTTTTATTTTTTTATGTATATGCGGCAATAATGTGACGTCAATATCAGGCCGAAATTACAATTCTTGAAAATGGGCTTTCGATTTTTTAAGTGCATTTTAAACGATTTTATTGTGCACCATACGTAGTCAAATTTAAATAACTGTCATCTGTCGTAAAGTGTAAATACAAAACTTTCATAATTAAAAAAGGATTTCTTATAAAGCTTATTTTATTAACTATGATTTACTTTATATATATAAAATATGAATATGTAACAAAAGCACATCATTAACTTTCAACTTTTCAAATTAGGCCTGATAGCGACTATTTAAATTTCAAGATTTGTAATTCCCGCTCGATTTTGACGTCTTGCTTTCACAGTCTACGAGTATTATGTATGTGACGTTTGCAGGTATAAATTCCCATAAAATAGTGTAAAGCTGTGATCTACAATAGTTTTGTCTATACCGTTATTTTTTTTCTTTTTTGTTATTTTATTTAAGGTATTATTTTATATTATAATTATCCATGTGATATATATATATATATATATATATATATATATATATATATATATATATATATATTATACTTTTCTTGTGCCTACTTAATGTTCTGAATAAAAGACTACATATACAAATGGAAATAAAACAAAAATTATCAGAAATATGAGTACATTATTCAAAATCAACTGACCAATTTTTTGCATATTTTAATTAAAATATGCATATTTACAGTTTGTTTTGCATATATGATGCATATTTTGATGATTTTTTCATGCATTGCATGCATATTTTGATACTTTTTTACTGCATATAATCCGCTCTTTACTCATAACAATTAAAGGGTCAATTTTTACTTCCTTGTACGAAGTAAAGGAAGTATTGTAATCGCGAAAAATTTCGGTTTTGAGATTTCAACGGAAATATCCATTTTGACCATCCCTGAATCCATTCTGACTAATTTCGTCGTGACGTCTGTACGTACGTACGTACGTGCGTATGTATCTCGCATAACTCAAAAACGGTAAGCCGTAGAAAGTTGAAATTTTGTATTTAGGACTTCTATAGCATCTAGTTGTGCACCTCCCTTTTTGGTCATTACATAATTTCCAGAAATGGCACTTTATTTGAAGTCTATAATAGATTTTAATGAAAAACTATATTAAAATATAATCCAAAACGTTTCAAATTTGGTATATAAGACTTTTATATCAATTGGAATAACATAGCAGATTTTGGTTAAAACAGGCTAACCGGAAGTGATATATTACCTGAAGTTGTTAACAGTTTTTCTTGAATAAAATGGTTTCATTTTGATTTTAGAAATAAATGCTTCAAATAAGAGTTTTAGAGAATTAAATTCTGCGTCTAGCACATCAAGTATTATTAAATTAGCCCTTTGTATAAGCGAGATATGTATATTTAAAACTTATATACTTTTTGGTTTTTGTAATGAAGCTTGCTATGGATTAGGACAAAAAATAACAAAAAAATTAAAAATAGATATTAATGTCAAATTATGTCAAACACGTGCAATTTTATAATTGGGTCTATACTTCATCTTTATATTGGTCTTGCGTACAAGAAACAGAGACCATAGAACACATTTATGCTGCAATTCTGAACAAATCTGAAAGTCTTACAGATCTGTAAAACTGTAAAAAACTGACAAAATCGCATCCATTTTTGTTGATTAATATAAAATTATATAAAAGAGTGTCAGCTTTCGCTGCAATCTTGCTTATTATTTACAGATTTACAGATCTGTAAGAGTTACAGATTTGTTGAGAATTGCAACATTGACTAAAGTTACACAGGGTTGTGCCTGTAATTTATGCCATGTAAATTACGCAATTACGATATTATCTAGGCGCAGACAATATTGTAATTTACGTCATGTAGACTAGATTTAGTTTAAATTTTTTGCATAAAACGGGACAAAAATACACTATAAATTTCTTGTTTGTGTGCTTCCAAGTATAATTTAATTTTGTTAAAATTATTATTTTCTTTTCTGCCTCCATTTTTGTTTATTTATGATCAATGACTTTGACTGTCAAAATAATTATGAAATTATCTTCATTTCGTTAAACCTCCACTGCGCATGTGCAATTACAAAATTCTCTATAGCAGTAAAATAAAACATAAAAAATCTGGTGTGGCGAACACAAAACCTCCCACCATGTACCGCTCGAGTCACAAAAAAGATTAAGCTAATCGTTATTTTTGAGACCCCATGGGGTCTCGTAGGGAGCGAATCTGGGGAACCAGGTTTAATCCCGACCAACCCTAAATATTTCCAATTTTAAATGGCACAAAATTGACTCCTGTGGTGCACTCTCCACGCCAGCAATGAGTGCCCATGAGGTGACGCCTGGTAAGCTCCCACACGGTGCAAATATTTCATCATTACCGATATCTATGTACAAACCAGATTAGCACACCCAGCAATGGGTAATAAGCCGTGATGATATATTTATTTATTTACTTATTTTTTATATATTTATTTATTATTATTATATTTTTTAAATATAGTCTAATCTAAGATTAAATTTTAAATACCTGGATAAAATAGTATTCACTAATCCAAAAATGAGAATTAGCTTAAACCTTTTGGCGAATAGTTAATTTTTATTAATATAAATACATACCTACATATTTACATATGCTGGAAACTGTATTGATTTCCTTTCCTATTGTTCTGTTTACATTTTTCTTTTTAAAACGTTACTATATTAATTTGAAATGATTAGTTCTTTGACAGTGCCATTTATCTGTCAGTTACATACATTTAAATAACTGCCAAGGGGTAGGATTCTGTAACTCGTCCGTTATCAAACGGTACCGTTATCACTATGGTTACATATAAAATAACATTTTATTTGACAACTATGACGTAAGTATGCCAATCATCTTATAAAAAATAAGTTGCTATAGTGATAACGGTACCGTTTGATAACGGACGAGTTACAGAATCCTACCCAAGGAGTATTGTTTATTTAAAGCGAAGGCTCTGGGATTTAAATTATAGATAATTTTATAAATTTATCCATATAATAAGTAGAAAATGTATTAATGCAAATCTGTAGAAAATTTAATAATCTTTAATTTTTAAAATAATATTAATGTCGAAAAAATAACATTTAAAGGTATTTTTCGAAGAAAAATTATTTTGAGCTTCTAATAAAGTGCCATTTCCGGTTATCCGATCTACACCAAAATCTAATGGGCTCTTTCCATTACAGAAAAAGTTCGAAATACAAGGTTTCAAAATTTTCTGTATGGTACTATTTGAGTTAGAGTGGAGGATCCACACACACATACACACACACACACACACACACGCGCACACACACACACACACACACACACACACACACAGACATCCTCGGGAAAATGTTAAAATTGAATTCTAGGGACCTTAAAACGTGGTCATTTACTAAAATCTCGATATGCGATTTTTCGCACGATCCGTATACCTCCCTCACCAAGGGTAGCGGAAGGTAAAAAATAAAAATGAAAGTTTGTATAAGAAATAATAATGTAATAAATCGTATCTTAGTTGTAATAATTGTGTTTTTTTTTTGTTCTTTATCAAATAAAACGTGTAGTGATTATCAGTAAGTACTTCATATTTTATTATTTTTTAAGTATACTTATAATCATTAATTATTAAACTGTGATTCTAATGTCTATGGTAATTATATTGTGTACGCACTTTACATACTCACCGTATTAATCACGAAGCATAAATATTTTTTTTTACATTTACAAGGGCAGGGCGCGCTATAAGGATGGATAACACATTTGTCTTTCAAAAAAGTTACTACATGACATTTTAAAACGATGTTTGTTGCCAATACTGTCGCTGTAGCGTAAGTTTATTTATTAATTTCGAAGAAAACTGCTAAACTATGAGTTTAAATATTAAATCATTTCCTTAAAATGTGGCAAATCTAATTTAATCTTTTTTTACACACTTGATCTATGAAAATAATGCATTTATATTTTTATAACACAATAACCATTATCTTTTTGAAAATGATAAAAATATGATAGTTTTATTATAAAAGCTGATAAGAAATTTTAATAAATTTCAATAGTTATAATGTCAAACTCTTCAAATATAAGTACTCTTGTTATCACTATACGAGTATATTTTTTGTATCTAACATGTACATTGTTCTTCAAAATGTGTTCTGTTGAAGTACGCCATTTTACAGAATATTCATAAAAAAGTTGTCGCTAAGCTAAATTACCCAGTATAAAAATTCATTACAAATATACAGGATGTTGACGGTCAGGTACGAGCATAGGGATTTAACATGGGATTTAAGTGTTCAGCAATTTCCTGTTCTCCTGTTCATTTTACTTTAAAAAATGTAGAGTGCAAAGTTGTATAGAATTAAAAGTTGTATACATCCATTACCATTATAGCGTCGTTGTACAATATAGTATTATTTATATACCGTGTGTCTGTCTTAAAGGTGTACGTAGGAGATGAACATGGGAAATCAATTTTTTGCAATTTCCTGCTCGCTTAATTATTTTAAGCAAAAATGCGTCAATTAAAAGTTTTAGGGCATAAAATTCTGCATCTAAATCAATAAACAGAATTACCTTTACATGCTTTGTAACGACAATTAATTACGAAAATGTCGAAAATTACGTTGAAAATATCGCCAGGCATGGAATTGAACAAAAAATAAATAAATGCTTGACGTTTTATCTGTCACAACGTAAGTTAACTTATTTGACGTATCTGACAATTTGATAAAACTTCAAGCATTTATTTATTTTTTGTTCAATTCCATGGCTGTCGATAACGTAATTTTTGAAATTTTCATATTTTATTTCTGTCGTTATAAAGCATGTAAGATAATTCTGTTTATTGATATAGATGCAGAATTTTATGCCCTAAAACTTCTATTTGACGCACTTTTGCTTAAAATAATTAAGCGAGCAGGAAATTGCAAAAAACTGATTTCCCATGTTAAGTTCCTATGTACACCTTTAAGACAGACACACGGTATAGGTGTTTACTTTTTTTATGGACCATAGGAAATACAATGATAGAATTAACAAATATATGAAAATTTAACATTTTATTTCCTATATGGTCCATAAAAAAAGTAGACACCCGGTATATATGTAAATATTTTTATATTATATTACCATAATAGAATTTTCTTTTTGTTAACTCTATAGGTATCTAAAATAATTTGAAAAACAATTGATTTTTCGACAAAAAATGTATTATTTTACAAAATTTGATTTAAATCGTGCTTTAAATCAAATGATTTAAATCAGGCCAACCCTGAAAATAAATATAAATTAAATTTTACAAAATAAAATCTATTAGTAATTCAGATGTAGGATTATTATCTACAACTTATTATTTGAAACATTTTTGTCTAAAAAGTTTTGCGCAAGGAAAAACTGATTTCCCATGTCCAATGGCCCGCTTTTTAATTTGTATTTTTTACGTAAAAGTTTACCTGTGCTGTTATTATCGGAATGACTCATTTTTCTTTGACATTAACATTAATTAACGTTTCGATAACATGTATAAAACTATACACACGACCTAAAATACTACTGCTTGTGTCACTCTCCTTGAAAAGCGTGGCCAACGCGATAAGTGTTTCCTTGCTTTTTCCAATAGAGGAGCAACGTGATAACGACCCAGCTGGCATTTTTTTTTTTGAAAGATAAAATAGTAAAGAAGTGAATTTTCATAAAAATCTTGAAATATATGTTTGCTAAACCATGGATACAGTTCAAAATGTTCAAAAAATATTACTAATTGTCAGAATCAGTATTAAGAGTATCAAGTACAATTTACCTAGTATGTTCCTGAAATAATTTTACATTAAGTACATCAAACTGACGGAAGGCAATGTGTTGGCCACTAGCCACATCAGATTTTTATTATTATACGAGCAGACCGAGAAAATTTTTGCCTTTCTCAGAGATTAACTTGATTTGTTTGTACAATTTTATCATTTTAACTCCTAGTCTCCTTGTAAAGCCACATTTCATCATCATAATCAGAGGGTGCCAAATCAGGTGAATATGGCGGATGGGGCAATATTTGGAAACCCACTTTTAAAGTTGCTTCAACGCAAGTGTCGGGCGACGCATTGTCAAGCTACAGCAGGACTTCGGGGCTAAGCATTCTCTGCGTTTGTCTTTAATATTTTGTCCCTCAATTTAGTTAAAAGAGACGCATAAAAGTCCTCCAAAGCTAATTTTTTCACTTTTGCCAACATTTCTTCATTTGAGTAGTTGCAGGACTCACACTTATTTCATCGTCTCCTACGCTCATTCTTCCACGTTTACATACGTCTAACTTTATTTAGACTCCCAATATAATTTTATTAAGCGTTCCGAAATTTGCCCGAAGTGAAATCTTTCGTTCGTGAAAATTTTATTACCGCGCAGTACCGGATTTATTTATTATCAATTGTGAGACGGTAGGTGCTTACGACTAGAGATCGACCGATACCGATATCGGTATCGCTATATCGGCCATATCGGTCTTCTTGGCCGATATCGGTATCGGCCGATATGTAAACCACGATATCGGCCTATATCGGTATCGGCCAAAAAATATAAATTGCTTAATATTTCAGTTGCTAACGATTTTTTAAAGGAAATTAAAACAGAAATACTAAATAAAAAACAAAACAAGTTTATTCTTATTCAGAATTTAGCAAAAAAGTCATTAAAATGTAGAAGTAAAGTTACACAGTTAAACAAATTAATATTTAAAGTTTTGGCAAGTTGTAATGTAACAAAATTATTGCGCTTTCATAAACATTTCCAGCTGAAGAAAATAGCTGTTCACTAGCAATACTATTTGGCGGTTGTGCTAAATATATTATTGAAAATAGTATATTGTGTTATTAGGAGTAAAAGGGATACTTTGTGTGGGAGTTTGTACGAAGAGCGAAGCGAGTCGAACAATTGCATGCGAGGCACACAAAGACGCTTTTATTCCGAATGACACATTGAATTTTTTTTCAAACGCACTACTTTTCTTTTTATTCGCTAATTCTATGTAGTTTCTATGGATATTTATTTATTTTATTTTTACTCCGACGGCGTAGAAATAAAGCGTCTACCTTGTGAATTAAGTCACAAAAATGCCATTTCTTCGACGTTTGAAAAAAAAATGTCTTTTTTTGCATTTGCTCTGCATTTTTTTGTGATTTATTTATGGTTAATGCGTGTAACGGTAACAGTATATCATTATAAATCACTTTTACCTCATTTATACAGCAAAAAATTTACGACATAATTTTATGGCCGATATATCGGTATCGGCCGATATCGGATATGAGTATATCGGTATCGGCCACAAAAAATCATATCGGTCGATCCCTACTTACGACACTTGGTCCGCGAGCCCCGGCCAGCGCGTGCGAACCGACGCCTATGAATAGAAGCGTTCTAGTAGGTAGGAGGAGCCTAGGTAGGCGATCGATAATATAGGCAGGAAACATGAGGCGGGCACTTAGGTAAGCAGGAGGAGATAAGCGTAATTACCCGCGCATTGTTATATAGTTCGAAACGTTCGAGACTGTTCCAGAAAAATATTAGAACAACTATATAAGCGACGTACTTGTGTGCAGAGGGAGTTAGTCCTTCAGAAGGACAGTTAGTTACTTACAATTACACAGATAGTAAGAAGTACAGACTCAGTGAGTTTAGTAGCACATCAGTATCGTGGTGAGCGTAGGTATGCAGTTTAGTGTCGAGTGGAATACTCGGGTATTTACTGATATAATGGGATATCTGTGGAAGTGAATACTCGGTAGTTTTGAGGAGTACTGGGAAGCTAGGTATACGGGGCTGTAAGGGCGAGTGGAAGTGGATATTCGGCAGCGATGTTGAAGAGTTGTGGCATTTAGACAGTCGGTGATACTGAAACTGTGGAAGTTAGAACAGTTAGTTAGTTATATAAATACAGTGTGATGAAAGGAGCGAATTCTGTCCGGGCAGTTGAATATACAGACGCTGTTGAGTTAGTTGAGTATATAGACGCTGTGGAGGTCGATAGGTTAGACAGCTGAATGTGATATAAATAAATAGTGACATAAATAGTCGAAATAAATAGAAATAAATAATCAGTAATATTGTGTAAATAAATATTCGTGTTAATTGTTAGTGTTTAACAAGTTAATTATATTCTTAGTCTTAAATTAGTACTTAATATTTGTTTAATATTAGTAATCGTCATTGTTATTATCTTCTAAATATTTATTTATCGCTTTAATAAACATCTATTTTATTTAATAATAATTCTTTGATTTTTACACCTCACCTAAATAAATAAAAACATTACAATATACAAAGTGATCAAAACCATCTGATAGTCACGTGACCCGAAGAGTTCTCAATATTTTATTCCGCGGAAATAAGTATTAACAGTTGCTTGCAATTCGCTCTCTGTTTATTTTTACCGTCTTTATTAACATGCGTTTCATAATTACATTATCGCCAACAGCCTTTTTCAAGACTCTTAGGCCCGGTATTTCAGTACGGGATTAAAATTTTGGTTACATGATCTGGTTTAACTTGTAACCGTCATTTTAACTCGGCATTCGTATTTCAGTATCTAAACCCGGGTTAACTTAACCGAGATTGTCTAACCGAGAATTTTGTTGTGTTGGTAGTAGAATTTGAAGTGACATTCATGTCGAGCATGCGCAAAAGCGATATCTTTAAAGTCAGCTGTCAAAATCATATGTTAAATAATTGTCAATAACAGCCTGACAGTTATAGCTTTCGCCTAAACTTTAAATAATATTATGGATGGTTACATGTTGACTTCAAGCGAATCTTGCTTGTGGTTTACAACCCCCGTTTTCTTATATTCATTCTATTATATTTCGTTTCTCACCTACTACAACTAATAAATTTATTTCGTCCTCTGTGAAATTTTTAGAAAATTATATATTTCAGTATTTCACATAACCAAATTTTGAAAACATTTTTCTGCGCATGACTTAGGTAACCATGAAATTTTGGGTTAACCTACCTTCACATGCCGGTTTAACTTTTCGGTTACATTAAACTCATTTAACCCTTAACTGGAAACTGAAATACGTCTAACCAATAAAAAAAATGGTTAACCAAAATTTTTTGGTTTAACCTTGTACTGAAATACCGGGCCTTAGTAGTGTATTTCGTTATTTGCTTGGTAATGGTAAGAGCGTTACAAAAAAAAATTAGTAGCTTAATTAACGAGTTTTTTTAGGTTAAGTTACCACCCGAAATAGTTTTAACGGACGAACACCACATGTTTATTGTCGAAGCGAATTCTTTATAATAAAAATTCGCACGTCCATAAGCTTACATACCAAGTTTTTCTTCCCAGAAGTCTAGTTTTGATGTCATTGAGGAAAGATGCGGGTCACGTGACTATCAGATGGTTTTGATCACTCTGTATATAAACTTTACCAAATTTGCAGGCATAACTACCAAAACTTTAACAATTACGACATTCAAGAAATTTTGTTTTTCTTTCCATGGCCTACCGAGATCGACAAAACTTTTCTTGTTGGCCTCGTAGTACTATTGAGATTTCTAAAAATAAAATCGCAGTCGCCTGTTTTCAAATAAAGAATCTAAAGTGCGCGCAGACACTACTGACTTACTGACAATTACATTGATAAAAATATTTCATTATTAATCAAAATTTATGTAAACGTTTATGTAAGCATACCGCCACACCAAACAGGCAAAAAATATTAAAATATATTTATTTTTAAACCATTTTATCTCGATAGCAAATATTTTTATGTACATTTGCACTCTAGAGATAGTTTCCCAGCATTTATCACTGATGAATCAAAATGCAAATACTGCTCATTTAGGAGAGCGTGTCTTATCAACCCAGCATATGCGGTGAGAATATCTCACTCACAAGTTTCCTGTTTTTTGTCGCGATCGGTAGTGAAGTGTACCTATATTAATTTCAAACGCACGTCATAGTTTTGTTTTTAAGTATTTGCACAAGTTTTATCAATTGATAACATGTCTATATATCAGATGGACTACGAAAGGTAGGTTAGAATGCTAGAGATAGCGAAATAAATAGGTTTGTAAGTGAAGTGTGCAAAATGGCAACAGAGCCTAGTGCTGTAGATGGCAGTTTGTATAATTTTTTCTTTCGTGGCGGGTAAGGATAATTTAACTTAATTATTTAAAAATAATTTAATAGAATACAACGGAAACATATGTAGATTATGTTGGTTGATTATAATTACAAGGTTATTATTATACCGACGAGTATATACCGGGTGTCTTAGGCCGACCGACACATGGAAGATTAACATGTGAAATCAGTTAATTGTGAATAGTATCTCCCCAGTGTAAGATATTAAGCTGAAATTTTGTATAGTCATTGGAGGATATTAAATTTACGGATTACAGTCCAAATTAGTAAATTTAAATGTGTAATATTAAAAAAAAAATGTAGAATTTCCAGGATTATTGTTCGTATACCGGACAAAATGGTTACTAAGTAACAGTACAAATAGCATAGTGGTAGCGTTTGCGGGTTCGGAACCATCCAGCAGGAAACTTTAATTTTTAATTTTTACTGTTCAAAATAATTTTTACTATTAATATGTTTTTAATCTATTTTAGGCTTTTAATAAAATATAAATATTATTTAAAGCATAAATTATAAGTATTACAACATACAGTTAAATAATTACAATAAATATTTATAAAAAAAATCTGGTGTGGCCAACACAATACCTCCCGCCATTTACAGCCCGAGTCAAAAAAGATTAAGTTAGTCCTTATTTTTGGATTAGCGAATTTTACTCTAATTTTGACAGTTTATTTCTTAAAATATAGTCTAATCTAATCCAAGTAACTACCTTTTTTTTTAAACCCCTCAACAGGATTAAGTCCCAAGTGGGTTCACATTCACACACATCCATGCTTTAGTGGGATTCGAAGCCAGAGCACCGGGGGCACTCATGACATGCTGGAAACTGTATTGAATTCCTTTTTTATTGGTCTATTTACTTTTTTCTTTTTAAAACGTTACTAATATTGGGTGGTATTAATAAAAATGAGTAAATACTTACAAGTATGTACTTATAAGTACTAGCATTTACTTATCAGTATCAGCAAGAAGTAAAAGTAAATACTTATTTTCATATTAATAACCAGATGCTGATACTTATAGTAAATACTTACTTACTTATAAGTATGTACTTACATATGAAATTCAGAAGTAAGCCGTGCGTTTGTAAAAAAATAATATTTTGACATTTGTTGACAGTTTATATTTATATTTATTTATTGGAAGTTGACAAACTAATCTGGAATTCAATTCTATATCAATTTTTGAAATTTTAAAAATGTTTAGTTTTAAAAAAAAGTGTTATCTTCATGGTCTTCACCAACACCAATTTGAAAACCTTATGTAATATAACTTTTCGGTTTTTTAAAATAAGGACCCGCAGTTATAATTTTTTAGATGATTATTTACCAAGACCGGAACAGTGGCGTATTATCGCAGGGGGCGCAAAAATCGTACAGGGTATCAGGGTGCAAAATTATAAATGGTCACGAGGAGTTAAAAAAAAAACAACACAGCAAACGGCGCATGGGCTTGTGACGCAAACAAGGTTTATTCGTCACTGGTCGGAAACAAATCTTAAAAATAATTTCATTTAATAAATAAACACAGAGTACCATCTTTGGATTCATTGTTAACGCCAAGAAAGAATTCTGGTAACCATTCCACACTTTCGGGTGTAAAGCGATATAATTTAACAAAATTTTGTTCACTGGGATTTTCCCTACGAATTTTATAATTTCTACGGACTCATACAGCGTAGAACATGTGTTTTAAATTAATATAATCTTTTAAATTTTTGTTCGGTCCCCCAAAAGCATGATAAATATCATACTTATAAATGCATAAGTAAATACTTAATTCTATAAGAATCAACTCCGTTTTATTAATACAGTTTTAAGTAATTACTTATTTTGATTATAAGTATAAGTACATACTTTTGTCAAATAAGTATTTTCTTATAGCATCAGCTTTTACTGACACTTTATTAATACGGATATAAGTACTTACTTAAAAAGCTGTCAGTATAAGCATTTACTTATTTTTATTAATACCACCCATTATCTTGAAATGATTAGTTCTTTGATAGTGATATTTATCTGTCAGTTACATACATTTGAATAACTGCGTTTTGTTTGTTTAAAGCGTGGGCTCTGGGATTTAAATTATAGATAATTTTATAAACTTTTCCATTAAAATATATAGAAAAAGTATTTATGCAAATATATAGTATATTTAATAATCTTTAATTTTTGTAATAACATTTATCTCGAAAAAATAACATTTAAAGGTATTTTTCGACGAAAAACTATGTTGAGCTTCTAGTAAAGTGCCATTTCCGGTTATCCGATTTTCATCAAAACCTAATGGGCTCTTTCCATTACAGAAAAAGTTTGAAATACAAAGTTTCAAAATTTTCTGAATGATAGTATTTGAGTTAGAGTGGAGGATCCACACACACATACACAGACATCATCGTGAAAATGTTAAAAATGGATTCTAGCGACCTTAAAACGTGGTCATTTACCAAAATCTCGATATGCGAATTTTAGCACGACTCCTATACCTCCCTTACCAAGGGTAGCGGGAAGTAAAAATAACATATCCATTTTATTAAATTTCAACAAAATATTAAAATCATATTAACAATAAAAATTATTTTGAAAAATATCTCTGAGTTTTGTTTTTTTCAAACGTCATAAAAATGGCATCTTTTGTGACTTGATTCACAAAGTAAATATCCATAGAAACTATATAGAATCAGCCAATAAGTAGTAACTTGTACAATAGAAATCTGTATTATCGCCCTAAATGTCACTATAACTCACTAGATAACCTAAGAATAAAGTTACTGACTACCCCTCTTATAAGATTTAAATTGATAACCTATAAAATGAAATATAGACAGTTTACATACTTTTAACGAAATAACAAATAATATAATTAAAGTACAGCAGACGTACAGATTACAATAACAGGGACGGTAATAAAGGTAAGAATACTTCGAATTAAAGTGATACAAAATTTAGGCACAAGATTAATAAAATGAATGAATTACATTCCTTAAATAAAGAAGAAAAGTATGGGAATATCGCCAAATATTTCTCATCTGAAGCATCAAATAAGAACATATCAAATTGCTCTTTTGTAAGGGCTTTGGATTTTTGGAGGGAATATCCACGTCCTTGTTTTTTTAAATAAGCATGAAGTTTTAAATAATTGCCAATATTTATCCCATGTTTAATGTTTATCATTGATTTTATCATTGAATATTGTGACCACATAGTTGAGCTTTTCATTTTAAATTGATTCGCCATTTCCGAAAAGTATGCCGAAAATACGTGTTCAGAATAATTTTTAATGTTTTTCTCATCACACCAATGAAGAAATCTCTATACGCCGCTTCATAGAATTTGCTAGGCTTAGTTGGGAACAATTATCAATAGCAGCCTTCGTTAATTCCACAACTTCAGGGGGTGTACATTTTAATTTTTCAAATTCCAACATTTTCAATTTCACACAAGAGGATATAAAATTATACAATTCTTTTCAAACGTAAAAGTGTGAAAATTTTCACTTGAATGTTTATAACAAAAAGTGAACACATACGAAAGTATCCATAGCAACAGAGCAATTGAAATCCGCAAACGTACCTACTTCACGGAAAATGTTTTTAATAACGTCAAGTTTTAAATTATTTTATTTAAGTATGTGCGTTTGAAAAAAAAAATATGTGTCATTCGGAGTAAAAGTGTCTTTGTGTGCCTCGCATGCAATTGTCCGACTCGCTTCTCTCGTCGTGCAAACTTCCATGCTCGCTCGCCACACAAAGTATCACTTTTACTTCTAATAACACAATATACTATTATTACTAGGCGCACACGCTACCGCTATGCTATTTATGCTGTTACTTGGTAACCATTTTTTGCGGGATATGAATAAACTTCCTGTAAATTCTATAAATTTCCTTATTTTTTCTGATATACATTTAAATTTACTAATTTGGACTGTAATCCATAGAATTAGTATCTCCTACTAAGTACACGAATTTTCAACTTAATATCTTGCACTGGGGAGATACTATTCACAATTAAGATTTCACATGTTAACTTCCTATGTGTCGGTCGGCCTAAGACACCCGGTATAGGAGATTAACATGGGAAATCGGTTTTTTGCAATTTGTAGCTCGCCTAATTATTTTAAGCAAAAACGCATCATTTAAATCAATAAACAGAATTACCTTTACATGCTTTGTAACGGCAGAAATTAAATATGAAATTCTCGAAAATTACGTTGAAAATATCGACAGAATTTTATGCCCTTATGTTTGACGCGGTTTTTGCTTAAAATAATAATAATAATAATAATAATAATAATAATCTTTAATTACCCAACAGATCACCAATTACAGGGCAATATACAATAAATATAAATAGCAGTTAGGCGCTGTTCCATTTACTCATATACCTACTAATATATTGCTAATGCTCGTATCTTTCCCATAAAAGTAGGTAAAGGAAACAGTGTGAAATAGAATTATCATTTCTGCATAAGTCAATCTCACACAAACACCCATATTGGAATTATGCGCAAGCTCGTAAATCTTGACTACTATTGGCTAACGCCGACAGCTGTCGCCAGCTGATGCAGCATGCACATGGTTTGACGTTTGATTTCATTTCTGTTTGTACTTGTACTTCGAAGTATTTGTGCCCTGATAGAAGAGAAAACATATTAATAATTAACATAAAATATTGGGGGAGCCTCTTATATCCCTCGAAGAATGTGGTATTTATTTGTAAAAAGGCATACGATAAATTTTGCTGTCCCCCAACCAAACTCCAAAAAAGTCGACTCTGGAATGTGCAAACGGTTTTGCTCTATCGTTAATATTACCCGAGATACCTTTAAAATACATCAAAAATGAGATACCCTATAACATCGATATTTTCAACTGTCAAGTATTTGATTATCAATAACATGTGTTTATGAAACGATACTTATTTCAGTAATTATTCTAAACATAGAAAAATAACTTAAGATAAACTATTATCAATTTCTTGTCCTTCATTGCAAACATTGACCATATAAATATTGTTATCAATATAAATTCTCGATGATTCCCTGATTTACGAAAAAGAGCAATAATATATATATATATATATATATATATATATATATATATATATATATATATATATATATACATACAAGGTGGTGGCGGTTAGGGGTGAACATAGGGATTTAACATGGGATTTTCGTTTTTTGCAATTTCCTGCTCTCCTGTTCTTTTTACGGCAAAAACTGTAGAGTACAAAATTGTTCAGAATTAAAAATTGCTTACAAATATGTATTTACATTTATTATTATGTTTTGGTTTCTTCACAATTTTAAAAAGAAATTTCAAAATATCTGTTATTTTGTAGCAATAGCCATGGAATTTATTTTTTTCTGGTTGTCAAAAATTATTTATAAACGTCAATCATGCGTTAATCTAACTTAAAAATTAAATAAATACAAACAACTTTTAATTACGCATTTTTTATTAGGTATACCATTTATTAATAAACCAATTCCAAATGTATCAACTACGTAGAATTTTGATTTATCATAGCCAATACCATTTCTTCATTCACTTCGTTATAACGTCTTCTATTCTTATTATTATTATTATTATTATTATTATTATTATTATTATTATTATTATTTCCTTCATTACCTTCGTTCACAGCTACACTAGCTGTGTTCTCAATGTTTTTAACAAGTTTAGAAATTGTTGCTATAATAGGAATTGGTGTATTTTCGTACTTTATGGAAAACAAATCACGTATTCTTCTAAAACTATTTCCACCATAATTTTTTATAATGAAAACTCGTTCCTTATTCGAATAAACATTCATTATTAAATTAACTTTTTATTAGAGAAAATTTCGAAAATTTGACAGAAATTGAATGACATTATGTTTAAACATTTGAATTATAATAAGTCATGGCTATTGCTACAAATTAACAGAAATTTTGAAATTTCTTTTTAAAATTGTGACGAAACCAAAAACAATAATAAATGTAAATACATTTTTGTATGCAATTTTTAATTCTGAACAATTTTGTACTCTACAGTTTTTGCCGTAAAATGAACAGGAGAGCAGGAAATTGCAAAAAACTAAAATCCCATGTTAAATCCCTATGTTCACCCCTAACCGCCACCACCCTATATATATATATATATATATATATATATATATATATACATCACGTAACTGATGTATAACAAATGAATTAATTTTATTCTGACGTTTTGTACTTCATAACAGCAATAAACAAATGAGTACGAGTATTCAACAAAATTTATTTGTTTTTATTTATTAATAAATGTTTACAATAATAACAAATGTTTGTAAATATTTTTATAGTAGTTGTTCAAAATGCTCTCCTTCCATCTCCAATTTTATGATCAGTGACAGTACTTTATTACAAAACGTCAGAATAAAATTAATTCATTTGTTACAAAACATCAGTTACATGATTAAAAAATCCATTATTATTTTTATTAAAAATTACGTGTCGACCAGTGGCACTAGAAATGTACTTTTCTAGAAGCATGTCCATAATTTTGCGAATTTTGAAAAAATTCTTTTTGATTGCGAATCAGCACATCGAAATGTATATACCTTAAAAAAAATACCTTATTTTTTAACACCCTATATATAACATAACTGTGTTATAAATCGTGCGTATATTTGTTTCAATAAGGTTAGCGGATAAAATAGGAAATTCTTGCGAACCGTTCTCAGTTATTAACTTTGTTGTAATTAGTGAGGTGCCATTTGAAAGATTCATATTGAAAGTATCAATTGAAAAATTTCAAAAATGAAAGTTTCAAGCCTTAAATTTCATGAAACTTTCATAAGATGACATGCATGCTCCTGCATTTCTCTACGTGCAAGTTATGTTAGGTTAATCTATATGCTGCGAATTGTATATTTCTCGAATATACAATTCAGGATTCAGTACAGTTTAAGTATGGTGAAAATTAAATGTAGTATCTGGCGATATTTCAATAAAATAAATACAAAACACAATAAGATACTTTCTATTTTAAATAGTTTAATACTTATTAGGGGCCATTACTCCAAGGAAAATAGCGCCCATGATTTCATAGACTGCAAGAATTCTTCGCGGGGCGCTTGAAATCACTAGAAATCACAAATTTTTAAGTCGGTCGGACCTCCGTCGGTTTTTATTTATCCGTTACTATTTTAATCAAGATTTATTCATTTCAGCAATGGCAGCTTTCAAAATTCAATCTCCCCCAGAATTCCAATAGTGGATTTCGAATCCTACACATACAACGTATCGCACAGAAACCGTGGTATAGCGCTCATCTTTAACCATGAAGTCTTTGACAACAAGGAAATGCGACCTAGGGAAGGAACACAGAAGGACGGGAAAGACCTGTCAAGGATCCTGAAGCAAATGGATTTCGATGTGAGGACGTATAACGACTTAAAATATGGGCAACTGCACGAAGTGCTTCAAGAAGGTATTCATATAGTTATTTAACTATCATCAATTATAATAGTATGTTCCGTAACGCAACTGGTTCGACCAGATTTACGATTTTGTCCTGAAATTATTTACCGGTTTCTATTTGGAACGCAGTTCCTGAAAAAAATTGGTAAAAGTCGGACCACGGCAACCACGAAATAATCCTGGTTTCTCTGGTATTTTTACCCCCACTACCACTACTTTCAAACATCATAACATCATCATAACAAAATCAAACGATATCCGTCAATGTAATAGTAATTTACATTGCAAGACAGCAGTGGCGTAGCTAGCGGGGGGCGGAGGGGGCGGTCCGCCCCGGGCGGCACTTTTTTGGGGGCGGCACTTTTACTTAAATAATAATTCGTTTTTAAAAACTATACTTGAAGCTAAAAATACCAGTTGTGTACTGGAAATCTTTTATATAGGGAATACAATGTATTTTTTTTATTTTGCTGTAGTTACAGAGTTACCTATACATACCCATTAATTTTTTACAAAAATGTGTCAAATAAAGGTTACAGATAAAAAAATTATACCTAAATCACTAATCAAATTTTATTTTTGTACGTTTTGTAACCTGTAAAACCGAATTTCAAATTTTATAAATATAGCTCATTTGAGGTGAAAGCCATGGAATTAAAATAAAACAACAAAAAAAGCATATCGTTTGAACTGTCTGAAATTTGATTTTATAGGTTACAAAATATGAAAATAATGGTGCTGAATATAGCCGTGTTCCTTCGGGTTGTGATTGTGATTTTGTGAATCCTGATTAATTTAATCGTGATACTTTTGAAACAGGATTTAAAAATTATAGCAAGAAAACAACACAATCTAGTGTCAAATGTCAATGTCATATGCAGACTAATGCAAACTATCCTGCTTTATTTTAAAAATAATCAACTGTCTAGTGTTATATTCAGAATTAAAAATGGGTTATATTGAAGTAAAAAATAATGTTCTTGGTAAGGAATATGAAGTATGTTTATTTCAAACAAATATTTATGTGGTTCATTACACGCTTTTGTAGAAAAATCTTATTTTCCTTGACGCCACAAACCCCACATTCGTAAATTTCTACGCTCGAAATAGTATATTTTCAATTTGTTCTGAACTGAATCCATGTGAATCACTCAAAAAGGTTGATTCTGAAGGGAAGGGGGAATGTTGTCTAGTGATAACAAAATGAGAAAGTGGGGATAACGAATAGGAAACGTAAAAACATTATTCTTCTTAATCATTATCACTTTTATTATTTAGATCACGAATCACAGCACGAAGGAACACGGCTTATGTAACATATTATTTGAAAACCGAATTTCTGACAGTTCAAACAACATATTTGTTTGTAATTTTGTTTCAATTTCATAACTATCACTATAAATAATGAGCAATATTAATAAAATTTCAAATTCGATTTCGCTTTAACTTTTTCTAGTACAGAGTGATCAAAAATAACTGATTCAGTTGGCATTAAAAAAATACTTGAAACTAGCAAGACTGATACATAAAATTTATTTCCTGTTGTTGACAATTTAAATTCGAATACATTTACAATTATTTATTAAAATAGTCGTTGTTTTACTTACCCACATCCTTTTATTTCTTACATTACCCACAGAACAATAATCTAAAATATTTCAATCACTCGAAATAATATTAGCTGTCAGGCTCCTGCTCTGACATAACCTATATGTATTTATTGTAAAAGTGACATGTCAAATAGTATTTCCGCCTATATCTGGTGTTGTATAAACAGAAATAAAAAGATTCCCAGAATTGTATTGCCAACTGAATCAGTTATTTTTGATCACTATGTATTTTTGGGGTATTGAGAGGGGCGGCAAACCTATGGATCGCCCCGGGCGGCAAAAGTTCTAGCTACACCACTGCAAGATAGTTACTCAGAACTTTACGGGCGTGCACTGTACCTAACGAGCGAGCGAATCGAGCTTGTTATCCGTGCGAGCACGTAAATTTCGGGTAACGCTTGAGCATTGTACAATGTTTTATGATATACTGAATCGTAAATAATTTGAAAAAAATATTGGAACCTACAACACAATGCATTAAACTATTTTATCGAAATAGTCTTTGGAAATATATGGCGAAGCGAAATAATGAATATATAAATCTGTATATATGTTGCTATGGTTTTAACAGCCCGTAAATTGTCAAGATTTTTTCATGTCAAGGTATCCAGAAAAAAAGGCGCCGGAGGCAAATTTTAGTAGAACATTAAAAAAAACTCAAATAGCTTTTTGGCATCTAAAATTGGTTGGCCACTTCACAAAATGAATCCAAAAATGCGCCTCTAAATTCTGTGAAGTGAGGCAGTCGCCTCTCTGCCTCATCTCACCGTCCGACCCTGAGTTACGACAGTTTTACACGTATATACACAAATGAGCAGTGCCGACTTAAGACATTTTGCCGCCCGGAACTAACTTTTGAAAACCGTCATTCTCAACAAAGAAAAAAATCGTTTTTCCAACATCAAACTGCCAGGAGCCAGTGGAAAAAAGATGTTACAAATTTGGTTTTTCATTACGTGAATTTTAAAGTTTGAAACCCCATGTAATGTTTTTGGAATGACAAAGTGTATTAATCTTATTTCGAAACTCACATTGGTCATTTCTTAAAATTATTATACCCACAGATGGGTCAAGTTTCAACTTATGTGGGACCTAACAGAATTTCTCTGTTATTTTTGCCGGTTTACGGTTTTCGTTTCAGCTCCGGTTCGAAGTCCTGGTTTAATGAAACGTCTCGTGGAATAGACTATAGGTAGAAATTATGAAAGTCCATGGACTGCCATATTTTTGAAATACAATGACAAGTTATTTTCGAATTGGTTCTGAAACATTGGTTAATAGAGCATTTCAAATGTTCACAGGAAAAATCTTCACCAGTTTCACGACTTTGCAGTCGGAGCTTTTTCGCTACATCAGTCACTCGTCCAAACTTTTTGCGTCGTTTGGTGGTTTTATTAATTGTGTAGTTCAGTTGCTAAAAATTAACTACTGAGTTACGGAATCTCATCAGATAGCTACTGACACCGCTCTTAGCTTAACAAATTTTTGTTCAGTACGAGTCCAGAACAAAAATCGACTGACCAAGTTATAATTTGCGAATATCGCTGTCGAACATTCATCTTTTTATACCCTGACGCTTGGATCGTCATCCTTTTTAGATCTTGTCTTACAATTTCTGAGGCCTGTTTCTTAGGATTGTTACCGTTTTGCGTCCTTTACACATACTATTTAAAAGCGCTCACTTTTAATCTATAAGTACCAATCATCTTATTTTGCTCGAAAATGGACATTCATCCTTTTTCCCCTGGCTCTTAAATTTGCTTTAATTAAATTGTGCCATCAGGCCTTATCACACTAGAAGTAATATCTCTGACTTGTCACGCATTATCCATGACTTCGGTTCATATCGCTGACTTACTCCAGTGTGATAGCTCCAAGGAAGTCATGGATCCTGTTGTCAGATGAAATTGAATCGGTTTCATTTCCTCTGAGTATTTACCGCTGATTTCCCTACTGCGCATGCGCAACTGTCTCTCAAGAGCAGGAATGTAACTTTACGGAGTTTAAAATAACTGCAGAAACGTCAGAAATTGACATTTTTTGTTTGATGCGCATAAAGTTAGTATGCTTATCCACAATTGCATTATTTGTCTATCGTTTTCATTCATTTTACTTGAAATAATTTGATATGGCAAACAAATTTGAAATATATTGTCATTAAAGAAACCATATCAACTTCAAGTATGAAAATTCACCAAAAGTCTGGGAAAACGATTATTCGAAATTGCAGTGTGGTAGATCGAGTTGGTCATACAAAATAAATCAGCGGAAGCGAAAAAGAATCAGAGATATGATTGTAGTGTGATAAGGCCTTTATATGTACTGAACGCATCCACATAAATCGGTTTTTAATAGAAAATCATGCATTAATGAAACCCAATAATAAACGATCAACAGAAAATGTATTAAAAATAAACTAATTATACAAAATGAACATAGGTAATAATTTTTGGCAAGGAAGAAGAACTAAAAATAAATAGATGTGAGTAACTTGTCATATGGTTACAGTTATAAAATTAATATTATAAAATTTGGAAGTATTTTGTTAGATAAATTGCACTGTAAACGCTTCAACAAGTTATTATCAAGCATATTTCTCTCATTGGTCTATCTCGTATGCAGTAGGTACAAGGAGGCAATTTTAGACTCGTCTTTGATCTCTAATTATGAGCCACCAGTGGTGTGAAATATGAATATTGTTCCTTTGCTGTTTGATCTAACGATCTAAGAAAGACCTACGTGGAACTCGTTATATGAAATATATCTCATTTCTTTATTCCTTTATACTGCACACTGAAAATAACGAATATACGAAATTATACGAACGAGTATCCTTTCATATATCTTGTAAACTGTTAAAATGTACTACGAATATCTTTTATTTTTTATTTTATTGGCCACTGCTTTTTTAATTAATAAAATTTTTAATTTGGTTATAAAACTAGTTGAAATATACAGGAAAAGTGAAAAATTAACTGAAAATCATTTATTTATGTTTAATATTTATTTAAAGCATCAGTGGTGATTCTTCCATTAGGACATTTGGTGAATGACCTCCCAAATTTATCAAAACATAAAAAAAAGCGGAAAAAAATCGGATGTGGCCAGCACATAACCTCCCGTCAATTCCATGTTTAAAATAGCAGTGAGCTGTAAGTAAAGTGTCACTTCCGATTGATCGTTTATAAACAAAATTTAATTTCTCGTTCCGATAAATAGAAAAGTCTTTAATACGAAATTTTGGATTATATTTTATTACGTTTTTCTCGAAAATCTGTTAAGAGCTCCAAATTAAGTACCATTTTCGGTTTATCATATAAGTATAGTCAAAATCGAGTTTTAAATACCAAATTTGATAAATTTTGGATCATGTTTTAATATATTTTTTCAAAAAAATCTATTTATAGCTTCCTATAAAGTCCTACTTCCGGTTTATCAATTTTAGAAAAAATCTAATATGTCGTTCTCATTAACATAAAAGTTTTAAATACCAAATTTGAAAAGTTTTGGATTGTATCAATATATTTTTCACGAAAATATGTTCAGAACTTCAAATAAAATATCACTTCCAGTTCATCAATTTTAGCCAAAATATGTTGCTCTCCTTCATATAATAGTCTTAAATATCGAATTTGACAAGTTTTGGAATATATCATAATATATATTTCACGAAAATCTGTTCAGAGCTTCAAGTAAAGTATCACTTCCAGTTTATCAATTTTAGCCAAAATTTAATATGTTATTCCCTTTCATATAGAACTCTTAAATAATAAATTTAAAAAGTTTTTGAATATATCATAATATATTTCTTATGAAAATCTATTCAGAGCTTCAAGTAAAGTATAACTTTCAGTTTATTAATTTTAGCCAAAATCTAATATGTTATTTTACTTGATGTGAAAGTCTTAAAATACTAAAATGGGGTATGTGACCAATTTTTTATTTTTACTTAATATGATACTAGACAAAAAAAATAATATACCACTATTTTTTTACATCGATTAATTATTCGTACTTTACGAGAAAATAATTAGAAGAGTGAAAAAAGACGGTTAGACTGGGAGGGAAAGAGATAGTTATAGCCAGATGTGACCATGCCACACCCGGCCACACCTACCACAACATAAACGCGACTCTGATAGGCTGATTTATAACTATCTCTTTCCTTCCCGCAGTCTATGTGTCTTCGTCCACGATTATAACATACTTACGGCATATATCTCTTATTCAAAACCCTAATTCGTGCTTATTTACTGAAAATTCACCATCGAATTTTTGGACCGATAACATTATCTCCATTACCTACAGTATGACGGGAGCTGAAAATAATATAAGATTTTGAATTTAATAATTTTTAATAAAGTTAGTCCATCCATATTGTCGTTAGCGTTGCTTGCACGTCGCACTCGACACCGCTGTGTTGAAAACAAGACAACGAAAAGTGCGCGCGTTGCTTGGGTTACATCAAAATTGTGACCACGTTGTGTTATATGCTGCATATACAAGCCCACGAGTCAGACAGAGATAAACGTATTGTAAGTTTGCTTGCGTTAAACGAAGACAACCACCACCCTCTTCGTTTACACACGGTTCATGACCAAGGTATCAGTTTAGTAGCGGCGTTGGCTACGCTAAGCATAAAAAAGACATTTATTGAAAATATCTCAAATTTCAATGATCTGGTGATAAATAATTATGCAGAGTATACGGAAACAAAAATAGACAACATTTAGAACTATTTAAATAAATTTTTCATATTTAATAACATATTACTAATTACAATGTGACCTACCAAATCTTCAAATCGAAAAATAAGTAGATTTTGGCGATTGAAATGTCCTATAGAGGGGCTGCGTTCATTTAAGATAGCCGATATGGTGCGATTATGGTCACTTCTGTAAAGATTGCTAAATTTAAATTTAAATAGCTCTTTAAATTTGAAACTTAAATTATTTATCTTTGTGTTATTATGGTCAAACAAATTTAAAAAGTTTATTTAAATAATGAACGGTAGCTATGCAACTAACTTCACTATTTACGAACAGTCAAAAATTTAAATGTTTTATTAGGTTAGAATTTTTTTATAAGACGGAGATTCGAATGAAATAACATGTGCGTAAGTTTTCATATAAATAAAATAAATAGTTGTGTTATTCATTTAATATTAATTTTCATGTAGAATTAGTATCGCGCCAAAAAACCGCCGAACCACCAATATATCAAATAAACAATATGAAGAATATGTTTAATTCACTGAAAAAGATTTTGTCTTTAGAGCAGGAATTATAAATCCTACACTTCCAGATGGTTACATTGACAAAAAATGGGAGGAATTAACAATTGATAAATGATTACTTTTAAATATACAGGGCCGACTTGAGGCAGGTGTGAACGGAGCAGCCGCACTAGGTCCCGCGATTTGTAAACAATTCTTACTTATTTAATTTTTTGTATTCTTCAAAATGTTAAGGCAGAAATTATATATTATAGCTGAATTTATGGAACGAAAAAATTGATTACAACAATAAAATTATTGATTACAATAAAACAAAATTGAATACATGAAAATGACTAATAACAAATAATTCTATATGTATTTTAATTATCAATTTTTGACGCACTTTTTAATTTGCCATCCGTAGGAAATGTGTAAACTGAGGCGGTCATTCAATCTCAAAATCCCATGTAACATAAAAAGAAAATGTCCAGAGACTGAGAGACATTGTACTAGTCACAAATTTTTTTTTATGAGAATTAAAAAGCTGTCAATTCGATGGCGCAGGTGCTTAGATGTTCAAGGAAACTTGAAACTATATAGAAAAACAACTTTTAACTGAATAAAGACTTTTTTAAAAAGCCGGTTTATATTTGATTAACCCTCGTATATTTTTATTTTCAAATGCTTCGCGGTAAAATTATCGAATAGCATCTTCTTCGCCAATCATTTGTAGAATTATTGATATGAATTCCGTATTAGAACAATTTTTTGAGTGAAGTAAACATTTAATATAACCTCAAATTTAGTGTTACGGCGAACATTTTGGGGATGTAAAGTTACAGAGAAATTTACAGTAAAATTTAATTGTAAATTGTGACCATAATAACTTTGAGATTTAAATTATATTACCTTGGTACTTACATCATTAAATTTTTAAATTTATTGACCATAATCGCACCATTAGTTGGTAATTTTCTGAGATGTGATCGGCTGGCATTACCAACTCGGAGGGTTCACAAGTTTGCCGCTTGGTGGCTACGGGTTAATTTTAGTCGCGAATACTATTCAACTCGGTACTGAAGTGCCTTTTAATCATCCATATGAATTTTCCTCACTTTTGGTTCAAATTATTATTATTTAGGGATCAACAATTTATATTAAACATTTAAAACTTCCATTTCTCTCTTTCACAGTCTCATCAACCGACCACTCCCACAACGACTGCCTCTTGGTGGTGGTCATGTCCCACGGGGAAGACGGCTTGATCCACGCCCGGGACCACACATACCCTCCTGACTTGCTATGGGAGCCGTTTATTGGTTCCAAGTGCGTGTCGTTGACCGGCAAGCCCAAGCTGTTCTTCCTGCAGGCATGCCGTGGAGATGCCGTTGATGATGGCGCCTTAGTAAGGGGGAAAACGGCAACTGATTCGAGTAGATCGGATGATCAAGGGATTTATAGGGTGCCGGCGATGGCGGATATTCTGGTTATGTATTCTACTTATCGAGGTTAGATATGATAAAGAAATGTACTTAAGACAAAGTTTAAAATGTAGGTTTTCTTTATTTGCTTTGCTATTTAATTTTACAATATAAATAGTTTGGATTTTTTTGTATACTGAACTAGTAGCTACTGTGTACTAGTTTCGAAACGCATCCAGTAGATACGTCTTTACTCTTTAGACCAGTAGCTCTTAACATTTGGTTTAAGGTTAGAATATGGATTCTAATTTTTAATTATCTTTTAAATATTATAATACTATAAAATATATTCATTTTTTCAATATCGAAACGTTTATTTATTTGGGTGAAGTGTAAAAATTAGAGAAATATTGATAATTAAAATAAATGTTTATTAAACGATAAATAAATTAAGAAAAATATAATAAAAATAATGAACATTATGATTACACAAATATAGACACTAATTTAAGACTAAGAATATTACTAAATACTTAAACACTAAGATTATTTATTTATTTGAACAATTAACACAACGCACTATTTATTTACACGATATTTATTTCACTATATGTTTATATCACTATTTATTTCAACTCGAAATGTACTCTAATTCCAGAGCTGTGAACCGCCATATATACCCGTTCTACATTACGGTTTTTGAAGAAATAAGTATTGCATATAAATTTTAGTATAAAGTATATATATATATATATATATATATATATATATATATATATATATATATATATATATATATATATATATATATATATACCAGCGCCTATTTGGGCGAACTAACAACTTTAGAAAAAATCTGATGTGCAGCACATTACCTTCCGTCAGTTCTATGTATTTTGTACAAATTTCATACGGAAAGTTCCTTGCTAAATTAAATATTCTATTTCTTGTACATTACCTTCCGGCAGTTGCATGTATTTTAGCAAATTTCATACAGAAAATTATTATTTTGTGACGTTTTCTATATACAGTGTAATGTATCTGCAGAAATAAAAGATTTATTATTATTATTTCTTGTACATTACCTTAAAGCAGTTGTATGTATTTTATACAAATTCCATACAGAAAGCAAAAGATTCTATACCTATTTCCAGTAAAATTATAAGATAAACACACTATGTCAATTTCACTTGACACTGACATCTTACAATCAAAATTTTCAAAATATAGTAGCTGTTTCCACAGCTATGGCTACTTTATGAAATTTAATTTTTTTATAATTTTTTAACTCTATATACATTTAATATTAGGTATAAAATGCAGTCAAATCGTATAGAAAATAAAATATTCTTTAATATTTATAATAACATTAAATGTGAAAAAATGATATTTAACATAGTTTTTTCAAGAAAAACTGTTAAAATCTTCAAATGAGGGTACTTCCGGTTGTCCAATTCTAGCCAAAATCTAATCAGCTCTTCGCATGGATGTAACGAAGAGAAATACGAAAGAATTATAATTTTTAGAATTGTAGTATGGAAGTTATCGTAGACGAAAATTTTGTTACACACACACACACACACACACACACACACACACACACACACACACACACACACACACACACACACACACACACACACGGACACACATACATACATACACACACACACACACATACAGACATCATCGTAAAAATAGTAAAATCGTATTCTAGGGACCCTAAAACGTGCTTATTCATCAAAAACTCACCACCGAATTTTTTGACCAAAGACAATACCTTCCTTACCTAAAGGTGACGGAAGGTAAAAAATGTTTTATACCAAAAATGATCAAGGATAAGAGGATAATGTATCAATAGTAACAAACCGAATATTTAAACAATGGTTCTCAAACGGTAGAACGAAATTATATTGTTTTAAATGGCACCCTATATAATTTTTTAGCCCTTTAAAAAGAATATTATTTTTTGATTCCAACGATATAAATATAGCATAGGGCTGTATAACAATTATTTCGAGAAAAATTGTATTAAAAACTAGAAATAATGTAATAAAAATGGGTTTACTACTAGCGTAACTAGGCAACCTGTGTATTGCATAGCCTATTATATTATAACATTATTTTTAATACCATTTTTCTCAAAATAATTGTTATACAACCCTATACCATATTTATATCGTTGAAATCAGAAAAAAATTTCTCTCTAATGGGCTAAAAAATTATATAGGATACCATTTACAAAAATTTCCATTTTGTTCTGTCGCTTGAGAACCACTGGTCGAATATTCGGTTTGTTATTGTTAATAAATTAGCCCCTTATTCTTGATCATTTCTTGTATATAACATTTTTTTCTAAAGTCATTAGTTCGCTCAAAAAAGCGCTGGTTGTTTTAAAGGAAACACTCTGTATATATATATATATATATATATATATATATATATATATATATATATATATATATATATATATATATATATATATATATATATATATATATATATATACTCAGTGACGTCGGGTGCGTGCACGCTACAGTATGTATTAAGTTTATTAAAAAATGTAACTCGCAGCGTGCAAATCTGAACAACATGTTTACTAACTTCCTTAAATAGCTTCAACCGCGATGATAAAAAGTCCTGGTTTATATTTGGATGACCCTCGTAAAAATAGTTTTGAAGATATGTTTTCACTATCCTATTATTTTCCCAAGTTAATCCGATATAATATACGTTAACTGACTAAATTTTACAACCTCATTTGAATATTCTTCTTTTCTAGGTTATTTTTCATGGCGCAGCCCACACCGTGGCTCTTGGTTTATCCAAGCCTTATGCGCAGAACTCGAGGAAAATGGATTTAAACTGGACCTGTTGACACTACTAACTTTCGTGAATCGACGTGTGGCTCTGCAATACCAGTCCAATGTACCAGGCAGCCCAACCATGGACAAGAAGAAACAAGTTTGCACGTTGGTCAGTATGCTTACTAGGGTTATGTTTTTCCCGCCAAAACAATTCGAAGAGATTGAAGAAGAAGTGAGCAACCAGGTGCAAGTAGATAACAAGCAAGAGAAGCAAGAAGAGATTGTTAAAGTTACAGCGAAGATGGTCGATTTATAATTATTTATAATATTATAATAGAAGTTGTTTTTGGTTAAATAGGTTCAATTAATATTGATTATTTATTTAAAGCATGTTGTAATGTGTATGACATTATTTATAATTATATTAATCTAATAAGTAGTACCTATACATTTTTTAAACAACTTTAGGGGCAACAACTGACACGACCGTTGGTGGCAGCACCGTCGCCAACTACACGTGCGTTTGATTTAGTACTCTTAACTGTCATTCGTATTACATCTGCAGGCGTCTTATGAAATTTTGCAAATATTACATATTTCTGAAAAATTATTATACAAAAAACCAACCGATTAATCTTTTATAGAAGGTATTTCAATAAACTAGGTATTATTACAAAAATAAAACGTTATATTTAAGCGAAAATAAGGATAACTACTGCCGAGGTTAAATTTCTACATGCAAATCCGACCTAAAGATGTTTTGTAAAAGGTACCAAGGTACGTTAATAAATTGAACATTACTAAATATGTGTCTATTATATTTTTTAATTAGGTGAGTACGTAAATAATGCATAACATATTACTGTATAATTTGCGGGAGACCTATTCTTTTATATATTTTGTGCTGTTTACAAACTGGTGCACAAAAATCGGCTTCTGATGAAATTGTCATACACGAAGATAATGTATTAAAAACTTTATTTTATATATTTCATTGATATTTTAATTCGAAATACAAACCCTTTATTGCGCCCGTCAAAGTTTAATTTGTACTCATTGTACTAGCGATAACTTAATATTTTCACCGAAGGTACGATAATTTTGAAAGCTGATAGTCCACTTTATGACTTACGACCGTGCAACAAACAATAAGTTTTGCCTTTACCTTTATTTACATTCATTTTTACTATACAAGTTTTAATGTCAAATCAGCCAGAGTACTAAATCACACAGTTACAAATTATGCCGTCAGATGTCATGGCGCTTGGTGTCAGTTGTGAATTCTGTAGCTCAGTGGTTAATTTATAACGACTGGTTAAGTTGTTTAACCAAATATGTTGACATATAATAAAAAGAGGGATTTTTAGTTGTCAAATCAATATCTATTGGATAAAAATTTTAACCAGTGGTTAAAAATTAACCACCGAGTTACAGAATAGGGCCCATATACAGTTATTGTCATTTTGTTATTATCCACTAGCTTAGAATTTTTGGGATATCAAAAGCACAACTCACATTTAAGAAAAGTTATAGCTCTTATTTTTTTTCGAGATCTTATTGTTAGCAATTTTAGATAGGACACGCTGTATGCAGAGTGTAACAGCTAAACGAGCTACCTCAAATAATTATTATACTACTAAAGATACAATAAAATACTATAAGACAGTGTTCTAGAAGATCAAGGGGGACATCCAATTATAGAAGAAATAGTTATTTACATACCAAGTGCGTGAACGCTTGGTTCCCGGATGAGTGTTTTTATAAAAAAAATTACGCGTTTTTATGGAGTGTTGCATAACTCATGAAAGAGAATTGGCGCCAAAGATACTATTAAACTTCATTTTGTGAACGTTGTTCTGCAGAGGTAGTTGCGTTTTGTAATTTCATTGTGAATAACGTCAATTCAAATAAAAAATTGTTAGCTGCAATAATTTTTGTAGTAATGGGTTACACAGTTGCACAAAAAATTTAAAAAAATCAGAACATCGCTGGTGGACTAGTCTATGGCCGGAGAAAAGAAATAAAAATCGCAGTGTTTTAGTTATCGCACACAACGAATTACGAATAGAAGATGAAATAAATTACTGAAACTTTCTTGGAATGAAAGACCATTTCTTAAAAATCATGGACATAGTTCGAAATTAAAGTGAAAAACGTGACACTCATCTAAGGCAGTGTTTTTCGGCACATGGAAGATGGGCATTATTCTATCTAGTGTAAACATAAATTTTGAAAAATTAATCCTTTTATCGTCACTACTTAAAAGGTACGACGCGAGTATATAGGTGAATAAGGTCCATCATAAAATGCTTGAACAAGGCGGATTTGTATGGGCTTCTCATTTACTTCATATTTTATTTTTGAAAATTTGTATAGGTAATTCAAAATACACATTCTATAAATTATAGATCAAGATATTTATACTAATACTACGTAAAATTATTGGTTGAAAAACTTTGTTGGTTACGATTAATGTGTATTCTAATAGGATTCGGACGGAAATTTAAAGGGAGAAAAAAGAAATGCAAAGAATAACGCATGTAAATATTAATTAACTTTAATACTTATTTTTTGATGTTGTATAATATGACAATAACATTTAGCAGTTGAAAATTTCACTTTGCCTGGCATATTTATTATAATATTCAGGCGATTTTGTGTGGTATAAAACTTCTTCATTTCTTTACAAATCAATTAAAACGCTGTCTGTTCAGGCAACCACACTACACATTTTGATTATTTTGCTTCATATTATTTCCAATTTCAATATAAACAAACGCTCACCACTGTTCAAATAATATCAGGAAATAACAACAACGCTGTATCTTTAGAAAATGATTTTACACATGGTTCAACATCCAATCATAACGCAGCTTTCAACAAAATGAATACAGACTGCAGTATTTATGTGACGTCACATCAAAATTTTTACTTGACGTCATGTAAGTATAGTTTTCATAAAAATTCTGTCAAAACGGTTTTTTAAAAATATTTACGTCCATTTTTATAATAAAAATTTACAGTGGGATACCGGCTTAACGATTCCGGGAACCAAGTTCACGTACGTGGTTTGTACAATATTTTTCGTACGAATAATATAAAACTAATAATAAGTCATTTGTGTACAAATAATTTTATTTATTAAAACTTTATTACATACATAACACTGCTTTGTAGTTAATTTCAGAGTGATGTGTCAAATTTAAAATCCAATATTATTTTAATGTTTTTTTTTATATATAATGTATTGTTAATCATGGTACCTAAATAACTATTTATTACATACCAAGTATTTCACTTGTAGTATATAGCAAATGTAAACTTAATAAACTTGTTAAATATCTTATTGTTTTGTTACAATTTACATTACGTTTGTTGGTTATGTTTTACCGATTTCCCGAGTGCTCTGTCTTGCCGACTCCCGTCAAGCAGAAATTGTTGCCAATATTGTGAACCAAATACACTGACTTCATTATTTTAAAATTAAATTTCATTCAATATTCCACCATTTTCTTTTATTATTATTAAGCGAAAGTATGTTTGACCAACTATACTTTTTTATTATAAATATATATCTTTAAGAAATGAGAGTGTTTGTTCCAAAATTTCCCGGTCGCTTATTTGGTGGAGACCTAGGAAATTGACGTTTCGGACGTTGCTTAGGCGACGCGAAACAACATTATTTCAATGCATGAGTACGAAAATATTTTTTCTTACAACCGTGCGTGAAAAGTACTTTTCACGCACGTGAAAAGTACTTTTCACGCACTCATTACAGTACGCACTAGTGCTTGAAAAGTAAATAAGCGTTGCTAGGCAACATTAAAATTCGGTTAATTTACGTGTCAAGTATATAATTAGGTAGTAAATAATAATGAAAGTAATAAAATTTATTAAGAAATATAAATATACACTGTAAATGAGACAAATCTTATATGTTTTTTAACAGATTGAGTACTAATATAATTTTTAAGAACATTAACATTTTTTTGACATGTTTTCTAATCTAATTTTTAATATTAATATTAAATGTACAGTTTGTACATTATAAAAGACTAATTTTAAGTTACATTTTGTACAGTGTTATGAGAAAGAGTTCTAACAATATTTGAAGCTGCTGGATGCCTGTACACTCAGTATTATGAGAAACATCAATACCATTTCGGTTGTAGGGAAAATGTTATATGTAAAATAGTATTTTTGTCTCGTGCTACAATTTCCGCATTCGGCTGCGCCTCATGCATAAAACATCGCACTCTACCAAAAAAGTACTACTTTACACACTTGTTACATAAATAACTATTTCCGGCGACCACTACGAAAAGTAAGCACATCACTAGCAATGCCGCAACTGTGTGATATGATTTTATCACAGCGATAACTGAGCGAACTAACCTAAAAATTTGTATTTAAAAGTTTGACAGTTGCACATAATTTGCTGAATTTACACGGATTAAGAAGGTTGGATCCTGATTTATCAAAATTTAAAATAATTTTTGGTGAATTCTGATAGCAATGATGTTAACATAATCTGTTTTAATATGTATATACAGTTATGTAAATTCAAGAAATTGTGGTCGTCGGAAAAGTTTCGTGTACAACACGTGCTGAAAGGGTATTTCACACTCATGTGATTGAACCACTCGCCTTCGGCTCATGGCTCAAACTTCACATTCGTATGAAATATCCAACTTTCAGCACTAGTTTTACATATACTATTTTAAACCAGTGGTTCTCAGAATGTTATATTTTTTTAAAATGGGATGATATTTTTAGGGCTATTCGATGGAGTTTTTTTTTTCTGAATTCAATCTTATAATCATTTTATATCTTTACATAAAAAAATATTGAGAAATATTCATTTGAAATTTAAATGAATTTGATTTTTATAGTCATTTTTCAATAGTTTATGTATAAAAAACAAAAACTGCTATTTTTCAATTTGAATTATTTAGGATAGAAATCAAATAAAACACTATTTATAACGTTATTAACAAATATTTGTTTCATTTTAATTTAAGCTCATTTTTTTTATACATAGCCTACTGAAAAATGACTATAAAAATCAAATTTATTTAAATTTCAATTGAATTTTTCTCAATATTTTTGTTATGTAAGGATATAAAATAATCACATGGTTGACTTCAAAAAAAAAAAGATACTCTCTCAAATGGGCCTAAAAAATAGATATCATCCTATTTAAGAAAATATAACTTTGTATTGTAACTTGAGAACCACTGGTTTTAAAAAATATTTTCTTCTTTAATCGGATGTCCCCCTTGGTGTTCTATAAGACTCTCTTAGAGTATTGTACAGAGTGATCAAAAATGGCTGAAAGTCACGTGACAACTTTTGTTCCAAAATAATATCAAAATCATATTTCAATTTTACATAATTCATCAAAACTATATTCCATACATGACAGATAATGACAGATGCATGACATTTGATATATCATTGCCCTACGTTGATTCATTTGATATTTGTTTTGCATACTATCCTGAAAAATCTTTAAATAATTTCTGTTCATTATAGTTTTTAATGAAGAGCGTAATAAATATCTTCTTGAAGCAAATTTTCTTTCGGGTGAACGTAAACCAGACGGTTCTTTAGATTATTATTATGACAGCTAACAAACATCGAAAGGTACGCCCGTGGAAATAGTAATGCTGTCATACTAAGCGGCAAATGTTAAATTCGTATTAAGCGGCACGCTTCAGCCATTTTTGATCACTGTATATTTAATAGTTTAGAAATTAATTGATGTAGCTCGTTTAGCTGTTACACCCCGTATATAGTCCTGTTATCATCATTATTATTTTGCGTCTACAAGCAGGGTCGGATTGGCCAGTCGGGATAATCGGGAATTTCCCGAGAGGCCACGAGTTTTTGAGGCCGCCGCTCGGTGATTACAAACTAAAATTTGAGTACGTAGCATCATCTAATTAACTTCACCGGGTAACCGTTCTTATTTAGATCGTTTTTAATATTTTCTAATTCTTGACAAAATTTCTTTCGGTATTGCAGATATAGTTCGAGGTCGAATATATGAGGTATTGATAATTTCCTCCTTTGTAGATTTTTAATGATTGGAATTATAGTTAAGGTATTGTCTGGTGTTGGTGTGTTCGTTTACGGTAGGGTACACTGATGTTACTGGTCCATGGTTCGTTTTCTCTGTTAAAACATCCAAGAACGGAAGGACTCCATGAGATTTTTTCTCAAATTGTGAACCTAATATAAAGTATTATCGACATATCTACGCCAAAGTTTAGGTCTTATATTGGCTGTAACCAGTGTTAATTCTTCAAAAAATTCCTTGTATAAATTCGCTATAACTGAGAAGAACCCATCAGCAAACCATCTTCTTTTACAAAATATCTATCTTTTTCTTGGAAATATGACAAGAAGATTTTGTGGTTGTAATTGTATTTAGCTTAAAAGTTCTACAAAATGTTTTGAATTCTTCACATATGATGATCTTTTTCCTTGAAGTGGCTGAATGATTGGTAATAGAAATTGTGATAGTTTGTAAGTAGGAGAATTTATGGAACTTTTGACGGGTTTCTGAGATGCTTAAATCTTTCTTATGGATTTTTGGAAGCCCCCCGTACAGGTGTGGAAGCTTGCTAAAATATGGAGTGAGATCTGTTCTTGTTCTAAACGGAATATCATTCTTTATATTTTTTAAGAGTACGGTACACTTTGTTTTCTATAGACGTAGTAGAATGTTTTCTAAGTTTCTTAAAATTTCTTCTATTTTCTGATCATGTAAATTGGTATCCAATATTACTGTAACACTTCCATTATCTGCGGGTAGAATCTTGGTTGTGTTATTTTTCAATGCTTTATTTTTTCGTTTTCAAGATTAAGTTTGATCATATAAATTTTTGCTTCAGAATTTTCCTCACTCTCCATTTATTAATAACATAATAAAACTTTTAAACGAAACTAAATGTTATTTTCTTAACTACAGAATGTTCTATATTTTAAATACTGTTTTTATGAGCGTTTTTTATATCTTAAAATTCGTATTATCCAGCACCAAAACTAATTTATTACTTTGTGGCAATATAATGATAAATTTTAAAAAACTGGAGATAAGGCTGATTATGCTAGAATTTTCCCGGGCCGCTGAATCTTCCCAATCCGGCCCTGTCTACAAGTAACGAAATGTTGCCAAAATTCGCATTTTAAAGTTTTGGTAGACCATTTTGAGGTATAAAATGACCAAGGAAACAATCAATATTATCATTTCTAAAAAAATCAAGGGCTTCTGGCGTCTAACAAAGTTAATACGACACTGAAGACAAAGACAAACAAAATGTTTATAGCCAATATCTAAAGCCAACTCAACTAGACTTCAACACTAAGGTAAATATTTATATGTAATTTTCATACCTATTTTCCAATTTTTTTTTTAAATCTATCAACTTTCGATATAGAATATGCTGCATAAAAAAGCTAAGCCATAACAAGGTAATCGTATTCACGGCGTGTGGCTTAACTCGTATGGACGCAATTCGCAAAATCTCGCGCCGCCCGGATCCAGCTTAAAAGAGTGTCCTCATTCTGATATATGTAGATGACTGATATTGTAACACGAGGAGGTGCGGATCTGGATGATGACTACTAATTCTTACTTCAGCGATGACACACTGACTTTAACTGGCGGACGCTTGGATGATTGGCGTCCACGGCTTAGTGAGAAGGAAGAACACACATACACTTCACTTGACACTTGATGAACACTACGGATTTACGGACATGGACACTATTTGGGGTTTAATAACTATAAACTTTTTATTTACATGATTATTGTTATAACTTATTATTAACTATTGATTAAACAAATTACATTGTTACAACAGTGGGCTGGCAACGAGCCACCACCCAAAAAAATCTGATGTGGCCAGCACATTACCTTCCGTCAGTTATATGATGTATTTACGAAAATTCTACCTGTGAACTGTTACCGGTAAACAGCTTTTATCAGTTTATAGCTAACGGAATCGATATTATAAGAACGCAAGTGGTAAACAAGGTAGATCCATAACCTACGAAAAAATTTGAAAATTTAAAACAGGTTAGACATTTAACGTAGTTAACAAAATGAGCAGAGTCCTACTTTGAACACATTTCCACTTTTACCGCGCACGCTTCGCTTTGCATCACTACCTTTTTTTTGAGATTAGATTCTTCATGAATCCAGTAGATGGATTTGGTAGATATGTAACAATTTTCGAACACGGTAACTTTTTACCACTCGTGTTTTCGAACACAGTCGGTAGATGCGGTAGAATTTCCGTAAATGCGTATGTATTTTCTATAAAATCCATACATAAAGTTCCTTGCAAAACATAAATTTCTTGTATGTACATTACCTTTCGACAGTTGTATGTATTTTATACAAATTTCATAGAGAAAATTTCGAGCAAAAAGATCCTAACACAAATATACTACGAATATGTCATTGCACTTGACACTGACATCTTTCAATCAGAATTTTCTTAATATAGTAGCTGTTTCTAGCATAGCTGGCTAATTTATGAAATTTAATTTCTTTATAATTTTATAACTCTATATTCATTTAATATGAAGTATAAAATGCAGTCATATCGTATAGAGAATACAATGTTCTTTAATATTTATAATAATATTAAATGTAAAAAAAATATATTTAACATCGTTTTTTCAAGAAAAACTGTTAAAATCTGCAAAAGAGCGTACTTCCTGTTGACCAATTATAACCAAAATCTAATCAGCTCTTCATGTGGATGCAACGAAGAGGAATACGAAAGAATTATAATTTTTGGAATTGCAGTATTAGAGTTATCGTAGACGAAAATTTTGTTACACACACACACACACACACATCCACACACACACATCCACACACACACACACACACACACACACGCACACACACACACACACACACACACACACACACACACACACACACACACACACACACACACACACACACACACACACACACAGACATCATCGTAAAAATAGTAAAATCGTATTCTAGGGACCCTAAAACGTGCTTATTCATCAAAAACTCACCACCGAATTTTTTGACCAAAGACAATACCTTCCTTACTAAAAGTGCCGGAAGGTAAAAACTATATGTCTAAAACAAAACACGTCTGCACGACTCGAGGAACTCAACTAGACTCCTGCATGTTTACTCCATGAGTATCTAAATTCGACTATCTTAAAAAACCAAGCACTATCTTCAGGATAGGATTATCTTAAGGGTACGGGGTGCATAGGCTAGGGCATTCAAAGTCACACACTTATACATAATAATTTCTAAACCTAATGACCAACAAATAAATGCCGTGACTATCATAATACGAAAATAATTTCTAAACTGAATTTTGACTTAAATAGATAAACAGTTAAAATATGAATATTGAAACTATAATTTAGAAAAGTTTATAAAAAGTTATTTATCTATTACTGCTCTTACCCTCGTCTTGTCACAATATTATAAACACATTTTTCTTTTAAAAAAATATTTCTCCCTACCTGTGCAAGCCCAACACTGGGAAACTCGTCCCACAGCAGCTGTGCCTGGTGTTGCGCCTGTCCCAATCGTTGTGCTTTCAACAATCGAGCAGCAGACAGCGTGGCCAGGCTCATGCCATCTCCTACGAACACCAGGATGTTGCGAGCTGTGGGCAGCGGTCCCGAGTCGCTTTGGAGTTGAAGCCGTCGTTGGAGGGTCGCACGTGCTTGGGAGTACCAGCGGGATGCTTCTACGAGGAGAGAAATAAATAATTATTAATTATTGAAGTAATGATAACTTAATGAGAGATTCTGTTTTGTATTTGTAAAATATCAGTTTGCAAATTTATATTGTAACGCTTTTATTTGTTTGGGTGAAGTGTAAAAATTAGATGCTGAAGATGAAGGCCATTGGGCCTTCGCAACGTCCAGAAATGTAAAATAAACATCAAACATTAAAATCTTCCCAAAAAGGCCAAAAAAGTTTATTCACCAAATTAATCTCGAAAGGGAAACAAAAGTCCACACAGCAAACTACAAATTAATTAAAATAGATGTTTATTAAAGAGATAATAACAATAACGATCACTAATATTAAACAAATATTAATTACTAATTAAGAATACGTATATAATTAACTAGTTAAACACTAACACTATTTATTTATTTAAACAATTAACACGACTATTTATTTAAACGATTTTACTGATTATTTATTTCCACTATTTATGACACTTCATACTTAACTGTCCGACCTACCGACCTCCACATCGTCTATATACTCAACTGACTTAACAACGTCTGTATATTCAACTGCTCGGACAAAACTCATACCTTTCACCTCACTGTCTGTCTATTTATGTAACTAACTATCTAACTTCTACAGCCTCAGTATCGCCGTTACTGTTCTCGTATACCTAGCTTCCTAAATACTCTTCAACACTACAGAGTATTCAGTTCAACTTTTGTAATTCCACATTCGATTTTGACGTCATCACTTTCGAAGTCTATTCTAAACGATGTATTTATTAAAATTGTAACTTCTTCGCTTGTAAATTTTCAAAAAATACTTTAGTTTAACGGTAACCTAACGCACAGAACTCAATTTGACGAAATTCGGGTATATGATGTAATGTAAATAGATATGTTATTTCTGTTCGTGTAGTTGCATGCATTTCGCGATAAAATGATTATTAGTTTTTTAGGCTGTATTTATGACAAATGTGACATTTTCGCTTGCAAATTTTCAAAAATATTATAATGTTAGTACATTCATTTTATATGAATTGAACCTTAATTTTTTTCAAAAAAATGTCAAAATCAGTATAAATTTTGCTTTCTGTTCTAATTTTTGTGGAATTTAATATTTTTCATGGATTTGCAATATCAAAATAAAATTCTTGAGAGGTGGATTTTCTAGACTAGATTAAAATTCAAATATGTTTTTGTTGTATTTTTACCTCTCGCATATCGAGATTTTGGTAAATTACCACGTTTTAAGGTCCCTAGAATCCAATTTTAAGATTTTCACGATGATGTCTGTGTGTATGTGTGTGTGGATTCTCCACTCTAGCTCAAATACTATTATTCAGAAAATTTTAAAACCTTGTATTTCGAACTTTTTCTGTAATGCAAAGAGCCCATTAGATTTTGGTGTAAATCGGATAACCGGAAATAGCACCTTACTATAAGCTCAAAATAGTTTTTCTTCGAAAAATACCTTTAAATGTTATTTTTCGACATTAATGTTATTATAAAAATTAAAGATTATTAAATTTTCTACGAATTTGCATTAATACTTTTTCTACATATTATATGGATAAATTTATAAAATTATCTATAATTTAAATCCCGAAGCCTACGCTTTAAACAAACAATACTCCTTGGCAGTTATTTAAATATATGTAACTGACAGATAAATGTCACTGTCAAAGAACTGATCATTTCAAATTAATAATAGTAACGTTTTAAAAAGAAAAATTTAAATAGAACAATAGGAATAGGGTACTTCCGCCTTACAATAAGTGGTATTAAAAGGCCCGTTTCTACCACCTCTAGTTAAAGTAACAGTTAGTGATAAACCAACGGTTATGTTGCAAAATTGTTCTTACGACCGTTGGTTAGAGCTAACTAGAAGTTAAAACTGTTAGTTAATAAACAGTCACTTTAACTAGAGATGGTAGGATCGGTCCTAAGTCGTAATTAATTATAGGAAGAAAAAATTTAACGTGGCCAGCATATTATCTACCTCCCACCAATTCCATTTTATTTTTAAAATTATGTAAACAGTAATTTTTTAACAGGGCTGCTATGAACATCTCGAAAACTGTAAGTGCTACAAATTCGGTATAATGCGACAAACGTTACCATATTAAGGGGCAATTTTTGTTGCATAGGTCACTGGATAATAACGAAAAATTAATTTTGGTGTAGGTGACGCGGTGACGGATTATCTTTGGTAAAAAAAATCGATGATGAGTTTTTAACGAATAAGCACGTTTTAGGGTCCCTAAAAATTGTAAAATCGTATATGCACTGAGAAAAATGTCTGGTTTTTAGCAAATAAGTATTCATAATTAAGGGGTACTTCATTCATCCAATTATTACAACCATGCAACAAATACAATTTAATCTTTAATATGAAATGTATTTTATTCATTCAGTTATATTATTTATTTGACCATCATTTATTTCATTTAAAATAAAATTAATTCTCTCAAATAAACTAATATATTTATGTTTAGTATTTTAAATTCAGATTTTTAATAAATAAATTTATAATTTTCTGAAATATTTATATGTTTCTTACAAATATGTAATTGTTTAGAATTAAATTCATAATATATTTGTGTAAACTTTATATTAATTGCAATGAAAAATAGTTTTTATCAGGGACTCGAACCCCAAGATATAAAGATTCGGTTTCGGTTCACGGTTCAACTTATGTTTTTGATTCGGTTTTTTGTTCCGGTTCAATATTTTTCTTTAAAACCGGTTCACGAACCGGTTTAATATTGGTTCACAGTACGATTTTTCAAAATAAATAAAAAATACATATACACCAAAAATTTAATGTAAATGTTAATTCTTTGTATTTTAAAGTATTATAGTTTCCAAGGTTTCTATTAATATAAATGAATTTATATCATAGCTATGAAATTAACACAATATTATTTTATTACCAGGGAACTGCGTTTCTTAAAACATGGATTTTAAGCAAATATGATACTAATATTGATTGAATTAATAGTTATACCTTACATGTAGGTGTAGAACACGTGACAGATATAGGGCCCTAGTCTGTAACTCGGTGGTTAATTTTTAACCACTGGTTCGAATTTTTATCCAATAGTTATTGATTTGACATCTAAAAATCCCTCTTTTTGTTATATGTCAACATACTTGATTGGTTAAAAAAATTAACCAGTGGTTAAATATTAACCACTGAGATACAGAATAGGCCCCATAAATAACTTTCTGAACCGGTTTAAATTTACGATCCGGTTTAGGTTCTCGCTCTTGAATAATTTAAGAAAAGGTAAAGGTTTCGGTTTAGGTTCATTAAAATAAGCAGGTTCACTCTGGTTTCGGTTTAAGTCTCTGGTTTTTATTGTATGAATCTATAATTATTTGTCACAAATAAATGTTATTTGTGGCAAGATGATATTTCCATTGAGTGAACAATGTTCTATTTGTCAAATGACGATTTTAAGTGAAGTGACTTGTATGGACTTGTTCATTTGTTGTACGCAACGTACAACAAATGAACAAGTCCATACAAGTCACTTCACTTAAAATCGTCATCTTGTTTATGGTGGTGCTCATTTGTGACAGTGTTCATTTCTGGCGATTTGTTTTTCATTCGTGTGCTAAAAAGTAGTGAATATGGGTGACGAAATAGTGAAAAATATACTACTTGAGTGGAGTTTTGGATATTTGCTTTGCATTTTTCAGTGTATCTTTTATACCATGGCACATGCACCGGAACCTGTACAGGTTCTGTATTTATACTTTTATAATTTTTTATTATATGTACATTAATATACTTAAGGATGTAATTTGTGTGTTAATAAAAATATGGCGTACGAATAAATTAAATGTCGTTATTTAATTATTTTCCGTCAATTTTAATCTATTTAGAGTGAACAGGTTATGAGAGGTAGGTATTTAAATTTAATCTTGATTATGCCCGTAATACATACAACGATTTATTTTATTTTGATTCTCGAAATTCAAGGATTTAATAGGTATACAGGCTGTTTATTTTAAACGGGCCACCATTGCTAAAGAAAAATTCTTTTCTTTATATTTGTCTTGTGAAATAGATATTGTTTGCCCATTTAACCGACTTTGTAGCACTAATGTTCTCGAGATAGCAATGCAGGCCCATTTAAAATGAACATCTGTATATTCGGTATCGTTATGCTGGAGTTGTGAATTTTATGTATGCTGTGGTTTCTAGCTATATTGTTTGTTTATAACCAATTTTAATTTAGTGTCAAACGAAAATGGAAGATATCGATTATTCAAAAGAAACACCGGATGAATTTGTGGCACACAGGAGAAGTTGGTGCCACAGAAGTCAAAAGACGTATACGAGAAAGGATACGAAAAGTTTTGCGAGTGATGGTGTTCAAAAAATGTGATTTATCGATTTTATTGTGCTGTCTGACATTTACCTATAAACCATAAATTTGACGTTTGAATAGCTGTTGCTTGGCAACTTTATAGGCCCTCGGGCGATAAAAGCCAAATTCCGCCCGCTTTTGTAGGCGAATAAAGAAGTTTATGATTCCAAAATAAAATAAAGAATATTTTATTCTCTATAGCAGCGATGGCGAACCTTTATCAACGTGCCATTTTTCTAAAGAAATGTTCAATGAGGTCATAGACGTGCCATCAAATAATTTTGACTTTGTGATTATTGGGAAAATAATAATAATAATAAATACTATCAACTCAAAACTCTTTATTTACTACAAAAAAAAAAAAAAAAAAATAGGAACATTTTGCAATGTTTCAATTATACGCGTAATTTAAATTAAAGTAAAATTAATGTGACTTCTGTTGTTGCAGATTAGATGACAAATAACATATGTTGGGGTTATAAGATGTTACTTTTAGCAGAATGCATGCTGAACTGGAGTCACCTGTCAAACGGTTTCTAACCGAGTCTTTAATGTTATTCATCTCTGAAAATAATGACTCGCAGGCATAGGTTGATGAAAATATTGTTAAAATAGCATGAGCCAGGTTCTTCAAACAATTAAATGTGTCTGGTAACGCATTCCATGTTTCCAAAATTGTGTTATTAGCATTTTCACTTATATTACTTGTCAATCTTTCTGTTTCAATTAATTCTAACTCTTTCCTTGTTTCAATAAATTTTTGTATCCATATTGAATTAGACTGGAAATCAATCAGCTGCATTTCAAATTCTTCAATTTTCAACCAATCGAATTGGGACAAATTCAGTTTATCAAATGACCCGCGCACCGCACCCGAACATTCCGTAGCGTAGGGATCACTCGCGTTCGCTCGTCATATAATACCTACTTCACACTTTTTTTTGTAGAGCATCATAATGAATTTTGTGATCAGTGACGTGCCCAAAATATTGTGACGCGTGCCATCAATGGCACGCGTGCCATTGGTTCGCCATCCCTGCTCTATAGGTATGATATTTTTTTCTTCATGTTATATAAATTTGGGAATATTCTTTTGTACTGTTTGTTTGTATATTACATTATTTTACATAAAAGTTTCGCCGAAATTTAGCAGGCAGAATAGGCTACTTGTGTGGTACTGAAAATCTGATATCTATCACTAAATAGCTAAAGTAAAGTTGAATATGTATGTAAAAATATAAATTTTATTTAAAAACAAATATATGTTTTTTTAATAAATTAAGGAAGAAGATTTTCTTTAACGTCATTATTTTGAACGGGAGAAAGGAATGCATATTTAAGAATGTAACCTGTAGATGGCGAGCGAGTGCGAGTTTTAATTTGATTTTAACAGTTCATTTTTCTGTCACTGTTTCTCTTCTTTATTATTTACAATTTGCGTGGTTTCTGTTACTTTTATTACGTATTTCGATTTGTTAAGCAGGATTTTAACTTAGCTTATACTCGTATAAGATTAAAATGACAAACGAAAATATTAACCTCCAAACTATTATTCAAATGTCAAACAGATGATCTGTCATGTTTAAATTACCCGCACATGCCGTTGCTATTGGGCGTACCGATGTTATTGCTTTACGGCCATTCATTGGTTCGGCGTAATTCTACGTCATACACGGCGGTAATTTAAATATTAAAATTTCATTAATTTTTTTCTGGCCAATTAATGAAAATTTTGACAAAAGAAAAAATATGGGTAGCACGTTTTTATCGTCTCTTCAAAAATATTAAATAAAAAAATGGCACGCAAGTAGCCCAGTGTGTTCACGCCGAAATATATTACGCCGCAAGTTGCAATTTAGGTACTAGCGCGGTTGGAACTGTTGGGTTGGGAGTAATGTAATCGTACGTAGTTAGATGACTTCCTTTTTTTCATGCATGAAGTGTGGGGAAACGTTAATAAATACATGTTGAAGTTCAACGTTGCACATATATAACTCTTATTAGATAGTTTGTTTCTCATTTCGAAACTGTTTTGACTGAGTAATATTATTATTCATTTATAATATACGAGATACGAATATCCCAGAAAAAAAACCCGCACTATACTATAACTATACTATAACCGAATTATAAAATATATGAAGTCAGTTAATTAGACAAAAGTTACCTATTCCAATAGGAGACATAGTAGTGATGCATACCTAAGTCATTACATAAAAATATAGACGAAAATGTATATTTTGCAGTATATTTTTAATTTTTCCAATTACTTCCAAGTATGGCATAATATTATATTTTGGTTTGAACTTCTTTAAAGCAATTGTTTATGCTCCTTCGAATGGCGACGGCGAAGGAATTGTTTTCGGTCAAAAAATTATATGGTGAGTTTTTAATGAACAAGCACGTTTTAGAGTCCATATACATAATACGATTTATACTATATCAGTAGTACAAGGGAAAGTTAAACAGAGTAGTTAATATTAATCACCTGAACCATTCACTCTTGCTATTAAAGCTTAAATCTTTCGGATTTTCCGATTCATTAATACAACTTTTTACGTCATACCTTCTCAACAGGTACCAATATGTTAGTACATATGGTCATAAATCGGCTAATTTTTTACAGTGCTCTGGAGTGCCACAGGGCTCAATACTTGGACCATTGATGTTTAATATCTTTATAAATGACATTACATCAGGCATTAATATTGAACATCTTATTTATACAGATGATCTGAAATTATTCTGTGAAATATCATCTATTGAAGATTGTCTCAAACTTCAATCTAATCTAAATCTTATTAGAGAATGGTGTGTTTTCAATAAACTACATCTCAATATTCAGAAATGTTATGTCATGTCATACACTAGGAAACGATCGCAAATAACATTCAACTACACACTCGACGGTCTCTCAATTAGTAGACAGAATTTAATTACAGATTTGGGAATAATATTTGATCCCAAATTATTATTTAATAAACATATTGAAAATAAAGTTGCCGCAGCATTTAAGTGTGTGGGTTTTATTATACGTAATGCTGAAATGTTTAAGGAACCAAAGGTACTTAAATTACTTTTTACTTCTTTAGTCAGACCACATTTGGAATATTGTTCAGTCATCTGGAACCCTACTACCAATTATATGATAGAACTCATTGAGAGTGTCCAAAGAAAATTTATCAAAGCTGCTACATTCATATTAGAAGGTACTTACCCAAGTAGAGGCACTCCGCAGACAATACTCCTTGAATCCTTTGATTTACAATATTTACAGCAAAGGAGAAATATGCATGCTAGTGTTCTTTTATTTAAAGTGATTCATAATATCATTAACTGTATGTTACTTGTGAAAAGAATTAATCTTAAAATTCCTAGACTGTCTTCTAGATTTAATGACACATTTTATTTACCACCGTCAAGGACTACAATACTTGCTAAGTCTCCCATACATTACATGATTAAATCGTATCACCTTGTACAAAGTCACGTAGACATTTTCAATTGCACTATAAGCGAACTTCAACTTTGTATATATTTTTATTGATAAATGTACCTCTCCTACCCATTAATTGGGCTTTTGCCTGTAGGGTAGTGTATTAAATAATAATAATAATAATAATAATAATAATAATAATAATAATAACTTTATTTAGCATAAGCTATACAATTACAATAAAAAGAAAGAATTTTGTAGATATACAATAAATATACAATATTATATTAATTACATATAACCTATTTATTTAAATAATACTCTTTTAATTTAACCTTAAATATTTTTAATTCTAAGTTTTTGAACATTACAGGTAACTCATTATAAATTTTTATTCCTTTAAAGAACAATGTATTTTGCCCTTGTATTGTATTTCTTTGTGATATATAATATTTAGCATTATTTCGAGTTTTATATTTATGAATATGTTCAATTTTAATTAATTTATTTTGAAAGTACTCCGGTTGTAGCCCTAATTTTATTTTATGTATCAATAATATTATCTGCATTTCAACTAAATCTTTAATATTGCACCAATTTAATTTTAAGAGCATAGATTGTACACTTGTATACCTATTGCAGTTTAAAATTATTCGCATTGCCCTATTTTGAAGCAATTGTAACTTTCTTAAATTGGTTTCACTGCTCAAGTACAGTAATGATCCCACAAAGTAAAAATGTGGCAAAATAATAGAATTATATATTGTTTCTCTCGTTTTTTGAGATAAATCTTTACTGCATCTATTTAGAAAATAAAGTTTTTTGGAAATTTTCTTACAAATATAGTTCACATGTTCATCCAATTTCAAGTTACTAGTTAATATAATTCCCAAATATTTATGTTTCTCTACAGTTTCTATTTGTTTATCATGAATTTTAATTTGCAAATCATCATTGAAAATATTGTGTATTTTTTTATCAGTACCCAGTACCATACTTTTTGTTTTTTCAATATTTAATTTAAGTTTATTTATACTTAACCACTCATCTAATTTATCAAGGTCTGAATTTAGCTTATTCATCATTTCATTTTTATCGTTACCCTTTAAATATATTACCATATCATCAGCGAACAAATGAAACTGGCAAAACTGGAAAATATGTTGAACATCATTCATGTATAAAATGAAAAGTAAGGGCCCTAATATACTTCCCTGAGGAACACCGTGTACGCTTTCAATTGTTGTAGATATTTTATTGTTACATTTAACATTTTGTTTTCTATTACTTAAATAATTTACAAACCAAAGTAGTACAACCCCAGTAAAGCCATACATTTCTAATTTTTTTATTAATATCTGTCTGTTTATAGTTTCAAATGCTCTTCGTAAATCCAAAAAAACACAAACTACCACAAAACCTTCATCAACATATTCCTTCCATTCCCCTGTAAGAAATTGCAATGCAGATTCACAACTGTGCTTTTCTCTGAATCCAGACTGATACGTTGTAAGTATTTTATGTTCCTCAAGGTAGTTACAAACTTGTTTATAAACAATTGTTTCTAAGATTTTTGTTAACGCAGGTAAAGTATTTACAGGTCTAAAATTTTCACTTTTATTAGTTTTAGCTATTTTTCTTATCGGTATGATAGTGGATACTTTCAAATTATCTGGTACAATTCCTAATTCTAATGAGCTATTTATGAGGTTTAAAATTTTAAATTCAATTTCAGTATAGACTAATTTATACACATTGATTTCAATATCATCCGGGCTACTTTTATTGGACAAAGACATTACTATATCTCGTAACATGTCTCCATCTAGTAAGTGGAAACATTCAAATTTACTTACACAGTTTACATGATTTAATTTAATTGGGAATCGATTTAATGATTTCATGGACACTGTTTAAAAAATATTTGTTAAATTCTGTAGCAATTTCTGTTTCGTTATTACATTTCGTATTTTCAAACTCTATTTCATGAAAATGTTCTCTTTGTGTTCCAGATATAATTCTTTTTAATGTTTTCCACATAGTTTTTGGGTCATGTTTATTTTCGTCTATTACAGTTGAATAATACTCTTTTTTTCTTAACCTTATGATACTAACTACTTTATTCCTTTGTTCCTTGTATTTCCTCCAGTCATTTTAATTTTTTGAATATACAAATTTGTTATATAAATAATCCCTAACTTTAATTTCATCTAAAACTTCTGGAGTAAACCATGGCTTATACTTAATTTTTGGTACAAAACATATTTTCGGCATACATACATTTATAATATTTAGTAGATTATTAATAAAATTAATACATTTTAAATTAATATTGCCTTCTCTAAAATTAAATTGGATATTTAATACCTTATCTTTGGACTCATCAATATTTACTAATTTTTTTCTAACGCATATTTTTTGAACATTATTTTCTTCTATTTGCAAAGTATTTATTTTAATTAGTGAATGATTATTAAAAACAGGAGTACGTAATACCTCACAATCTATCTTTTTGTTATTTGTGATTACTAAATAATAATAATAATAATAATAATAATAATAATAATAATAATAATAATAATAATAATAATAATAATAATAATAATAATAATAATAATAATAATAATAATAATAATAATAATAATAATAATAATAATAATAATAATAATAATAATAATAATAATAATAATAATAATAGTAATAATAATAATAATAATAATAATAATAATAATAATAATAATAATAATAATAATAATAATAATAATAATAATAATAATAATAATAATAATAATAATAATAATAATAATAATAATAATAATAATAATAATAATAATAATAATAATAATAATAATAATAATAATAATAATAATAATAATAATAATAATAATAATAATAATAATAATAATAATAATAATAATAATAATAATAATAATAATAATAATAATAATAATAATAATAATAATAATAATAATAATAATAATAATAATAATAATAATAATAATAATAATAATAATAATAATAATAATAATAATAATAATAATAATAATAATTACTCAACATATCAACCATGCCAGAGGTCCTAACAACTCTGAAAAATAAGGGAGAGAACTAGGATTATATAGGGACGGGAGTCACAGGTGAATGATTACCTACCTATAAACTAAGACACATTTCGTCCAATAATAATAAGTCATTCAATTTTAAATCGTCCAATAAAATTTAACTTTGTATTAATTCGAAAAGTTTTGAGTTTGGTTATGGGACCGAGATCTGCGTTCATCAAATAATTTTTATATTTATTTATTATTAAACTTATTACGGGGTCTCGTGGCCGTGTGCCTGAGTGTCAGGTCGAGAATCTGGGGAATCGGGTTCGATCCCGACCGACGCCAATTATTTCCAATTTTAAATGGCACAAAATTGACCCCTGTGTTGCACTCTCCACGCCAGCAATGAGTGCCCGAGAGGTGACGCCTGGTAAGCGCCTGCACGGTGCAAATATATCATCTTTACCGATATCTGCTTACAAAGCAGATTGGCACACCCAGCAATGGGTAATAAGCCGTGATGATATATTTATTTATTTTATTTAAACTTAAACTTATCATCTAAAAAGCGGTAATCCAGAAAAATCTAATCACAAAGATAACAATTCGAATATTAAACTTTAGAACACATATTAATAATAATAGATATTTAGATGCATACGAGAGTTTAATAATAAATAAATATGGAAATAATTTGATAAACGCAGATCTCGGTTCCATACCAAACACAAATCTTTTCGATTTAACACAAAATTAAATTTTATTGGACGATTTAAAATTTAAAGACTCAATATTATTGGATGAAATTTATCTTAGTTTATAGGTAATCATTCAGCTGTGACTCCCGTCGCGATATAATCCCAGTTCTCTCCCTTGTTTTTCAGAGTTGATAGGACCTCTGGCATGGTTGACATGTTGAGTAATCGTGACTACTCTGTTAACTTTCCCTTGTTGTACTAATGATAATGAGAACTTAGTTCTCGAAAGACGTATTTAGTTTTTATTAAAATAATTTTTAAGATTAAGGGGTAATTATAATAGTTTTAGTAATAAACGGACCAAAATAGCCAATTATTCGTATTCAGTGAAAATATTCCTTTTCTAATTTAATTACATAAACAGTCTTTTACATATTATCTGGGTCGTGTAATAAACGTTATTTTATTCCTAGAAAGTAAAAAAATAATAAATTCTACCTGCAGCAGTACAATCAACGAGAAAATAAACATTGCCAGCAATTTTTAATGAGAAAACAACACATTACGGGACCACTCCGTAGAGTTCTACATTCTTGATTAATCCTACAAAATCTTAAAAATTTGCGCTGGGAAAATAACGAGCAAAAGTATACAAAATACTCAAAAAAAGATGTTTAAATATACAAATCTCAGTAGGTATTTAAGTATCGTCTAATAGTACCCATTCGTCGATAAATCTCTTACAGGTACTTTTTATCAAAAACATTATACATTTTTTTGAATACATAATTTACACCCGTCCATGCATTTCTGTTTTTGCTAAAACAAAATGTACTATAGGTTAATAAATTATGTACAAATGTTATATTGAATTTTTAAATTTGAGTAATTAAATACATTCATATTTAAATATACTGTTTATCAAATTCAAATGTCAAAAAACAATCACAGAAATCTATAAGAAAAATATTCGTGCCAAAAATTATGAGTAGGTGCTCTTATGGCCGTAGTTCGTAGTATTAGACATGTATTGTATTTTACGCATTGTTTTTACCTTCCGTCACCTTTAGGTAAGGAAGGTATTGTCAAAAAATTCGGTGGTGAGTTTTTGATGAATAAGCACGTTTTAGGGTCCCTAGAATACGATTTTACTATTTTTACGATGATGTCTGTATGTATGTGTGTGTGTGTGTGTGTGTGTGTGTGTGTGTGTATGTATGTATGTGTGTCCGTGTGTGTGTGTGTGTGTGTGTGTAACAAAATTTTCGTCTACGATAACTTCCATACTACAATTCTAAAAATTATAATTCTTTCGTATTTCTCTTCTTTACATCCATGCGAAGAGCTGATTAGATTTTGGTTAGAATTGGACAACCGGAAGTACCCTCATTTGAAGATTTTAACAGTTTTTCTTGAAAAAACTATGTTAAATATCATTTTTTCACATTTAATGTTATTATAAATATTAAAAATATTATATTTTCTATACGATTTGATTGAATTTTATACCTAATATAAAATGGATATAGAGTTAAAAAATTATAAAGAAATTAAATTTCATAAAGTAGCCATAGCTATGGAAACAGCTACTATATTAAGAAAATTTTGATTGAAAGATGTCAGTGTCAAGTGAAATTGACATAGTGTGTTTTATAATTATACTGGAAATAGGTATAGGATCTTTTGCTTTCTGTATGGAATTTGTATAAAATACATACAACTGATTTAAGGTAATGTACAAGAAATAATAATAATAATAATAATAATAATAATAATAATAATAATAATAATAATAATAATAATAATAATAATAATAATAAATCTTTTATTTCTGCAGATACATTACACTGTATATAGAAAACGTCACAAAATAATAATTTTCTGTATGAAATTGCATAAAATACATGCAACTGCCGGAAGATAATGTACAAGAAATAGAATATTTAATTTAGCAAGGAACTTTCCGTATGAAATTTGTACAAAATACATAGAACTGACGGAAGGTAATGTGCTGGACACATCAGATTTTTTAAATAATCAGACGCATTACGATCCTATGTGTAAAGCTATTACTTCACGCATGAGAGTAGAAAATAGTTATTTATTATATGAGTGTGGAATGTATCATATCAGTCACGGCGCGCTACGCGGTTAATTTTCTTTAGTGACTAATATACATTCCACACGAGTGTAATACAACGTTTTATCCAACACTTTTTTGAAAACTTCTTAAATCATTTTTATGTTTTCATTTATCGTTTGACACTGACAATTCAACTGATGTACTAGTATTTTAAATTACAAAGTAGCCATTGAAAGGTTGTTATATTGTTATTGAAAAAAATTTGCTGTAATAATTATTGTATCATTGGGAATTATTTGAAAGAAAAATACCTACATTAAAATGGGTGAAAATGAGCACCTTCCTTTAAAACATATTCCCAGGGCCGGATACGAGGTCTAAAGCCGGCCCGGGCAAATAGTAGCAGACCGGCCCGAATTAAAAATTAATTTAAATTTGAAAAAAGAATCATTTTAAATTATTGTTTTTAAAGCTGGATTTTAGAATATCTACCACCCTTGAAATTCCATTTTTTTGTTGCAATGAAGTAACCCAAAATTAAAGCGCAGAGGCAGATATTTTTATAATTTTTATGCAGAAATAAAGTCAGATTTTACCTCATCTAAAGGCTCTTGTGAAAATTATGACTTCTTCGTTAGCAAATTTTTAAAAAATACTTGAACGTAAAGTCATCTAATGCGCTGAACTCAATTTGGCAAAATTCGGGTGGTGCATGCATTTTATAGGTATTTCGCGCCGAAATGATTATTAGGCGGTATTTGTGAAAAAGTGACTATATCTCTTGTAAATTAAAAAATACTTTAATGTAATATTAACCCAACGCACAGAACTCAATTTGACGAAACTCGGATAGCTATACATTCATTTTATAGGAATTAAACCCTTCAGAAATAAATCCAAGATGACTGTAAATATTGCTTTCCGCGCTCTAATTTTTGTGGAATTCAGTGTTTTTATTGGTTTTACAAATATGTTCCAGGTGTCTACTTTTTTATGGACTATAGGAAATACAAAAGTAAAAATTTTCATATATGGCTCTAAATTCCTTCCTATTAATTTTAGAACTAAAGTGTAAATACAAAAATATATTGAGAAATAAAAACTGTAGCAAAAGAGTCTAAATTTATTGATATAATAGATTCTTGTCATGAGACAAATATAAAATAAAATATCCGTCTTTAAGCAAGACAGAACATACAATTCAATGGACGTATTGTTTCACTTTGACATCTGCGATGGTAAATGTATCCGTGATTACTGATAAATAAATTAATGAATTTAATAATTATTTAAACTTTATGAGAGATGTCATCTGCGAAACTTAAGAAATACAACTGTTTAATATTATGCTCTATTGTTCGTGGCTCACTGCAAATAGCGAAACGAAACGCATGCAAACAATAATTTTGGACTTGTAAAATGCAGTTTTTAATTTTGAACAATATTTGTATTTAAAGTTTTGCTCTAAAATTAATAGGGCAAAATTTTAACATTGTATTGTTTGGTCCACAAAAACAGTAGACACCCGGTATATAACGATCAATATAAAATTCTTGACTGGTAGGTATTCCAGACTAGCCGTTTTGGCTCAGATTAAAAATACATTTTTTTCTTTTGATTATTTATTTAAAAATTGCAGTAAGGTCGGCCCAATTTTTAGGTTCGGCCCACCGGGCATTTGCCCGGTTGCCCGGTGGCCGTATCCGGGCCTGCATATTCCCTATATAGAAGCACAAGCAGCATCTTTGAATTTAATTCCGAAGCAGGTAAACCACTAACTCGTTTCTCGTTTTCGTTTCATCAGCCGTAAATAACAACTGTCATTGTGTAAAGATAAGTAATCTATTTTAGAATAAATGTTAATATTAATTTATATAAATAAGTTCCACAATGTTAAATTATTTCAATAATAAAATAATTTTGTAAAATTGCTTTTTTTATATTAAAAAAAAACAGTAATAATTCCTCCGTGACTTCTAAAATATTCTCTCACGGAGTGACTAATGTTGTACATTAGTTATTTCAAATAACCATAGTAACACATATAATGAGTCGATGTTGGATAAAAATATTTATTTTAATTATTTAAATACTTCGTTTTTAGTTTCACAAATATTTTATTGTATAACTAAGTAGTTTCGCTATAACATTAGCATCATCAGATCTTTTTTACCGTATTACATGTATAATTATAAATATACAGAGCGTTTCTTGGATACGGGACACCTCGATTATTTTCTGTATTATTGGAAATAGAAGAAAATCATTCAAATAAAGGTTGTAGTAGACGAAGGGGAACATTCGCATAAACATATAAAAAATTAACCAGTGGTTCTCAAACTATTACATAAAGTTATATTTTTACCTTCCGTCACCTTTAGGTAAGGAAGGTATTGTCTTTGGTCAAAAAATTCGATGATGAGTTTTTAATCAATAAGCACGTTTTAGGGTCCCTAGAATACGAATTTACTATATTTACGATGATGTCTGTATGTGTGTGTGTGTGGATGTGTGTGTGTGTGTGTGTGTGTGTGTGTGTGTGTGTGTGTGTGTGTGTGTGTGTGTGTGTGTGTGTGTGTGTGTAACAAAATTTTCGTCTGCGATAACTCTAATACTACAGTTACAAAAATTATAAAATTTTCGTATACTTCTTCGTTACATCCATATGAAGAGCTGATTAGATTTTGGTTACAATTGGTCAACCGGAAGTACCATTATTTGAAGATTTTAACAGTTTTTCTTGAAAAAACTATGTTAAATATAATTTTTTCACATTTGATGTTATTATAAATATTAAAGAATATTTTATTCTCTATACGGTTTGACTGCATTTTATACTTAATATTAAATGGATATAGAGTTAAAAAATTATAAAGAAATTAAATTTCATAAAGTAGCCATAGCTATGGAAACAGCTACTATATTAAGAAAATTCTGATTGAAAGATGTCAGTGTTAAGTGAAATTGAGATAGTGTGTTTGTTTTATAATTTTACGGGAAATATAGGATCTTTTGCTTTCTGTATGGAATTTGTATAAAATACGTACAACTGCTTTAAGGTAATGTACAAGAAATAATAGCAATAATAAATCTTTTATTTCTGCAGATACATTACACTGTATAGAAAACGTCACAAAACAATAATTTTCTGTATGAAATTTGCATAAAATACATGCAACTGCCGAAAGGTAATGTACGAGAAATAGAATATTTAATTTAGCAAGGAACTTTCTGTATGAAATTTGTACAAAATACATAGAACTGACGGAAGGTAATGTGCTGGCCACATCAGATTTTTTTAAATGGGATGGTATATATATTTTTAGGCACATACGATAGAGTATTTTTTTCTGAATTCAACTAGGTATACATTTTATATCCTTACACTACAAAAAAATTGAGAAAAATGCAATTGAAATTTAAATAAATTTGATTTTTATATTTTATTTTAATGGGGTCTCGTGGCCGCGTGCCTGAGTGTCAGGTCGAAAATCTGGGGAACCGGGTTCGATCCCGACCGACGCCAAATATTTCCAATATTAAATGGCACAAAATTGACCCCTGTGGTGCACTCTCCACGCCAGCAATGAGTGCTCGTGAGGTGACGCCTGGTAAGCGCCCGCACGGTGCAAATATATCATCTTTACCGATATCTGTTACAAAGCAGATTGGCACACCCAGCAATGGGTAATAAAGCCGTGATGATATATTTATTTATTTATTTTTATAGTTATTTTTCAGTAGGTGAATTATTTACTTCATAATTCTTATTCTTACTATGTATAAACAAATATTTATGTTTCGTTTTAATAAAGATTCAGTATTTTTCATGCATAGCCTACTGAAATATAACTATAAAAATAAAATTTATTTAAATTTCAATTGCATTTTTTCAATATTTTTGTAATATAAGGATATAAAATGTATACATGGTTGAATTCAGAAAAAAATACTCTGTCGAATAGATCTAAAAGATATATACTATCCCATTTAAAAAAATCTGATGTGGCCAGCACATTACCTTCCGTCAATTCTATGTATTTTGTACAAATTTCATACGGAAAGTTCCTTGCTAAATTAAATATTCTATTTCTTGTACATTACCTTCCGGCAGTTGCATGTATTTTATGCAAATTTCATACAGAAAATTATTATTTTGTGACGTTTTCTATATACAGTGTAATGTATCTGCAGAAATAAAAGATTTATTATTATTATTATTTCTTGTACATTACCTTAAAGCAGTTGTATGTATTTTATACAAATTTCATACAGAGAGCAAAAGATCCTATATTTCCAGTAAAATTATAAGACAAACACACTATGTCAATTTCACTTGACACTGACATCTTTCAATCAGAATTTTCTTAATATAGTAGCTGTTTCCATAGCTATGGCTACTTTATGAAATTTAATTTCTTTATAATTTTTTAACTCTATATCCATTTAATATTAAATATAAAATGCAGTCAAATCGTATAGAGAATAAAATATTCTTTAATATTTATAATAACATCAAATGTGAAAAAAATATATTTAACATAGGTTTTTCAAGGAAAACTGTTTAAATCTTCAAATGATGGTACTTCCGGTTGACCAATTGTCACCAAAATCTAATCAGCTCTTCACGTGGATGTAACGAAGAAGTATACGAAAAAATTATAATTTTTGTAACTGTAGTATTAGAGTTATCGCAGACGAAAATTTTTTCACACACACACACACACGCACGCGCGCACGCACGCACGCACGCACGCACGCACGCACACGCACGCACGCACGCACGCACGCACGCACACACACACACACACGCGCGCACACACACACACACACACACACACACACACACACACACACACACACACACACACACACACACACACACACACACACATCATCGTAAAAATAGTAAATTCGTATTCTAGGGACTCTAAAACGTGCTTATTGATTAAAAACTCATCATCGAATTTTTTGACCAAAGACAATACCTTCCTTATCTAAAGGTGACGGAAGGTAAAAATATAACTTTATGTTATAGTTTGAGAACCACTGGTTAAAAAAATTATTTTCTTCAGTAAGTGAATGTCTCATTTCATCTACTACAATTTTCATTTGCATGATTTTCTTGTATTCCCAATAATAAAGAAAATTCTGGATGCCCCGTATTCGTATATTTAGACATATACAGGATATGTCTAAATTACATTTATAGTTATACATGTAATAAAATAAGAAAGATATGATGATGCTAATGTTACAGCTACTAGATAATACATAGCTGACTCGTCCGCCATATTGGTGCCAATATCAATGCAGTAAATTACGAAATAAAAGTGCATTTCTTATTTTAGTTTATGTACTAACCATTTTTCATAATTAAATATAACTTCTATATTTGCCATTTTATACTTATTTAAAATAATAAAACAAGAAAAAATACGGTTCGTTAAGATTTTTGAGGTTAGAGAAAAATATATGAATTGCATAAGTACATGTAAAAATTATAACCATTTCTCAAATGATTTGCACAATTTGGAGCAGAACAACCCGTTATTATTGATAATTTCTATGATTAATAATATCTACTGTAACATTGATATTGAACGATTTAAGTGGGTCTAGTGATGCACGCGAGGCGAGACGAGACGAGAAATATAAAATATCGATCTCATCTCGTTTTCGGATCTGCAATCTCGATCTCGCTCTCGTTCTCGCACATTTTTTGGGTCACGTCTCGTTCTCGCGCGAGACTCTCGCGTATCCGTTGAACTACAAAAGACAAATTCGCGCCAATCGTTTCGTCTTCCGTGTATTTACAGTCGTATAACTATACTAAAGAGACGAAACACTAAATTCTAGTCACCAAATTATTTCAATACGAACATCTGTTAATACATTCTGTCATCAGTAAAACTAATTAAACATTAAAAAAATATTTTTTGTAACTAAAAGTTTCTACACTTTATCATTAACTATATGCCACTATTTAAGTAAGATTTACTCATAAAAAAGCGCTACACTGGGAACCCGCTGGCTACCAATCACTCCGCTTCACTCCGACGCTTAATATAAGATCCTTTACTTTTCAGGGACGACAAGACTTTTATTAACCGTAGTTTTAACTGAGATGAATTAGGGGCTGAAATGTTGGAGAAAACTTAGTTCTATTAGATGCAAAACCGATTTAGTCTTTATTTTGCATTTCCTTGCGCTGCGATCGATATCATTCGACTCTAGATAGACTCAAAAAATTATAGTTAATTCATATAATTTTCACATTCACGTGTTCTATGCACGAATTACTGTTGACTCCACTGCCTGTACGGTGTATTTTTCATTGAATTTATGAATCAAAGCTATAAAGTAACAAATACTTTTATTGCGAGACCCTTGCGAGATTTCTCGCTTCTCGCAGTTGTTATATCGATGTCGCCTCGAATTTTAAATTGCAATCTCGCTCTCGTTCTCGTATCGCAAAATGCAACGAAACGAGACGAGATGCGAGAGTACTCTCGCCTCGTCGTGCATCACTAAGTGGGTCCACATTGGTGGACGAGTCAGTTGTAATTTATCTGGTAGCTATAGCTAATATTATAACGAAACTAGTTAGGTATACAATAAAATATTTATGAAACTAAAAATCAAGTATTTAAATAATTAAAATGAATAATAACTCTCGCCATGTAGGAGCTGACACAATTAATGAAGTAGAAAAAAATAATTTTAAAATCGACTAAGTAAGGCGAATTTACACGGATTCAGTAGTTAATGCAAATTACTAAAGCAAGTAGGTAGCTATCTAAATTTAGCTACCTGCGTTGAATGAACGTTTCATTTTATACTTGCAGTAATAATTTTAGTATACATTTTAGTCAAATGTTAAGCGTATAGAATTAAATCTTATTTACTTGAGCAAGTGTGTCCAACACCTTAGTATTAACTAAAATATGCAATGAACCTGTCTAGACAGGTCACTTGTAAATAGGCAACCTGGAACCTAGCTTTGTCGTTTCCTAATTTGCTGTTTTTTTATTAATTAAAATTATAATTAATAACATGACAAATGAAGTCGATATTTTTATTTATTAAAATCTGCTAACTATTATCAAAACAAATTATAACAAGTTTTGAAGAAAAAAACAAAAAACATTTGTAAGATGAAGGACAATGTTTAACCCTTACTACTTTGAGATTTATCGTTCACAATTATTATAAGTGAAATTTTTTATTAACTTGAAACGATAGTAGAAAAAATTTAATATAATATTCGCTGTGTAAGTCTTTTTTTGTCCTCAAAGGTTTTACAGATTTTGCCATTGTCTTCGGCTTGATAAACGACCTTCTCAAACAATAATGTTTACTTTTTCCTTTTCAACTTCGATTTCAGTAAAAGTAAATTACATTAATAAATAATTAATACTGCTTACTGTCAGGGTCGGATTGGCCAGTCGGGATAATCGGGAATTTCCCGAGAGGCCGTGGCTTTTTGAGACCGCTTCTCGGTGATACAAACTAAAATTTGAGTACGCAGCATCATCTAATTAACTTCACCTGGTAACAGTTCTTATTTAGATCGTTTTCAGTATTTTCTGATTCTTGACAAAATTTCTTTCGGTGTTGCAGATAGTCCGAGCTCGAATATATGAGGTTTTGATAATTCCCTACTTTGTAGATTTTGAATGATTGGAATTATAGTTAAGGTATTGTCTCGTGTTGGTTTGTTGGTTTACGGTAGGGTAGACTGATGTCCATGGTTCGTTTTCTCTGTTAAAACATCCAAGAACGGAGGGACTCCATGAGACTTTTTCTCCATTGTGAATCTAATTTAAAGTATCATCGACATATCTAAGCCAAAGTTTAGGTCTTATATTAGCTGTATCTAGTGCCAATTCTTCAAAAAAATTCCATGTATAAATTGACTACAACTGAGAAGAACCATCTTCTTATACAAAATATCTATCTTTTTCTTGGAAATATGAGTTCTGTAGGCAGCACTGCAAAAGTTTCATAATACCATCAAGAAGCAAGTCGGTTCTATCTTTTAAGTTGATATTTTTTTTCAAACCTTGTTTTGATGATTTCTAAAAATTTCTCGTAAATAAACTTACAACATGAAAGCTGACAAAAGATTTTGTGGTTGTAATTGTATTTAGCTTAAAAGTTCTACAAAATGTCTTCGGTTCTTCACAATGATGTTCTTTTTCTTTGAAGTGGCTGAATGATTGGTAATAGAAATTGTGATAGTTTGTAAGTAGGAGGATTTATGGAACTTTTGAAGGGTTTCTGAGATTCTTAAATCTTTTTTATGGATTTTTGGAAGCCCCCCGTACAGGTGTGGAAGCGTGCTAAAATATGGAGTGAGATCTGTTCTTGTTCCAAACGGAATATAATTATTTATATTTCTTAAGAGCACGATACACTTTGTTTTCTATAAACGTAGTAGAATGTTTTCCAAGTTTCTTATAATTTCCTTGATTCAAAAGCTTTTCTATTTTCTGATCATTTAAATTGGTATCCAATATTACTGTAACACTTCCATTAACTGCGGGTAGAATCGTGGTTGTGTTATCTTTCAATGCTTTATTTTCTTCGTTTTCAAGATTAGGTTTGATCAGATATTTTTTTGCTTCAGAATTTAATATTGTCTACAATTTTTAAACGAACCTAATGTTATATTCTTAACTATAGAATGTTCTATATTTTAAATACTATTTTTAGGAGCGTTTTTTTTTATATTTCAACATCTTTTATAACTGTTCAATTTCTATGTAGGCACAAAATTCGTATTATCCAACACCACAACTAATTTATTACTTTGTGGCAATATAATTATAAATTTTAAAAAAAACTGCAAATGTGGCCGATCATGCTAGAATTTTCCCGGGCCGCTGAATCTTCCCAATCCGGCCCTGCTTACTATTTTACCATATAAATTATTCCAATATACAAATGAATATTGCTTTAGGTTTAGGAATTTGATTAATATTAAAATAAATGCGTTTTGCGACTTGGTATCTATGTATATGATGAAGGATCTGAGATGAAAACACGAATAATACTGACTAAAAATATGAAATCTGTTATTATTATTGTAACGTTTTTATTTATTTGGGTGAAGTGTAAAAATTCAAAGAATTATAATTAATTTAAAAAATCTGATGTGGCCAACACATAACCTCCCGTCAATTCAATGTTTAAAATAGCTATGAGCTTTAAGTAAAGTATCACTTCCAGTTGATCGTATGTAAACTAAATCTAATTTGTTGTTCCAATAAATAGAAAAGTCTGTAACACCAAATTTTGGATTATATTTTATGTTTTTCATCGAAAATCTGTTAAGAGCTCCATATTAAGTAGCACTTCCCGTTTATCATATAGGTATAATCAAAATCTAATGTTGTTTCACGAGTTTTAAATACCAAATTTGAGAAGTTTTGAATCATGTTTTAATATATTTTTTGAAAAAATCTGATTTTAGCTTCCTGTAAAGTTGTTTATCAATTTTAGAAAACATATAATATGTCTTTCTCATTAAAATAAAAATCTTAAATACCAAATTTGAAAAGTTTTGGATTGTATCAATTTATTATTCACGAAAATCTGTTCATAGCTTCAAATAAAGTATCACTTCTGGTTTATCAATTTTAGCCAAAATCTAATATGTTGCTTCCCTTTATATAAAAATCTTAAATACTAAATTTAACAAGTTTTGGAATATATCCTATTATATTTTTGACAAAAATCTGTTCAGAGCTTGAAGTAAAGTATCACTTTTGGTTTATCAATTTTAGAAGAAATCTAACATGTCGTTCTCATTAACATAAAAATCTTAAATACCAAATTTGAAAAGTTATATATAAAATATATATAATATATAAATAATTTTAATTTTATATTTTTTAATGACAATGTCGAAAAAATAACATTTTTCGAAGAAAAATTATTTTGATCTTCTAGTAAAGTGCCATTTTCGGTTATCCGATTTACACCAAAATCTAATGGGCTCTTTCCATTACAGAAAAAGTTCGAAATACAAGGTTTCATTTACCAAAATATCGATATGCGATTTTTAGCACGATCCCTATACCTCCTTTACCAAGGGTAGCGGCAAGTAAAAACGGAATAACTTGGCAACGCCGCAGAAATCTAAAAATTCATATGTACGTATAGGTGAATAAAATACAATTCAAAATATATGAAAATTTATAGGGTGTTCCATTTGAAAAAAAAAACAATTTTCGCCGAGCCGTAATGCAACACCCAGTATAATAAGCTAATAAATTTATGCTGTATTTCTAACGACAAGGGAGATATTGAAGACGATCATTTCAAAGACTCACTCTGTATATATACAGGGTGGTGACTTGGACGACGCAGCATAGGGTTTTAAATGGTAAAATCTTAATGTGCGGTTATTTGCCCCCCTAATTATTTTAGAGCAAAATTGTATTTAGATATTCGAAACAGAAAAAAATATTGCATCTGAACATGCCATTGTATATAATTTTTCAATTTCCGGAACCGTAAAAATAGTCGAAAAGAATTTTTGCAATAATTATTGATGCCATGGAACAAAAATTTAAACAAAAACGCAAACATCTGTCATAGTTTCTTGACGTTTAATCTTATTTTCAAAACGAGGAAAATGAAAACATTTTTATTGTAGTTGATGACAACAATGTAATAGTTGTTTACAGCAATGTAATTTGACGAGCCGCCTTTGTTGTTGTACAGAGCATAGTTCTAAACTATAGCACACATTGAATTAGAAATAAAATCATTTACCTAATACTATGTTAAAAAATCTGATGTGGACACCACACGACTTCCTTGTACGCAAGACCAATATGAAGATGAAGTATAGACTCAATTATAAAATTGCATGTATTTGACGTAATTTGACATTAACATCTATTTTTTATTTTTTTTTGTTATTTTTTGTCCTAATCCATAGCAAGCTTCATTACAAAAACCAAAAAGTATATCATTTTTAAATTTACATATCTCGCTTATACAAAAGGCTAATTTAATAATACTTGATGTGCTAGACGCAGAATTTAATTCTCAAAAACTCTTATTTGAAGCATTTATTTCTAAAATCAAAATGAAACCATTTTATTCAAGAAAAACTGTTAACAACTTCAGGTAATATATCACTTCCGGTTAGCCTGTTTTAACCAAATTCTGCTATGTTATTCCAATTGATATAAAAGTCTTATATACCAAATTTGAAAAGTTTTAGATTATATTTTAATACAGTTTTTTATTAAAATCCTTTATAGGCTTCAAATAAAGTACCTTTTCTGGAAATTATGTAATGACCAAAAAGGGAGGTGCACAACTAGATGTTATAGAAGTCCTAAATACAAAATTTCAACTTTCTACGGCTTACCGTTTTTGAGTTATGCGAGATACGTACGTACGTACGTACAGACGTCACGACGAAATTAGTCAAAATGGATTCAGGGATGGCCAAAATGGATATTTCCGTTGAAATCTGGAAACCGAAATTTTTCGCGAATACAATACTTCCTTTACTTTGTACAAGGAAGTAAAAACAAGTTTAGTGAATTAGGCGTATATTTAATTATCTACAAGTTTTATTTGAAACATTTTTGTCTAAATGAAAAAGTTTAATTAATAATTAGGTAAAAAAATTATTATAATATTGCTGTCACCGTATATGTAAAAATTAATATTTTTTGCATTTAATTTTTTTCTTGGAGCGTTGTAAATCAAGGCGGTCTAGAAAATTTTCTCATAGGGGCGCAAGATTTCTAGTTACGCCACTGATTGACATCATAAGTATACTCAGTCTTTTAATAAAATAAACTATATACCTATTAGGATGGATATGTTACCAGTTAGCCAAACCAAGTATTTTAAAGAATAATGCTTTATTAATGTTTAGTTCATAAATTTTTGATATTTTTAAAAAATTTAAATATTTTTTTTTTCTATAAAAAAAGATGGTTTTGCCTCCCCCATGCTTGGCCGCCTTTGTTCTGGGAACAAATTGAACACCCGCTAGGATCGGGCCTGATACTAAGAAAGAAGAAAGGTTAAATTCGTTGGCGATTATATCAATTAAAAACATTGTCATTATCAAATACTGAAGAAATAATTGTTGTTCAGGAAATCTACTAAATAATACCCCCAACATCAAAAAAATTGCAACAAAAGCTTTTATACGGAATCCTGTACAGAAAAATACACTGATGCAACAGCCCCTCGCCAATTTGGAAAAAGGCGACATTTTTTGTTTTGACATTTTTGTTGAAAACGGATGGTCCGTATCGAAATTTTATACAAAACAAGATTCTTATATTTTTTTACTTAGGATGAACTGTTAAAAGAGTTAAATTAGATTTTCCAAATTGCAAAATAACGAAAAGTATTTATACCGAGATTTATACCTACACTGAGAAATACATTTTCTTTCCCTGTATACAGGGTGAGTCACGGAAGAGTTATTTTGAAAAACTGTTTGTTTGCCCAAAATATTAATGACAACAGACCATATTTAATTGTTTAATGTCAAAATGATAGAACCATCACTAGACAGGCAAATATTCTATTTTTTTAAGAGAGGAGGCTAGACGCTGTTGTAAATTATATTTCGAACTGCACATTAACGGACTTTGAAAGTAATTCTCCCGTGGCTAATCCTGTATATGGCATTAGACAAAAATAAAGCAACTCTGTAGAACCCAAAAGAAAAAAAATATCTGTATTTTAAATATCTAAAATATTATCAATAAAATATCATTCAGATTAAGATTCTATGATTGTTCGCGAGTTATGGTCACAAATCGCATCTTTTCTCATTTTTGTACCTATATAATTTAAATAAAATTATAATAAATGAGGGGCGCAATTTAAAATTTTCGCCTGGGGCGCTCAAAAGTCTCACTGTTCGGACAAAATAAATTTGAAATGTATACTATATTTTCGGACGAAGCTAGTATTATTTAAATATAAAAGAACTTACCTTCATTTAGGCAATACCCTCCGACAATCACTACCACAAACACAATTAACTCTTTCATATTCATCCTGCTGTCACTTTAACCTAACTTTCGTAAAGTATTACGCGCAACTAACCGACCCGCTCTAGTACGTCATAATTATACCCCGTCCGTCCACTTAGTTCAAACCAGGATCTCAGTGCGTTTCGCGTTTCGTTACCAACATCTCTCTCGCATGACAGGTGAGGCTGAAATAGTGGCAGGAACTATCCGCGTATTTCAGGTTTCATGCTGGCAGAAGCAGCGACGCGGAACGACGCTTTCTCAAACTCTTTTTGCCCGAAAAGTCATTTTGTTTCTTGTTTGTATTTTCAGTGAATTTGTTTTCAACTTTAATTAAATGGATACAAACAAAGGGTTTCATTTACTTTATAAAGAAATGATAATAATGCAAAGTTGAGAAAGTAATTATGAAGTAAATAAATAATAGTGTTTTTGTACCAGCTGTAACGGGAATGAAATGTAGATATTATCATCTATTCTGTATTCTGGACGTTTTATTGTATACAATATATTAAATTAGATGCAATTTATTACAAAATTATCTAGTTCATCGTATAATGGACCTTCTCAATTTAACGGCTAACCCTTTCTGTCGCTACAAATAGTAAGAAAATGGCGGGAACAACTGCCAGTTGGGCTGTCAAACGAAACGTCAAAAATATTGCAGTCATTAAAATACATGTATTCTCGGTGAAAATTTACATCGTTAGACATTTTAGCTCCAATAAAAACGTTTGTAACTTCTTTCGGGATGTTTTTACCTTCCGTCACCTTTAGGTAAGGAAGGTATTGTCTTTGGTCAAAAAATTCGATGATGAGTTTTTAATCAATAAGCACGTTTTAGGGTCCCTAAAATACGAATTTACTATTTTTACGATGATGTCTGTATGTGTGTGTATATGTGTGTGTGTGTGTGGTGTAACAAAATTTTCGTCTGCGATAACTCTAATACTACAGTTACAAAAATTATAATTTTTTCGTATACTTCTTCGTTACATCCATATGAAGAGCTGATTAGATTTTGGTTACAATTGGTCAACCGGAAGTACCATAATTTGAAGATTTTAACATTTTTTCTTGAAAAAACTATGTTAAATATAATTTTTTCACATTTGATGTTATTATAAATATTAAAGAATATTTTATTCTCTATACGATTTGACTGCATTTTATTTATTTATTTATTTATTTATTTATTTATAAGAAGAAGGCCGCACAACAGGACAAGTCCCAATAACTGTGCAGCACTAATAACATACAACAATTTCTACATCATTGTCAAAATGATTACATATAAACATATTAATATACATAGGTACATAAATTTAAATAAAGTTAAATGAAATTAAATTGAAATAGTGAAAACGTTAAGTACAGTGCTTAAAAACAAAAGACTTAAATGTTCTTAATGTACAGTTAAATATGTCAGGAGAATTATACATTAGTGACAAGTTATTAAATGTAGATATCATTCTAAGAAGTGGGGCATTGACGGCGGAGTTAGTTCTACAACTTGAAACAGTAAATAAATTTCGTAATCTGGTAGAATATGACGGTATTCTGAATGATATTTTATTTAGTAATGCTGGACTGTCAATGATATTGTTCAGCAATTTAAATAAAAATGTTAGATCCATCATTGTTCGACGTTTTTGTAGAGATGTTAATACAATAGAGCTATCTGGAAATTTTTTACTTAAAATGTACAAAAATTTTCTTTGAATTCCTTCAATTCTATTTGTGTATATCTGATAAAAAGGTGACCAACAAATAGCGGCAAATTCAAGATGTGAACGAACAAGAGAATAGTATAAAGATATGAAGGTACCACAACTTTTGAATTTATCCCCAATTCTTAAAATAAATCCAAGCATTTTATATGATTTTTTGACAACATGATCAATGTGTGAATCAAAGATTAATTTGCTATCTAAGATAACTCCTAAATCCTTCACATTGTTTACTCGGTTTACAATGTTTCCGTCAAAACAGTAATTATAAACATATATATTTCTGTTCCTAGAGAATGTTATACATGAACATTTATCAAAGTTAAGAGTTAAATCATTAGCATGAAGATAGCAGTCAACCCTGGTAAGGTCTTCTTGAAGGGCCAAACAGTCAGTTAATGAATTAATACGCATATAAACTTTCAAATCATCGGCGTACATATTAAAGTTAGCATGTAGAAAACATTTTTTAATATCATTTATAAAAATAATAAATAAAAGAGGTCCAAGATGGGATCCCTGCGGGACACCAGAAGTGACAGGGAAATATTCAGATTGATATCCATTTAGAGTAACACATTGTTGTCTATTATTGAGGTATGATCTAAACCAAGAAAGCAAATTACCATGTATACCTAGTGTCTCTAACTTTGATAATAAGATTACGTGATTAATCTTATCGAAAGCCTTACTGAAGTCCGTATAAATCGCATCAATTTGTACCATGTCGTCCATGGATGAAAGAATGTAATCTGTAAATTCAATTAAGTTGGTTTCAACTGATCTTCCGGTATAGAAACCATGTTGCTCAAAATTTATAATATTTTTGACTGAAGCAAATAATTGTTTGTAAATAATTTTTTCAAAAACTTTTTCGAATACACACAGTATCGATATTGGGCGATAATTCTGAACAAGGTTTCTATTACCATTTTTATGAATAGGAATAACTAAAGCTTTTTTCCAGGAATTCGGACAGTGACCTTCAGTAAGTGATTTCTCAAAGATTAATTTTAAAGGCAAAGAAAGAGATTTGGCACACTGTTTTACAAAAAGGCTAGGGATACCATCGTGGCCAGCACCTTTAGTAATATCAAGAGATGCTAAAATTTCATGAACCTCACTCTCCGTAACTAATATCTTATGTAGATTAACAGTGGTATTACAATATTCACTCGTATACTGTGTATTTGAAGCATTAGCATCTAAAAAAGCAGCCTGAAAATGGTTAGCAAACATATTGCATATTTGAGTGCCATCAGATGAGTTGACCCCGTTGAACGTCATGTTGCATGGAATGTTGGACTTTTTGACAGAGGATACGAATGACCAAAATTTTTTCACATTATTTGGGATTTCATTTTCAACATTATTTATGTATTTCATATAACAAAGTTTCGTTAAAGTTTTTACTTTCTGACGTAACGAAGAAAATTCCATATAATATGATTCATTTCCAAAACGTTTAAATTTGCTGTGGGCTTTATATTTAGCCTTGATAAGCCGTATTAGTTCAGGTGAATACCAACAAGGATATGACTTTTTTGTGATATATTTTTTAGGCACAAAATTATTAATTGCAGTATTTAAAATACTATAAAATTTATCCAACGCATCTTCAGTACTCAAATTCTCAAATTCTGATGTCCAGTTAATATTTGTTAAATAATTATTTAATGAAATGTAATCTGCTTTTTTAAATAACAATATTTCTCTTGAGTTGAATGTCAAGACGGAATGGGCTTCAAATTTACAGTGAATAAGTAACGGAGGATGATGTTCATCAATTTTAGTAAGAGGACTGTTACACGGCTTGACAGTTACATAATTATTATTAGAAAAAATTAAATCGAGAAAATGATTATTTTGATTAGGAATACCATTAAACTGTTTAAGATTGCAATACGACATAAAATCAACAAATTCAGAAGATATAGCATTATTTGTATTATTAGAAATATAACAATTGTTAAATGGACGCCACTGTAATAGGGGTAAATTAAAATCGCCACATATTAAAAACTGATCCTTTGGCTGAGAGTCGACAACAGATATTAAATTGTTCACAAAAATGTTGCGAGATTCATCACACTTTGGAGGAATATAAACACAGCATACATGTAGTTTAAAAAATTTGGAGTATACAGTTACCCACACATCTTCTGCGCATGTTGACCACTCTGGTTTAGGAACACATTTGATATCACTTTTCACGCCAATAAGTACGCCACCACCATCGTCTTTATGTGAACAGGTAGATTGTCTATCACGTCGAAACACGGAATAATTATCGCCTAGCACTTCACGGTCAAACACTGATGAGTTTAGATTTGTCTCAGTCAGACATAAAATGTCAAAATCACAAGTTGAAGAGCTAGATTTAATTTCAAATGTTTTAGTTCTTAATCCTCGGACGTTCTGATAGTATACACTTAAAGCCATGAGGAGTGATGTGATATATGTGTATATTAATTAAATGTTCTTAATTCAGTTTTTTAATATCTTGTTCGGTGTATATTGTTTGAACTTTAGAATCGTCTGTTTTTCTGGTAAGTATTTTTGCATTTTTGGTCCAAACATATTTGTAATTTTTAAGACGAAGTTCTTCGCGAGCCAATTTAAACAAATGCATATTATTATTTGTTAAATGGTCATTAACATAAATATTTTGTGAAGTGCCCTCATACCCTAGATCGTTTGTTGTTAATCTCTGCATTTTGGAAGCAGTCATAAATTTTTGTTTCACATTCCGTGAAATAAATTTAACAACAATGTTTTTAGGTCGTCTCGTATTACTTTTATCAAATTGAGGAACACGATGTGCAGCGTCAAGATCATTTTCAGTGATGTTAATATTAAGTTTTTTACCCATATTGGAAACAATATCATTTATATTCTCATTGGGCTTCTCTGGAATGTTCTGTATAACTACATTGTTTACACGTGAGTATTGCTCCAAATCATTAATTTTATTATTTAATTGAAGTACTTGCGACTTAAGCTCCAGGTTTTCAGATTTTAGTTTTTCTAATTCTTTCAACTTTTGGTTGATTGTAGCTAAGTTTTTTTCAAAATCCGTTATTTTATTGCTGCAAAATTGAACTGATTCTATTATTGAATCCAGTTTAGAGTCCAATTCTGATTTAATTTTTTTTAATTCGGTGCTTATGTCACTAGCTTTGGATGGAGAAACTCCGCCGAAATCCAGAGCGGAAGACACCTTAGAACCGCCCTTTGGCCGACAGTTGGGACATAACCATGCAAGAACGCTAGCATCAAGCAGTTGACTTTGTTCGGCATTAAACTTGATATCAGTGCATGCTTGATGATAAAGAGATGCACACTTGAAGCAATTCAACCCTGGATATTTGTTGTTGACATTTCTGCTACATTTGCTGCAGTTGGTTGGCATGGTAACGTATTGTAGATTAGACAAGATAAGACAAAACAAATATTAATTAGTAATTTAGCAATTTTTTAACGGTTTATGTATCACAAAAAAGATTAATTTATATCAGTTTTTGAGATAAACACAAAACAGCACTGTTATATAAATCACTGCACTTAGAAATAGACAATTTTATTTAAAAGTTGACTAATTTTGAGAATTTTTTAAACTATATTTCCACTCAAATTTTTCAAAAATAGAGGAGTTGAGAAAAAACTATCTGCACGCTTTGACAACAAATATTTTAAAATATTATAATATATATATAATATACTTAATATTAAATGGTTATAGAGTTAAAAAATTATAAAGAAATTAAATTTCATAAAGTAGCCATAGCTATGGAAACAGCTACTATATTAAGAAAATTCTGATTGAAAGATGTCAGTGTCAAGTGAAATTGACATAGTGTGTTTGTATTATAGTTTTGCTGGAAATATACACTCTAAAAAATTTGCGGTGTAAAGTTAAATTGTGTAATTGGTAACAATATATTGTGTTAACTTAACCCATTTTATTGTGTTTTTTTAACACTCTTCAGTTTGGTAAATGAAAAATGTGTTAAATTTTGTACGGAGTAAAAGACTTTTATACAGTGTTGCAATTTGTGCATATTACCTAGATTCATAACATTTATTTTATTATGTTAGTTTTATTTTTGTTTCATTTCACTTGTTTATTAAATTTGTAATTTTCATATTTACAATCTATATGATATTAACTCTAACTTACATAGTAAAAAATGATATTTTACTTGTATTTATGCAACACTATAAAACTTACTCCTAAATGAGTCATTAGACGGGGTAAAATATACTTCATAGATATTTTATGTTACCCTATTAGTGGGTTAGTATTACGTTTCACTCCGTTGGTATTATATTTTACTCTATTTGTTGAGAACTCGGACTAGGGGATCTTATTTAGTTTTTAATACGTAGTTCGAAACAAGGTTTGTAGTTAGTTGTGTGGAAGAATGATAGTAATAATCTTAAGGGATTCTTTTAATATAAATTTATTCGTAGAAACTCTATCCCATACTGGATCGTGAGACTACAGATACCTACAGTAACCATAAATTCTGAAGATCTTTTAGATTTTACATATGTGTCAACCTCAACAAGCACATCAACTCTATCAAATACTTCAAATTTTTTCTGAATTTGGATTAATAGAAACTGTACCTACCTGTACCACCCCAGGAAAAAGTTTTATAAGAAACTCCACAGTGATAATTATGTTGTTTTAAAATGTCATATTGTATTTCCATAGATAAATTACTAATAAACATACTTATGTTAAAATTACTTTATTTGTGGTGTATAATTTACTCCATTTTGTGTAAAATTATTAATCCAATTGGTGTTACTTTCCTATGTGAAAATGTTAAAGTGGTGTTTAATTTACACCATTTCGAGTAAAATATTAATCCAATTTGTGTTACATTTCTGTGTAAAAGTGTTAAAGTTACTGTGTAGATAGTGTTGGATTCCTACTGTTGAGTTAATAATAACACCACAAAAGGTGTATGCCATTACTCAAAATTAGCTCTACATCTGTGTTGATTTTTTATACTCCAGCAAAAGAGTTCTACTTAACACCAAAATCTGTGTGGACCTATATAGAATTCTCAGGGTGTTAAAATTGAGTAAAAATTAACACCAAATTTCTTAGAGTGTAGGATCTTTTGCTTTCTGTATGGAATTTGTATAAAATACATACAACTGCTTTAAGGTAATGTACAAGTAATAATAATAATAATTTTATTTTATTTCTGCAGATACATTACACTGTATATAGAAAACGTCACAAAATAATAATTTTCTGCATGAAATTTGCATAAAATACATTCCGCCGGAAGGTAATGCACAAGACATAGAATATTTAATTTAGCAAGGAACTTTCCGTATGAAACTTGTACAAAATACATAGAACTGGCGGAAGGTAATGTGCTGGCCACATCAGATTTTTTAAGGTTGTCAAAGATTTTTCTCACATTTTACGTGTAATTTTTTTAGACACAAACGTCATAGATTTCAATTGTTCTTACTATGCGCAGATCCCCGTCGCGCATATCTTCTATCTCTTTAAATTGAAAGGTCCATTAATGCGAAATGATATTTTTTGTCTACAAAACGTAAAAGATCCCACCGAGGTATGTACATAAGGTATAAATAGTTATTTGTATATCAAGGCCGCGAAATCACTTTTTAGCGTACCGAGAGAAAAATTGTCGCCGAGGCCGCTTGCGGCCGAGGCAAGACAATCTCGAGGACGCTAAAGGATTTCGCGGACAAGGTGTACACAATATTTTTTGTGCAACCGTAAAAAATATGTAATTACAAATTTTATTAATTTGGCCTGGTAAACGCCCGCACGGTACAAATATGTCATCATCATTACCGAAATCTGCGTACAAAGCAGATTGGCACACCCAGCAATGGGTAATATGCCATGATGATATATTTATTTTATTTTATATTAATTTTCAACAGTTTCATTATAAATAGAAAGTTAGCTTTCAAGGTGGCTATGGGCTTAACATTTGATAAACAAAACCATGCATTTCTCAAGTGTCAAAGTCATTGTTTACCTAATTTCGCGGCCGCTACCATGACAACGGCCGCGAAATGATTTCGCGGCCTTTACCATAACAACGGTCGCGAAATCCGATTTCGCGGCCTGTATTGCGGCTCCGAAATGCTTATTTCGCGTCCGGTTGCACAAAAAATAAATTTAAATAAAAGAAAAATTATTTTTTTCGATCTGTGGTTCTTAAGATGCGGGACCTAAGTTATTTATTTTAAATGAGAACATTTATTTTTTATTTGCTCATTCGGGAAGTTAATTCTGAATTCAGTGATAAAATATTTTTCGTACCTGCGTCCATTTTGACCAGTATTACAGAACTCAAAATCGTCCAGAAATGAGCTGTTGCTGACCTAGGCCGGCAAAAGGAGTTGGCATTACTGTTCTGGTGATATGTCAATTTAAGATTATTTTCAACACAAGATTAGCAAAATGTTTACAAATTTTAGGGCTAAATCTGTAATTGTTGTAACTTAAATAACTAAACTTTGTCATAAAAATAATAATATGCTGTCATTACTGACATCTCGTATAGATTAATTATTAAGTTCCAACTTTAGGACTAGTTTGTTTTGTAACTACAACTAACTTCACGTGATACAATTGAGTTTCCGCAATCTGTCCTTAAAAATATATATAACTAATGTTTATATATTTTCAATAGATATAAAATAATTACGCATTTTAAGGTCAAATGTAAGTAATTATAATTAAACTTGCAATACAAAACCGATAAAAATATATGTTCATTTTTTAGGTTATGTAACATAAAATAAAGTGTAGAGAAATGAACGAAGAATTTATGGAGAAGTCGGTACAAAAAATCTTGTGTATCACATGCCCAGAAAATGTTTTGCGAGATCTCGTATTTGCAGGCCTCGCTTTCAGCTCGGCCTGTCAAAATAAACTCGGTCTCGCAAATGTTCAGTTTCTGGCCTAGTGATACAAATAACTATTTTAACCCTCACATAACGATTTTTTTGAGAAAAATGCATGTAAAGTTTTATACTAATTTGATTAACATAGAGCTATAATAAGAGTGTCATGCACAAAAGAATACGTGTTAATTTTTACTTCCTTGTACATAGTTAAGGAAGTACCTATTGTAATCGCGAAAAATTTCGGTTTTCAGATTTCAGCGGAAATATCCATTTTGACAATCCCTGAATCCATTTTGACTAATTTCGTCGTGACGTCTGTACGTACGTACGTATCTCGCAAAACTCAAAAACGGTAAGCCGTAGAAAGTTGAAATTATGTATTTAGGACTGCTATAACATCTAGTTATGCACCTCCCTTTTTGATCATTACAAAATTTCCAGAAGTGGCACATTACTTGAAGAATATAATAAATTTTAATGAAAAATTATATTAAAATATGATCTAAAACTTTTCAAATTTGGTATATTAGACTTGTATATCAATGAGAATAATATTATTATAGATTTTGGTTAAAATATGCTAACCGGAAGTGATATATTACCTGAAGTTATTAACAGTTTTTCTTAAATAAAATGTTTTATTTTGCTTCAAATAAAAAATGTAGAGAATTAAAATCTGCGTCTAGCACATCAAGTATTATTAAATTAGCCCTTTGTATAAGCGAGATATGTAAATTTAAAACTTATATACTTTTGGTTTTTGTAATGAACCTCGCTATGGATTAGCACAAAAAATAACAAAAAAATAAAAAATAGATGTTAATATCAAATTACGTCAAATACGTGCAATTTTATAATTGAGTCTATACTTCATATTATAGTCTTGCGTACAAGGAAGTCGTATGGTGTCCACATCAGATTTTTTTACATACAATTAGAATGCTATGAAATAAATACGTGAATATTTTGTTTGCGTTGACATTTATGATCAATTACAAGAACAAAACATTCATTTCTTTCGGTCAAGGAACTCTAATTCTATGTAATAATATAACACTCTTATTATAGCCATATTTTAATCAAATTAGTATAAAACTTTACATGCATTTTTCTCCAAAAAATCGTTATGTAGGGGTATAAAAATATTATATTACTGAATTCTGAAGCAAATAAAAAATATATGTTAGGTTCCGTATTTTAAGAACCACTGGTCGAAAAAATAATTTCTTTTTTATTTAAATTTGTCTTGTGAAATAAGAATTGTTAACCTATTTAACCGTCTTTCTAGCTCTTATAGTTCTCGAGATAGCAATGATAAATTAAAATTTGTTAAATTTAATATTTGAAAATAATTACCATGTATGGAACAATACTGAATTTTGGTTTGAATTTTTTTAGAGTAGTTTTTGTTTTCAATGCACCATTGCACACATTATATAAAACCTGTCTTTTTTGTTTTCTTATTATTTTCCTACATTAACTACTTAACATTGGTACATATTCTGACATTGATATAATCTAGAAGTAGAAGAGTATGAAAGAAAAATCGAATAAGAATATGTTTGTGAATGATTCCTTCATATGACTCAAATGTCATAGACAGTTGCATCTTTTGAAACTTCATCGTCTCCGAGTATTTATTTTTATAAGTTTTATTTTGTTTTCAAATGAATCGTCGAAGTAATCTTCAGCCACAGTGATCGAATTTCAGTCGCTTTGATTTTTTTTTTACACTCGGTTCATTTCAATATATTTTTCAAATGGCTGTAGAAAAGAAAATCTACAAAATTCATGCCTTTATGTTTAATGTCCGCTGTAAAAAATTAATGAGTAAAGAATTTGTAATTTGCGCATAATAAATTACACAAAGAATTCACATTATTGAATAAACGGCAATCTCTGTTTGCAGTATTCATTGCATAGAAGAAGGACTTTTGTTTCAAAGGATTTAATTTACAAGGATTCTTATTTTTGTAAAATGAGGATGTCTAGCAATTTTAAATTCTAAATACGAATATAGTAGTGTACGAAGTGTAATAAAAAAGCTTCAAGAATTTTTGAATTTTGTTTTCGATTGAGCTCATTTTTACCTCTAGCTAAGAGAGGTATTGAATACATGCTAAAAATCGCATATCCAGATTTTAGTGAATAAGCACGTTTTAAGGTCCCTAGAAACCGAATATAACATTTTTACGATGATGTCCGTGTGTCCGTGTGTGTGTGTGTGTGTGTGTCCGTGTGCGTGTGTGTCCGTGTGTGCGTATGTGTCCGTGTGCGCGCGCGTGTGTGTGTGTCCGTGTGTGTGTGCGTGTCCGTGTGTGTGTGTGTCCGTGTGTGTGTGCGTGTGTCCGTGTCCGTGTGTGTGTGTCCGTGTGTGTGTGTGTGTGTCCGTGTGTGTGTCCGTGTGTGCGTGTGTGTGTGTCCGTCTGTGTGTGTGTGTGTGTGTGTATGTGTGTGTGTGTCCGTGTGTGCGTGTGTGTGTGTGTCCGTCTGTGTGTGTATGTGTGTGTGTGCGTGTGTGGTTGTCTGTGTGTGAGTGTGTGTCCGTGTGTGTGTCCGTGTGTGTGTCCGTGTGTGTGTGTGTGTGTGTGTGTGTGTGTGTGAGTGTGTGTCCGTGTGTGTGTCCGTGTGTGTGTCCGTGTGTGTGTCCGTGTGTGTGGGTGTCCGTGTGTGCGCGCGCGTGTGTGTGTGTGTCCGTGTATGTGTGTGTGTCCGTGTGTGTGTGTATGTGTGTGTGTGTGTGTCCGTGTGTCTGTGTGTGTGTGTGTCTGTGTGTGTGTCCGTGTGTCTGTGTGTGTGTGTGTGTCCGTGTGTCCGTGTATGTACGTGTGTGTGTGTGTGTGTGTGTGTGTGTGTGTGTGTGTGTGTCCGTGTCCGTGTGTCCGTGTGTCCGTGTGTCCGTGTGTCCGTGTGTCCGTGTGTGTGTGTGTGTGTGTGTGTGTGTGTGTGTGTGTGTGTGTGTGTGTGTGTGTGTGTGTGTATGTATGGATGTTGGATCCACAATTTCTCAAATACTATAATACTATATTTTTAACTACGGATTCCTCAATCTAACAATAATGGGAAGAGTTGATTAAGTTTTGGTAACAATTGGACAACCGGAAGTAGTAGTTACAAGAAAAAAATCATCTAAATATTATTTATCGAAAATTTATGTAAATACTTATATTAAAGAACGTTACATTTTTTATTCGATAAATATAAATTCATTATTATATCTTCTATAGATTTAGATATAAAGAGATGCATATCAAATAATTTGATGTAAAAAAATCTCAGATTAAACTACTTCAAAACAAGAAATTCAAATGTTTGTAATTGACACATAAATGTCACTGTGAAAAATATTTGTATGCTATTGTCAAAAATATTTGTACATCATTATGAAGATTATGAAAATAAAAAAAAGTCAACAACGCAAAAGAATATACGTAAAAAAGAATATAAAAGGAATTTGCGAAAAAATAACGAATATAAAGAAAAGGAAAGTAGAAAAATAAAATTTCAGGATATTGAATATAAAGAAAATGTATGTTTTGTATATAATTTATATTAAAACATCCCATAGATTTTGCAAATATATGTGAGAATTATTTTGTAGTGAGACATGAATATATAAATATTTTTCGTTTTATGCGTACAACCAGATAAAATATCTGGCGAGATGTTATGTGCTGGCCACATCAGATTTTTTTTTAAGTTTCTATGATATTAAGCGTAACTTGTATACTGCAACAGATGTATAATATCATGCGTTTATTAACACATCACTCTACAATACAGGATGTTATTGTACAGCGAGTGAGTGACAGAAATACGACACAGAGTATTTAGCTTGTATGATTGTTATTAACACCACTTGTGTTATTTTTACAAAGTGTGGATTGAAATGAATGAACGCACTCGCACTGGTTGTGAATGAAACCTCATCTGTAGCCAAAGTATTTCAAGCAGCAGTTAAAAACAGAGCAACGGAAATGACCCCATGTTTCCTGTCTTCCTCATTTCGAATGAGCGGCGCGGCTGTGCAGAAGGAATGTGCGCATTTTTACGTGCCGCTCGGTTTAGATTTACGATGAAGTTTACGACAGGTGATATATTCATATTTTTATGAAGTGACACTATTTTTACAGAAAGATTAACAGGGGTGGATTGTAGATAAATTTTGAAATTTACCCAAAAATTCATCCAGTAATTTTCATTTAATTTCAAATTAATTTCTTTGGCGCGAAGATTATCGCTAATACAATAGAATGGGGTCATACTTATTTTTATTTCTAAAAGTACACTTAAAACTACTTATGAAAATATATATTTTATGTCACATAAGTTTTTAGTTTTACAGAATTATTTTTTCAAACGTCGTAGAAATGGTATTTGTTGTGACTTGATTCACAAGGTAGAAGTTTCATTTCAACGCCGCTGGAAATTTCTACGTCGGCGGCGTAGAAATAGCCAATTAAATAAAATAAAATAAATATCCATAGAAACTACATAGAATATGCGAATAAAAAGAAAAGTAGTGCGTTTAAAAAAAATAATTAATGTCGTCGTGCAAACTTCCATGCTCGCCACACAAAGTATCACTTTTACCCCTAATAACACAATATACTATTTAAAAATTTATATAAAATTTCAAATGACGTCATAATTTTGCGACTGTAGTGATGCCGAGTAAAAATGGAATTACATTTGACGTTTATGTCATCACATAAACAAGAGTAGTCTTCAAAACTTTTGGAATATTTATTTCCTTACATCTTGAGCTATAAGAATACGAACATTTTTTTTTTACTTCCCTACGAGTTGTTCTCGCAGGACGACACAGAACAATATTGTACAACCATTGTAATATCCAAATCAAACATATATTATATTTATTTATAATTTTTATTTAACATATTTTGTTTTTGTACTTGTTTTTAAAAAACTACTTGTAAGGATATTGACATTAATTTCAAAACGTTGGTTATATAAGGTTATGTTAGAACAGTGACAGATCTGATTCATGTATAGTACAGGTACAAGTACGGATGTGCCTCATTATATCGTGTATTTGTATACAAAATTATGACGTCACAAGATCAGACTCAGAATATTTATAAAGAAAATCATGAATGAAAATTATAATAGTATTAAATAATTTGAAATATACAGTGTGTTCATTTTAAATGGGCCATCATTGCTATCTCGAGAACTATAAGAGCTACAAAGATGGTTAAATGGGCAAACAATTTCTATTTCACAAGACAAATTAAAAGAAAAGAAAAATTATTTTTTTCGACCAGTGTTTCTCAAAATACGGGACCTAACTTTTTTATTTAAAATGAGAACATATATTTTTTTATTAGCTTATTCGCTAGAGAATTTAATCCTGAATTCAGTGATATAATATTTTTATATTCCTACATAACGATTTTTTGAGAAATATGCATGCAATGTTTTATACTAATTTGATTAAAACATGGCTAAAATAATAGTGCCACGAATGGAATACATGCCTTGATCAAAGAATTGAATGTTTTGTTTTTGTAATTGATCATAAATGTCAACGCAAACAAAATATTCACGTATTTCTTTCATGGCATTCTAATTCTATGTAAAAAATTAACTCGTATTCGTTTTTTCCATTCATGACCCTCTTATTATAACCATATTTTAATCAAATTATTTATTTTCTTATGTGAAATGATGTATAGTAAAACTCTACTAGCAACCTTTTTCGAAAACCATGTTACAATAATTATGTTTATTAGTTATTTATTATATGAGTGTGGAATGTATCATATTAGTCACGAAAGAAAAAGTTTAGCCACGTAGCCCGCAGGGCGAGTGGCTAATTTTCTTTAGTGATTCATATACATTCCACACGAGTGTAATACAACGTTTTATCCAACAATTTTTTAAAACTTCTTAAATCATTTTTATATTTTTATTCATCATTTTATACTGATAAGACAATTGATGTAGTATTTTAAATTACAAAGTAGCCATAGTATGGTTGTTATGATTTTGTTATATTGTTATTGACAAAAATTTGCTGTAATAATAATTGTCTGTCATTGGGAATTATTTGAAAGAAAAATACATTAAATTGGGTGAAAAGGAGTACTTTCTTTTAAAACATATTCACTTAAGCAGCAGCTTTGAATTTAATTCCGAAGCAAGTACCCAACTAACTCGTTTTCCTTTCATCAATCAGACATGACAGCTGTCCTTGTGTAAAGATAAGTAAACCTATTTTCGCATAAATGTTAATATTTATTCAAATAAATAAGTTTCATGATATTAAATTACTTCAATAATAAATAAATTTTGTAAAATTTATATTAAAAAAACACAAAAATCAGTAATAATTCCTCCGTGACTTCTAAAATATTCTCTCACGGAGTGAGTAATGTTGTACATTAGTTATTTCAAATAACCATAGTAACAAGTATATTATGAGTCGGTATTGGATAAACAAAATTTTTCATTCGAAATGTCCTCCCAACAAACTGTTAAATAAAAGCGATGTCTATTTTCCCTAATGGTGAATCCAGCCCTGTCGATATACAAATGAGCGAGTTATAAGTTGAAGGAATGTATGTGCCGCTAGAAGAGATAGTGACCCGATGTAGAAAAGTGTTTTGATGAATGAGCCTGTGTGACAACTTCAAGTATTTTTAGATACAAATTAAGGTCTTTTACAGAGGTGTTAATTGGTATGTTGTATAAATAACTTTGAAGTTGCACATGGTCGATGGACGAAGCCTTAAGGTGCAAATGCCGAAACGGTGATCCACACATTACGAGTACAATAAAAAAATAAGTGATATGGTTAACGTACTACCGGACGCTTGATAATTTTAGTTTGAAATATCTAAAGAATTTACAGCAGGCAGATGAAAGATACTCGTATACGAGAATCACGCTAGAATTCTTAACAAAAAATCTGTGTGGCCAACACATAACCTCTCGCCAGATATTTTACCTGGTTGTACGCATAAAACGAAAAATATTTTTAAATACAAATACATATATTCATGTCTCACTACAAAATAATTCTCACATATCTATGGGATATTTTAAAATAAATTATGTACAATACATACATTTTCTTTATATCCTGAAATTTTCTTTTTCTACTTTCCTTTTCTTTTTCTTTATATTCGTCATTTTTTCGAAAATTCCTTTTATATTCTTTTTTACGTATATTCTTTTGCGTTGTTGATTTTTTTTATTTTCATAATCTTCATAATAATGTACAAATATTTTTGACAGAGGCATATAAATATTTTTGACAGTGACATTTATGTGTCAATTACAAACATTTAAATTTCTTGTAGTAGTTTGATCTGAGATTTTTTACATCAAATTATTTTATATGCCTTTCTTTATCTCTAAATCTATAGACGATATAATAATGAATTTATATTTATCGAATAAAGAATTTAACGTTCTTTCATATAAGTATTTACATAAATTTTCGATAAATAATATTTAGATGATTTTTTTCTTGTTGTCCAATTGTTATCAAAACTGACTCGACTCTTCCCAATATTGTTAGGTTGAGGAACCCGTAGTTAAAAATGTCTTAAGTCTTATAGTATTTGAGATATAGTGAATCCAACATCCACACACACACACACACACACACACGCACACGCACACACACACGCACACACACACACACAAACACACGCACACGCACACGCACACGCACACGCACACGCACACGCACACGCACACGCACACGCACACGCACACGCACACGCACACGCACACGCACACGCACACGCACACGCACACGCACACGCACACGCACACGCACACGCACACGCACACGCACACGCACACGCACACGCACACGCACACGCACACGCACACGCACACGCACACGCACACGCACACGCACACGCACACGCACACGCACACGCGCACGCACACGCACACGCACACGCACACGCACACGCACACGCACACGCACACGCACACGCACACGCACACGCACACGCACACGCACACGCACACGCACACGCACACGCACACGCACACGCACACGCACACGCACACGCACACGCACACGCACACGCACACGCACACGCACACGCACAAGCACACGCACACGCACACGCACACGCACACGCACACGCACACGCACACGCACACGCACACGCACACGCACGCGCACGCGCACGCGCACGCGCACACACACACACACACACACATACACACACACACACACACACACACACACACACACACACACACACACACACACACATACGGACATCATCGTAAAAATGTTATAATCGGATTCTAGGGACCTTAAAACGTGCTTATTCATTAAAATCTGGATATGCGAGTTTTAGCATGAATACAAAACCTCTCTTAGCGAGAGGTAAAAAGGTATTGGTTAATATGTTTTTACAATTTTCTTCTAAATATATGTTCAAAGTAGTTTCATTAAACAATAATATACTTCACTATTCATTCATAAATAAATACATCATCACGGCTTATTACCCAATGCTGGGTGTGCCAATCAACTTTCCAAATTATAAGAAGTTTGTAATGTAAAAGTAGAAACATTAATTTTCCATAACTTTCTTTGAAGGAAGCAAAGTTGACAGTAAAGTAATAATTAGAAAAGTTTGTTTGTTTATATAATTTTTTTCAAATACAACAAACTTTGAAATAAAACTGAATTTAAAGGAAGTCTCAAACAAAATCAAAATCGATGTTAACTCGATCTCGGTATGTACTTATTTCAAACATAAATATAGAGATTATGATCTCGGAAGTAATACACCTGAAAGTAGCATCTATGCACGATTAAAAATTTTTTTGGGGTGAATAGATGCTACCTGAAAGTAGAATCTATGCACGATTAAATTTTTTTTTAGGTACATAGATGCTACTTTCAGGTAGCATCTATGCACCCCAAAAAACAACATCAGCGCACACAAAATGTTTGTGTACGTAGGAAACAAAGTTCCCGTCATACGAGTATGATATACGTGGTGCAGTAAAGACGTTTTGCTTTGTTTATACAGACTGTTTCAAAACATGTGTCGGAAAATAAAGGGTGGGATAGGTTGGTTAATTAAAAAAAAATCCCATTAACATGGTTCCGCAAACGCACCGTTTCCGAGATACAGGGTGTAAAAAAAAATATTTTATTTTTATTTTTTGACGATATCTCAGGAACCGTTTGAGATACAAAACTCAGCTTTTGTACACATCTTAGCATTAATATTAGCTACCTTTTAAGTGCTTATTCAATTTTTTGCTTGTGCCATTGACGGAGATTTTAGGGTTGTGTGTGGTTTTTATGGTGCGTTTGCGGAACCATGTTAATAGGAACTTTTTTTCTTATAATTAGCCAACCAATCCCACCCTTTATTTTCCGACACATGTTTTGAAACACCCTGTATTTATAATTTTTAGAAATAAATAATTATTTACAATGGCTGTGATCATCTCATATATGTTGGTGGTAGAATTCGTCTTATTTTTGCAAACTCCCTTCTCACAAAATAAAATGTCACTTTTAATTTTTATATTATATTATAATAGGACCGTTAACATAAACAATAATAATCTGATTGGGTGTTGCCAAGCAATAACGTTAAAATTTAGGTTAACGTAGTTAGTGCAAAAACTCCCTGATATGTATACTACAGAATATCTAAGTCAACAGTCTAACAGGCCTATTCTACTAAAAATATGTATAACGATATCGTTACCATACGACTGTCGCTAAGCATTTGGTTGAACGACTTTAATAACGACAAATGCCAAAAAGGTATTCTACTAATCATATCGTAATCGAGTTATCGTTATGATGAGTTTAACGATAATATCTAACTTCATGTTGATTTTGACAGAATAAATTTATATTTGTTTTTCAATTCAAATTTGACATTGATTCAAATTTGAAATTTTCATCGTACATAAAATTATTTATTATTCTCACCCTCGTTTTACAGTTTACACGCTCCATATTTACTTGCGCCGTATGAAATTTGATATAGGTATATGTCTATAAAATGATTAACAATAATATTGCAGATTTCTATTAATGATATGATTATTAATGATTGACTTAATACCACATATGAATCCTTTTCTACTTATATCCTCCTTGCTACTGATTCCTGATAGCTTCCATGAGCAAAAAAATGCAAAGCTGCCATCATCTGAATTGAAAACAAAATATTTATGTGCATTCATATGTAATGTAATACGCATAAATAATAATTTATAAATAATCTAGAAATTTTTGGCAAACCATCACTTCAACGAGTTCCTCATATATGGTGATATTTGCGTAAATAAATCTCTACATGCTTCTTTACTCATAAAAAAAATCTCAAATTTTCCTCCGGTACAATAAAAGGATGATTGTATAAAATGTCATATTAAAAAATGTAATAATATAATAATAATAATATCTTGCTCAGCTACAATTAATAAAATATCTTCTTCAGCCATTTTTACTTTTGTTTTCAAAATATATCTAACTTTACGACTTCAACGAGGCATATGAACTTATCGTTCATAAACGACATAATATAACGATAAGTAACGATACGTAACGATAAATAAATTAGTAGAATAGGGTTTTGGCAAAAATCGTTATTATAACTACATGTCGCCTGGTAACGACTGTTAACGATATATATTTTTTTAGTAGACTAGGCCTGTAAGTCTACACATCACTCCATTAAAAGTAATTAGAAAGTAACTCAAGGTAACTAAGTTGCTTTTAATGAGTAACTAGTAATTAACTTAGTTCTTTCACCAAAGTAGCAGGAACTTAAGTAACTTAGTTACTTTTTTTGAGGTAACTGTAACTAGTTACATTTTAAAATTAACTTGCCCAGCTCTGCTTGTACATAGTAAAGGAAGTATTGTAATCGCAAAAAAAATCGGTTTTCAGATTTCAACGGAAATATCCATTTTGACCATCCCCGAATCCATTTTGACTAATTTCGACGTGACTTCTGTACGTACGAACGTATGGTATGACAAGCGATTGAAAGTTGACGTTTAAATTATTTTATAAATGTTTTGAAACCCAAGAGAAGAATAGAATTGTACAAAATATTCAGGTATAATTTTTTGCATGAACCCATTTAAATACTGGACTAGGAAAGCACAGATATACATTACTATGGGTAACTAGGGTAACTGAATATTAAAACAGGGATGCGTTTAAAATATTTTAAACATTTTTTGTTAGTCGATTATAACAAAATATTTAGTTTGGCAATTCTATGAAATAGGATTATTTTTAATTTCCTCTAAAAGTAAATCCGACTGGAGGGTTGCTTACACCTGAGAAGAACGAACTAAAATTTGCGGTATTAAATTTTTTAAATACATCCCTGAATCCTGTTGCTAAGGTATTTTAAATGCCTCCTGGTATTGAGTACAATTCTAATCTTCTGTAACGGAATACATAAGGGTCAGTTTCCTTTCAAATCAAATATAGGGAAATATTTTCAAAAGAAACTACCTCTATTAAATAATCTAAACAACTTTCATTCGCTATAGTCCTACCACACGTATCTCGCATAACTCAAAAACGGTAAGCTGTAGAAAATTGAAATTTTGTATTTAGGACTATTATGACATTTAGGTGTGCACCTCCCTTTTTGGTCATTATATTCCAAAATCATCCTCAACTGTTAGGAAGCATTTATTGATCTTAATTTTTAAATAACTATTGATGGATTTGAGGTTTTTAGTTGTATTGCTCCAAAGATCGTTATTTTCACATATAAAACTATTTAATTTATTTATTTATTTATTTATTTGAAGTTTGGCTTCTTAACAGGAATAAATCCCAATAATAAAGACGCTCTAGCATTATATACAAAAAAATACAGAAAAAAATCAATTATAGGAAATAAACAATAACAGTACCGTGATTATAAGATTTTTGTAGAAAATAAGTAGTATAGTGATAGTAAATACATATATAAATACAAACATTTTAGTTTAAGAAAATCTAAGAAGGCGCTTAAACTGCGGTAAACTAGTACAGAACAGATCTGGCATATTGTTGCCGTTGTACAAGTGTGACAATCTTATAACTCTAAGGCAAAAAGACGATAGTAAAATTGGTGAATCGACGGTGTTATTAAAAAGTTTATGTAAAAATGTGAGGTCACTTAATTTTCTTCTGTTTTCTAACGATAGTAGTTTAGGCCTATATGTTGGAAACTTCCGACTAATTTTTTTTTAAAATTTTCGTTGAATAGATTCAATGCGATTTATGTAAACAGCATAGCGTGGGTTCCAACATACAGATGCAAACTCCAATTGACTCCTAACGAGAGAATTATATAATTTAATTAAAGTGGAGGGATGTTTAAAATTAGAGCTTGCTCGAATTAAGAAACCTAACATTTTGTATGCTTTTTGAACAATATTGCCAATGTGAATATCAAATATTAATTTAGTATCAAGTGTCACACCTAAATCCTTCACATTATCAGTTTTATTAATAACAATATTGTCTATTTTGTATTCGCACCTAAAAGCATTTCTATTTCTTGTGAATTTTATATAAAAACATTTGTCAATGTTTAGCGTCAATTTCATTTTTTTCGTGTACGTTACTAAATTATTTATGTCTTGTTGGAAATGATGACAGTCATTGAGTGATTCGATAGTACGATATATTTTAAGATCATCCGCATATAATAGAAATTTAGTAAATTTAAAACATGTAGATATATCATTAATTGAAAAGGAGTGGACCCAAATGAGAACCTTGTGGTACGCCAGAAGTAACAGTTACCTCATCAGATGTGAAGCCATTTAGTACTACACGTTGTGTTCTATCAGTCAAGTATGAAATAAACCACTTCAGCAAATTACCAGCTACACCGACCTCAGCCAACCTATTTATTAATATATCATGAGGAATTTTGTCAAATGCTTTGCTGAAATCGGTGTAAAAGGAATCTACCTCAACTTGATTTTCCATTGCTTTTAGAACATAGTCTGTATATTCTAGTAAGTTAGTTTCAATAGAACGTCCGGGTACAAATCCATGTTGTTGAGGGATAATCAGATGTTTTACTGTAGCATATAATGATTTGTAAATAATAGATTCTAAAAAATTTTCAAAGGTACTTAATTTGGAGATTGGTCTATAATTATTTATCGTATTTTTATTACCGTTCTTAAAAATGGGGGTGACATTTGCCCTTTTCCAAATTCGAGGACAATGACCTTCTACTAGGGATTTTGAAAAAATTAAAGTGAGTGGAACACAAAGTGAAGCAGCACAGTTTTTCACAAAGATGGGGGGATGTCATCTGGGCCGGCTCCCTTGTTACAATCAAGGTTGACAATAATATTGAACACAATTTCTTCATTTATTTCTACATGTGATAAATGATTTATGTTGTCAATATGATCATAAGATTCACAAGAAGGAGAACTACTACAGGGTGCATATACAGACTGAAAATACATTGAAAATAAATCACATATTTCTTTACCATTTTCACTGGTTTTGTCAACAGAAGTCATCTTTTTCAGTATGTTGGTAGTTTTAGTTGAAGCAATATATGACCAAATTTGTTTACTGTTAGTACTAATTTGATTTTCAATACCTTCAATGTAATTAGAGAAACATGATGCTTTAAGTAATTTACATTGCTTCCTTAATGACGAAAACTCTTTATAAAATAATTTACTTTGAAATCTTTTAAATTTTTGATGTTAATATCCATAATTTTAATGTTAATATCTATAATTTAACAAAACGAAAAGATTAATCTTTGAAACACATTTTAATTTATTATTTACATATTATTTCGAAACATATTAATCCTAATTTATATACAATATCTGTTCATCATAGATTTATAAATCCATCTGATATAATACTATAAAATAAGTAGCGCTGCTTGCAATCATCTGTAAATGAAAAATGATAATTAATTTGATTGATCAACATCTTATAAGAAAAATATTATGGCGGTACGTATATATGATCGAATATTTTGAAGTCTAAATGCATCATTAAAAATAACTAACTTTTTACCTTCCGTCACCTTTAGGTAAGGAAGGTATTGTGTTTGGTCAAAAAATTCGGTGGTGAGTTTTTGATGAATAAGCACGTTTTGGGGTCCCTAGAATACGATTTTATTATTTTTACGTGTGTGTGTGTGTGTGTGTGTGTGTGTGTGTGTGTGTGTGCGTGTGTGTGTGTGTCTACAATATTTATTTGAAACTTTTTTGTCTAAAATTAAAAAGGTAGTTTTGCGCAAGGAAAAACTGATTTCTCATGTTAAACGCCTATGGCCCACTTTTTAATTAACACCCTGTATATATATATATATATATATATATATATATATATATATATATATATATATATATATATATATATATATATATATATTATACTAAAATATAAACCGGTATTTCTTTTCTCTTTTACTCGAGTAAAATAAGAATTGAGAAATATTTTTTATTCAAATATTAGGGGGCTATTTGTGAAAATAAATAAAAATTAACAATGTTATACAACTTAAAAAGCTAAAACATCACTATTTTAAATTGTTTTTATTACTGAAATCGTTGTTTTAGCTTTTTAAGTTGTTTAACCATCTTTATAGCTCTTATAGATCTCGAGATAGCAATATTATTAAATTAGCCTTTTGCATAAGCGAGATATGTAAATTTAAAAATCTGGTGTGGTCATAACAATACTTCCTGCCATTTACAGCTCGCGTCACGAAAAATATTAAATTAATTCTTATTTTTGGATTAGCGAATTTTACTCTAATATTGACAGTTTATTTCTTAAAATATAGTCTAATCTAATCTAAGAAACTACCTTTTTTTAAACCCCTCAACAGAATTAAATCCCAATTACAGAGTGGGTTCACATTCACACACATCCATGCCTTAGTGGATATTCGAACCTATAGCCCCGAGGGCACTCATGACATGAGGCTTTGCTCTAACCATTGAGCCACCGGACCTATAATTAAATGGAGATTAAATTTTAAATACCGGGATAGAATACAATTCATTAATCCAAAAATAAGGATTAGCTTAAACGTTTTTTTATTAACCTATAAATACATATACCTACATATTTACTTATGCTGGAAACTGTATTCCTTTTCTATTGTTCTATTTACTTAATTACTAATTATAGATAATTTTATAAATTCATCCAATATATATATATATATATATATATATATATATATATATATATATATATATATATATATATATATATATATATATATATATATATATATAAAGTATTAATGCAAATCTATAGAAAATTTAATAATATTTAAGTTTTATAATAACATTAATCTCGAAAAAATAACATTTAAAGGTATTTTGCGAAGAAAAACTATATTAACCTTCTAGTAAAGTGCTATTTCCGGTTATCCGATTTTCACCAAAATCTAATAGGCTCTTTCCATTACAGAAAAAGTTTAGTTTGAAATACAAGGTTTCAAAATTTTCTAAATGATAATATTTGAGTTAGAGTGAAGGATCCACACATATATACACACACATACACACATACACACAGACATCATCGTGAAAATGTTAAAATTGGATTCTAGGGACTTTAAAACCTGGTCATTTACCAATATCTCGATATGCGATTTTAGCACGATCCCTATACCTCCTTTACCAAGGATCGCGGGAGGTAAAAATATATACACTCTATATCTCCCAGTTGATCCTCACGTCATCAATTTCTAATGCAAGAATTACAAAACTTTTATCTAACATCTTTGTCGTACAAACATTGGATATTTGAGACTTTTATTCGCTATGTCATTGTCGTCCGTGTTTAGGAGGAGTATAAGCTATCTCCGTCTGACCAACGGCAAAAAATGAAATAGAAACTGTATTGTAACCGCGGTAACGAGTGCCATTTTCAAATATTTAAATTATTTGAATATTCATGTCATTCATGTGATTAAGGTGATTTTGGCATCAATAATAATTTGTGTTATTGTTCTTTGTTGCGTGTTGGTAATTTTGTTAATTCTTGTGATTATGCATATTGTGCATTTTGCTATTGCAAAGTCGGTGTTTGTAAGATGCCCAACAATAATTGTAACATATTGCTTTTGTTATATGAATTAAGGTTAAAAATAAAACACTTGGTTAAGTTTCACAGTTTATTAATTGTTCGACGATCGTTTCGACCTTGCGGTCATCATCAGGTTAACTATTACAAATTTACAAAATGTGCATTCTTAAATACTAACTATCTCCGTATTAAATACTATCAAAACTATAGCCTCTAACAATGGATATACGCCAGACATTGTGGATAAAATAATTAAAAAGAAAAATAAACAAAATGTAACAAAATTAATTTACAATTCAACAAATAAAGATAACATAAATAAACCTTGGTACCCTATAAACCATGTACAAACCATTTCAGAAAATGTAAAATTTAAACTGAACAAGTTAGATCTTAGAATAATCTCTGTAAATAAGAACAACTTAGGTACAATGTTAGTAAACAATAAAGAAAAAATAGATAAAAAGGATTTTTCCTACAACCGTGCGTGAAAAATACTTTTCACGCACTCATTACAGTGTGTAAAGTGTCACTTTTCAAGCACTAGTGCGTGAAAAGTACTTTTCACGCACTAGTGCTTGAAAAGTAAATAGGCGTTGCTAGGTAACATTAAAATTTGGTTAATTTACCTGTCAAGTATATAATTAGGTAGTAAATAATAATGAAAGTAATAAAATTTATTGAGAAATATGAATATAAATATAAATGAAACAAATCTAATATTTTTTTAACAGATTGAGTACTAATCTAATTTTTAAGAACATTAACATTTTTTTGACATGTATTTTAACCTAACCTAATTTTTAATATTAAATGTACAATTTGTACATTATAAAAGACTAATCATCGTCTGTCTAAGATTCTTCCAAGTGTTTAAGTTACATTGTGTACAGTGTTATGAGAAAAAGCACTAACAGTATTTGAAGCTGCTGGATGCCTGTACACTCAATATTATGAGAAACATCAATACCATTTCGGTTGTAGGAAAAATGTTGTATGCAACACGTGTGTAAAATAGTATTTTTTGTCTCGTGCTACGATTTCCGCATTCGGCTGCGCCTCATGCGTAAAACATCGCACTCGACCAAAAATGTACTACTTTACACACTTGTTACATAAATAACTATAACAGGTGTACCTATACAAAATTTCTTGCAATGACTGTGACGCAATTTACATTGGGCAAAGCGGTAGAAACTTTAGTTGTAGGATAAAAGAAATTAAGGACAATAAAAATAATACAGGCTTTTCCACCCATTGTATTGATAATAAAACTAAATACGATGGTAACTTTGAAGTTCTACACGTACAACAGAAAGGTTATAAACTAAACGCATGGAAAACCTGGAAATCCAGAAAGCGGTCAATACAAACGAGAATATAGTAAACGAACAAATAGATCTAAGCGCCTCCCCGTTGTTAAACATTGTATTCCCCCATGAGATAGTTAGTATTTAAGAATGCACATTTTGTAAATTTGTAATAGTTAACCTGATGATGACCGCAAGGTCGAAACGATCGTCGAACAATTAATAAACTGTGAAACTTAACCAAGTGTTTTATTTTTAACCTTAATTCATATAATAATCAATATGTTTCAAGTGCCTACCACTCAATCTCTACAAAATATTGCTTTTGGACAATAAAAAGGGGTATATTTCAGCTGTTACACTTATATCGTATTTAATCAATTGGTTTATTATTCCTAATAACAATTTATACTTCGAATTTTGATGAATAACGAAATTGACACAGTATAGGTCACACTGTCAGTTTTTACCAGTTTTGACATTACGAAATATGTTAGTGTCACTTCGGATTTTGATTTTTTGATGAATAATAATATTCATACAGTAGGTATTGTTATAAGTAGTGATGCACGCGAGACGAGACGAGACGAGAAATTTAAAATATCGATCTCGTCTCGTTTTCGGATCTGTATTCTCGATCTCGTTCTCGCACTTTTTTTGGGTCTCATCTCGTTCTCGCACGAGAGTCTCGCTATAGAAATAAGCGCTTGCGCACTACGTATTTACGTAGCTGTTTAACTCCGAGAGACAAGTTCGCACCAATAGCACCGTCTTCCATGTATTAGCAGGTGTATAACTATAATAAAGAGACGAAACACTAAATTCTGGTCATCAAATTATTTCAATACGAATATAATGTTTATTCATTTACGGTCACCAGAAAATGTGATAAATTAGTAAATAATTTAATTTACCTCTAAAATATCCAATTTATCATCAAATTGTGATCTCTAAACTACCAAGTCGTGGAAACGGACTTTTTACATATCTAATATATGAAACGTATGACAGAACCTTGGTCACCGCAGTTAAGTTACGGAATATATTATAAATATATACAGTGAATTTATTTTAACATGCAACATATGGTGAATCATTTCCTTGGTTACACACTACTGTCAAAAAATGACATGCAATATACAAAATTTGTAGCTTTGTATTATCAGCCCTAATTTTCAATAAATTAGTCTGTACACGATTAACGAAAAATCAACAGTTTAATGAAGCACATATTAACAAAGTTTGGCTTACAAAAATTCATAATTTTAAGGTAATAAATGTTTAAAAATACGCACATTCACACTGAGGCAATATCCTAGTTGATCGTAGAAAGAATTGACCATTTGTGATGTGTTCTGGAGGTATCTCCTGTTCTGCAATACTATTTATAATGTTACATTTTAAAATGGATAAATATTAAATTGCTGTCATTTTTTGACAGGAGTGTGTAACCATGGAAGTCATAAAACATATGTGCATGTTAAAATAAATTCTCTGTAGATTAAATGACGGGAGGTATTGTGTTGGTCACATCAAATTTCTTATAATATAATAATAATAATAATAATAATAATAATAATAATAATAATAATAATAATAATAATAATAATAATAATAATAATAATAATAATAATAATAATAATAATAATAATAATAATAATAATAATAATAATAATAATAATCTTTATAATTCAACAGGATGAATCCCTATTACAGAATAATATTACATATACAAAAAATGATAATAGATAGGTTACATGAAATTATAAAATTAACACTTAAATTATACTATTCAGTTTTTTTTAAATACATTAAGTGTGACAAAAAAATCAATATCAGAGCTAACATTGTTACATTTACGACACATAGTATATATAGGGGAATTATAATGGTAATTTGTGCGCGAAAAATTATTGACAAAAATGTTATTGCAACGAGTATTACAATTATTTACATAAAAATTTAAAGCATTGACTAAATCACTATCATTTACGAGGTTATTAATTATTTTATAAATAAATAATATTTGATCTTTTGTTCGTCTGTTTGCAAGGGTGTCAAGGTTAAATAATTTAAGTAAAGCAGACGAACCGCAATATCTTTCACCGAAAGTTCTATAATGTACTACTTTATAAAATTTTATTTGTATCTTTTCAATGACATTGACCAAGTATGCTTGCGACGGAGACCAAATAATAGAGCCATAATCTAATTTGCTCATAATAAGCGATTTAAAAAGTACATTGTAGCATGTCATATTTTTGAAATCATTGGTTGAACGCAATATAAATCCTACTAATCTTAAACATGAACTGACTAATATTTCTATATGATTTATAAGATATAATTTTGGATCAAGATAGATGCCAAGGTCTTTAATCATTGTAACTCGATTTATATTTACATCATTCATCAAATAATTGAAATTGATAGTAACATGTTTTCTGGTAAAACTGATAACATTGCATTTACTTAAGTTAAAAAATAAATGATTTTGAATTGACCAATTAAATATAGAATTTAGATCCTCCTGAAGCAGAGAGAAATCATTTATGTCAGAAACAACACTGAATAATTTAAAGTCATCAGCATACATAAGACATTTAGAAAATTTTATGACAGATGTTATGTCGTTTATAAATAATATAAAAAGTAAAGGGCCAAGGACTGACCCTTGGGGTACTCCGGAAAATGCTGTAAAATTATATGACGTGAAACCGTTACAGTATACATACTGTATTCTGTTGTTTAAATATGATTCAATCAAAAAATATAATTTATTTGAGAAGCCAATAATTTTTAATTTATGTAATAAAATTGAATGAATAACTGAATCAAAGGCTTTGCAAAAATCTGTATATATAACATCTACTTGTTTCTTGTTATGGAAAGACTCAAAAATGTACTGAACGAAATTAACTAAATTCGTGACAGTAGATCTGCGGTTAACAAAACCATGCTGATAAGGGCTTATATCATTTATAGTTTGTTGTTGAATCTGCTCAAATAATATTGACTCAAAAATTTTGGCTACCGAATTTAGGAGAGATATTGGACGATAATTATTTATCATGCTTCTGTCCCCTGATTTAAATATTGGACAAATACTAGAACATTTCCATTTATCAGGGAAAGTATTAGTCTCTAAACTTAAGTTGAATAAAATATATAAAGGGAGAACTAGAGCTTCAATACAACCTTTAAAAATTAGGACAGGTACATTATCTGGACCAACAGATTTTGTGTTTTTTTGAGATTTTATAGCAGCAGTAATTGCATCAATACTTATTTTAGTTACTGAAATAGGGTTACAAAAATTATTGCTATCTGGTTTAAAATGTAAATTGTTGTTATTTACTGGAGTGTTATTATAAACACTTTGAAAAAATGTTGCAAAGGCATTTACAATATCAGAGCCATTAGAAAAAGTTTGGTTGTCGTATTGCATGACAGAAGGTATGTTACAGGAGTTCTTTTTATTCTTTAAAAAATTCCAAAAATTTTTGGGGCAGTTTATTAAATTATTTTGTACGGAATTGATATAATCATTGTATGCATTTTTAATAAGAATTTTTGTTAAGGATCTATTTAAATTTATTTAAGTGGTAACTTAAGCCAGACTTTTTATACTGCTTACGATGATATTCTTTTTGTTTTAAACAAGTAATAATATCATAGTTAAACCAAATAGGGTATTTCAAATTTCTACTAGATTTTTTAGGAATGCAAACGTCAAGAATATCATATAAGACTTCATAAAAATGTTTAACAGCATCATTTACATCGTTATAAAAGTTTAGAAAACTCCAGTATTTATATTAATTATATTAATTATAAATCAAGACAGTTGAATTAAAAAAAATATATCCAATACATGAAATGTATGACAGATGTCAAGTTTTGTAGAGAAATATATTTTATTTGAAAAAGTGTAAGTAATAAAATAAACTATGAATCTCGATGAAGTACTGCCACAATTAGGAGATTTCGGGAGATATCAATTCCTTTTAATTGTGTTCGTTGCCATTCCTTGCACTTTACCATGCAGTATAATATCGTACCAACAAATATTCACTACGTTGCCTGTACCATATTGGTGCAAAGTTCCAGAGCTAGATTCTTTGGATCCAGAACATAGAAGAAACCTAGGCATACCCATGAAGGAGGATAATAGTACTTGGGAACAATGTAAGAGATACTCGGTGGATTGGTCAAAAATTAATATTAACAGTAGCGAAGCTGATCCATCTTGGGAAACAGAGTCTTGTAAAGATGGCTTCGAGTATGATACGAGCGAGATACCGGCTACTATAGTCACAAAATTTGATCTAGTGTGCGATGATGACATTAAGGTCCCCATAGGATTATGTGTATTAAACTGGGGTAACTTGTGCGGCCTGATTATATTTGGTTTCCTCACGGATAAATTCGGAAGAAGGAAGACATATTTTTTGATAGTAACAACAATTCTCGTTGGAAATATATTAACACTTACCTGTGTTAACTACTGGATGTGGTTGTTTGCTAGATTTATATGTGGTAGTACCATATCCCCTTCATTCCAAGCACCATTCATCTTAGGTTTGGAATTCGTGACACCAAAATACCGATCCCTAGTAAATCTTCTTATCTGCATTTGCTACTCTGTTGGCTTTACCGCTCTTACTGGTATAGCTTATTTCGTACGGGACTGGTTCTATCAGACCCTTATAACTACCGTACCATTCGCTTGTTACTATTTATTCTGGTTCTGCTTTCCGGATTCTCCGCGATGGCTTTTACTCAAAGGCAGAACCGAGGAAGCATATAAAATCCTTGAAACTATTGCGCGGATCAACAAAGCCCAGCCGCCTGGCGGTACCCGTGCGTTCTTAGAAAATACGATGTCGAAGGTACCTGCTCATCGCAGGACGTCAAACAGGAAGACTCCAAATATCGGAGATTTGTTCACGAGTCCGAATATGAGAACTGTATATTTATTGATTATTTTTAATTGGATTATAATAATGAGTGTGTACGTTCAAATTAATTATCTGGCTCCGTCTTTGGGGAGTAATACGTACATGTCTATGGGTCTCACAGCTGCAGTTGAAATTCCAAGTTATATCACAATGCATTTCACAATGAACACTTTTGGAAGAAGAATTATTACTTTTACAACATGCTTGCTTGCTAGTATTAGTGGTTTGATCATTGTTGGGTTACCTGAGGTTGAAAAGAACGCAGTATTGGGAGTATTTCTCGTTTGTAAGTTTATGTCGTGTATCGCAGCGGGTTTATTTTATTTGTACGCAGGGGAGCTAATTCCAACGGAACTGCGTGGTTTTGGTATAGGACTAGCGGCAAATATAGGAACTATTGGGATTAGTATGACACCCTACATCAACTATTTGGGAAAAGATAATTTAAAGATTCCTGTAGCAGTTTTGGGCACTTTGTTGTTGATAGCAAGTTTCTCAGTTTTGAGACTACCAGAAACTCTCAATCAACCATTACCAGAAAATGTAGAAGACGCAGAAAACTTTGGAAAAACCAGGACTACCACTGATTGTTTAAAATGCATATTTTTCTGTTTCAAAAGATCACCACCAAATGCACCGGACCAATGACGGAGAGCACGAGCCTCACTTCGCTCTTGTAGATTTATAATAAAATGTTTCCAGGACCTTTGTTTTAAATGTAATTGTATTTCCTTAATTAAAAATAAACTTGATTAAGTCAACATGTGTGTCTAACAAAACAGAATACTTTCTCCTATAAATTGTTAACATATTCCGTCATATCCATTCCAAGCGGTGACAAAATATACGATCCATATCAAAATTACAATACAAAGAACACAATATTCCTAATAAAACACGAACATCACAAAACTCAGGGCTGCTTTATGAAAAACTAGTCGTTTATTTCGTTTGAGTTTTTCATTGAGTTTCCGATATCACCACAATGCATTGCAAATCATGACCACATGTAGACTACTAGAGAACCATTGGACAGACAAATATAGGTACATTATGTACTCCGTATTAATATACTAGAAGCAGTCGCATTTCCATTATGTATTACAATTCATGGAAATATAAAGGAGTAAGTTTGCCGGGCGCATTCAAATAAACATTTATGTCAGTTGTAATTGACACTGACATCGTAATAATTTTCTTAATATAGTAGCAATTTCTAAGCTTATAGCAAAGCTGACCTCTTTATGATATAATTTCATTATAATTTTTACTTCCTTGTACGAAGTAAAAGAAGTATTGTAATTGCGAAAAATTTCGGTTTTCAAATTTCAACGGAAATATCCATTTTAACCATCCCTGAATCCATTTTGATTAATTTCATCGTGACGTCTGTACGTACGTACGTATCACTATCTATACCTACGTATCTCACATAACTCAAAAACGGTAAGCCCAGGCTACGGAAACCCATATATAACATGTCGAGACCATGTAGTAGCCTATGGATAGGACTTTTCTTCCAAGAGCTAGATGGTTCCAGGTGCAATATGGCCGACGCGATAAAATTAAGAAATTACATATTTCGAATTGATCTATAGAAAGCCGCGGAATTTCAATTTTTATGACAAGTGTTTTAGTCATTTATGTCAAATTTATATCTGACTTAAAATCACCTTACAGTAAAGAAAACAATTAAATTAATATTAAACGATTTTTATACGACTATTGTTAATTTCTGTTCAGTAACGTAAAGCTAATGGTACGTAAAATGTTTATTGTATTTTAATAAAAATAATATACAAGAATTTAAATATTTCTTTTAGATATTTTACGGATATGCACTACACTACTAACATTCATGCCTGAGAGGGATTCAAACCCGGAACATTTTTGCGATTAAGTTGCTCCCACGCTATTTTGTTCGGCTGTCAACATTATTCTTCACTCTTTATTATTCTGATCTAAAAACATTTCAAAAATGTATGTATTTATGTCATGTGCTCCAGATATGCTGCTCTCCGGTGAATTGGGCTACGTTGATGAAAGTAATATGATTATTACTAATCATTGCAATAATTATGTAACAAAAATTTGATGAAATCAGAAAATAAACTTTTTTCCGTTAATTGTGGTCATATTTTATTTAAACTATTTTCTACTTTAAAAATTTAGTGTATTCCAAAGTATTGCGGGTCGCTGGTCCTCCTTGGTATTGCCTATATACACACCAGGTTGCCTACTTCACAATTAGTTTTTCATCCAAGCGCCAGATGGCGATACGTGCAACATTGTCTCAATTGTTATAGTGGTCGTCGGCTATCTATAGGCGATTTCGGGCGACATACCCGTTCACTTCTTCGGATTACTTACGGTTAGTTACGGTATGATATCGTAAATGGTGGTGCCAAAAATCGTTGGTTCACTTGTTGACACCGTGCTTGGTGGTTATGTATATTCTGCGACATTTAAAACTGTCAAAAATAGTGTCTGACAATTAAAATGCATTAACGGAGAAAGATAGTTTTTTCTATATTTGTCCAAAAAAGAGTCAACGAAAATAATGTCATCCTGTTTGACATAAGCCCACGACTGTTTTGACTTTTGACATTTCAAAAAAAGACAAAAAGAGATAGAAATAGTGAACAGAGAGCTGACCCGACTCGCAAACCCGTTCAGCTGTGAGCGCTGATCCAAGCATACCGGGTAATCGCCTTATAAAGGGTATATACTCAAGCGACTTTGACGTGCTTGGAATCAGCTGATTTATGTGCGCATGTCATTTTGACAAGAACAATGTCACGTTGACAAGACCAATGTTTTGATTTGTTTTGATTTTTAACTACTAAAATGTTATTATTTTTAATTTCATATATTTTACTGCCTAAAAATTGTAAAATAAGAACATTAAAGCAGTTCAAAATCAAAATAAGTCAAAACATTGGTACTGTCAACATGACATTGTTCTTGTCAAAATGACGTGCGCACACAAATCAACTGATTCCAAGCATGTCAAGGTCGCTCGAGTCACGTGTCTGCTCGCGCCCTATATGATCCGTGGGTAAGCCGTAGAAACTAGAAATTTTGTATTTAGGACTGCTATAACATCTAGTTATGCACCTTCCTTTTTGGTCATTACATAATTTCCAGAAATGGAACTTTATTTGAAGCCTGTAATAGATTTAAATGAAAAACTATTTTAAAATATAATCCAAAACTTTTCAAATTTGGTATATACGACTTTTATGTCAATTGGAATAACATAGTAGATTTTGTTTAAAACAGGCTAACCGGAAGTGATTTATTACCTGAAGTTGTTAACAGTTTTTCTTGAATAAAATGGTTTCATTTTGATTTTAGAAATAAATGCTTCAAACAAGAGTTTTAGAGATTTAAATTCTGCGTCTAGCACATCAAGTATTATTAAATTAGCTCTTTGTATAAGAGAGATATGTAAATTTAAAACTTATATACTTTTTGGTTTTTGTAATGAAGGTTGCTATGGATTAGGACAAAAAATAACAAAAAAATAAAAAATTGATGTTAATGTCAAATTACGTCAAATACGTGTAATTTTATAATTGATTCTATATTTCATATTAGTCTTGCGTACAAGGAAGTCGTGTGGTGTCCAAATCAGATTTTTTTAATTTCGTGAAAAATATGTAATAAGCATTTCGGTCAGTAGATATCGGATGTATTGGAATTGGAGATATTGACTTTGTCTCGTTTTCCAAAATCATCCTCAACCGTTAAGGTGAAACCTGACAGTCGTATGATGCAGTGCTGGTTGCAGCGATTAGGGAAACTTTAATATCGAAATATTATTTTAATCTTATAATATTTTTAGTAAACTAAACTCAAATAAATTGTAAAATTATCAATATTATTAAAATTTGTCAAAATTTATTATAAAAATTTGTAGTTAATGTAATAAAATTGCAATTTTAGTACAAAATCGTAAATTACACAAATTTCACCCTAGATATTTTTTTTAAAAAAACGTATATAATAGCAATTTATTCATGGATTATACACAACAAATTTTAAAATTTTTGATCTTCTAAAAGGTATTGAAAATAAATAAAATTTAGTTTTTTATTTATTTTCAATACCTTTTAGAAGATCAAAATTTTTAAAATTTGTTGTGTATAATCCATGAATGAATTGCTATTATATATGTTTTTTTTTTAAAATATATCTAGGGTGAAATTTGTGTAATTTACGATTTTGTAATAAAATTGCAATTTTATTACATTAATTACAAATTTTTATAATAAATTTTGACAAATTTTAATAATATTGATAATTTTACAATTTATTTGAGTTTAGTTTACTAAAAATATTATAAGATTAAAATAATATTTCGATTTTAAAGTTTCCCTAATCTCTGCAACCAGCACTGCATCATACGACTGTCAGGTTTCACCTTAAGAAACATTTACTGACCTTAATTCTTAAATAATAACTATTGATGGATTTGAGGTTTTTAGTTGAATTGCTCGAACGATCACTATTTACACATATAAAACTATTTAATGTTACTATCTATAATTTAACAAAACGAAAAGATAAATCTTTGAAACATAAATTTTAATTTATTATTTACATCTTATTTCTAAACATATCCTAATTTATATACAATATCTATTCATCGTAAATTTATAAATCCATCTGATATAATACTATAAAATATGTAGCACTGCTTGCAATCATCTGTAAATGAAAAATGATAATTAATTTGATTGATCAACATTTTATAAGAAAAATATTATGGCGGTACGTATATATGATAGAATATTTTGAAGTCTAAATGCATAAATATAAGTAACTTTAACTTTTTTATTATAAGTAATAGAATAAAATGGCTTAGACAAAAATTTTCTTATTTTAAATATACTATCTGATGGCAAATGTAGATATTTTTTACAAAGTCAGGTTTACAAGATACGACTATCAACCTATAATTATTTTACTAAAATATAAACCGGTATTTTTTTTCTCTTTTCAACGATGTATTAGTTTTTATTAATGTATTGGAAAAACCCGAGTAAAATAAGAATTGAGAAATAATATTTATTCAAATATTAGGGGGCTATTTGAGAAAATAAATAAAATTTAACAATGTTGTACAACTTAAAAGCTATTATTATATTATATTACAAGAGGTGGTCTCCTGTGGATCCCTGTACTGCGACCTGTAGATCTATTTTACCCTCCAGATTTACTCCTATTCTAGGAGTCCGGTTTGTTTAATAAACTCCAGGGTATTTCTTCAGATCTAAATCTTTTAGCATATCCTGCTGTATCTTTTCTGCACCCAAGATATTACATCTGCTGTTCGTAAAGGCTTCACAGTGGCATATAAGGTGCTGAGAAGTTTCTTCCTCTTCACCACACCCCCTGCATGTTGGTTGTTATGTTAGTCCCATCCATGGGCGTAACTAGAAAATTTTTCTAGGATGGGGCCAGGCCCTTTCAGTTTGAAATGAAATGTAAATAGAAATCCCATTCGTTGTATGTACGCATTAAAAATGTGTTTTGAAAATCACTGTTCTAGAATATTCCAAAAAATTATTGAATATCCCATTAAATTCTAGAATATTTCGGAAAATTCTAGAGTATTCTATAAATTTTTGACAATTTTAAATAAGTATATAAAGGGTGGCTAACCTCAATTTAGTTTTATATAGCGATACAAACAGATAGAACTTTTTTGAAATTTCAGAAAAATTCTAGAACGTTAAAGAACTTTATGGAAAAGGAAGTTCTAAAACATTCTGGAATTTTATTGAAAATTCCAGAACTCGAAATTCTGAACTTTCTGAAACATTCTAGAACTCTCTGGAACTTTATGAAAATCTTCTTATACTTTTATGTACATTTTAGATTATTTTGGAACATATAAGAAACTTTTCGAACTCTCCGGAATATTTTCGTATACCTATAATGTGGATTGTTTTGAAATTTTCTACGTGAAAACTTTTAGCCATCGCTTGACTCTTGTGCCATTGATTCAGCAATGTTTTTATTCCCAGCTTAAACTGTCTCCGCTGAGATTCCGAAAGTCGGTTCTGGTCCTCTGAAAGGAAAACTTGTCCCCTTCTTAGGAGTATTTAGACAGTCTTTGATGCCAAATTAAATATTCTGTCCAACCATATCAAAAACTCCTACTATAAGGTACGTTCTATTGGTGTCAGAAATCTTCCTACTTCTACTCCTAGTAGAACATCTATGGTCGTTCTTTTGCGTCAAAAAAATCGAAATATTTCTACGAATCATTCCAACTTCAGAGTTGGAAGCGTTGGTAGGAAGACATATAGAGTGGAGATAAATTCAAAATTTTAATAACCGACTGTCGCGCGTACATTTCTGTCACATTTGTGAATGTTTTTAGTGGACTGTGCTCAACAAAAATATCTCCTTTACGTTTTTGTTATTTAATATATTTTTATATAATTATAATTTCTGTAATATTTGCATAATAACATTTCGAAGATCCAAAATAACCATACAAAGTTATCTTTAGTTGTTAACTAACAATAACACATAGCCACTGTCACTGTTCTATTGTATTTATTTTTTTACTTGACAGCACTTGACAGTTATTTGCTACTAAGCGTTCTATTGCTTTGAGAATATTCTTATTCTAGTAGGAATATTTCTGACACCGATAGTACGTACCTAATGTCTTGCGGGACAGATGATATTTGTAAAAAAATGGTTTTCCCATGTTGAACGCCTATGTCACGGTTTTCAGTGTTCACATTGTATATTATAAGTATGAGCGAACAACAAAATTATTTCAAATAAAATATTGAAAATGTCAAACCTGACAAAGTTCTGTTATACTCCACTATATATCAAATTAGAAAATTAAATCCCTATGTTTACTATTGACGACGTAGGGATCAAGTCGTGGAAACGGACTTTATACATATCTAATATATGAAATGTATGACAGATGTCAAGTTTTGTAGAGAAATACATTTTGTTATTTGAAAAAGTGTAAGTGATATAATGAACTATGAATCTTGATAACGTACTACCACATTTAGGAGATTTCGGGAGATATCAAGTCCTTTTAATTGTATTCGTTGTCATTCCTTGCACTTTACCATGCAGTATAATATCGTACCAACAAATATTCACTACGTTGCCTGTACCATTTTGGTGCAAAGTTCCAGAGCTAGATTCTTTGGATCCAGAACAAAGAAGAAAACTAGGCATACCCATGAAAGAGGATAATCGTACTTGGGAACAATGTAAGAGATACTCGATGAATTGGTCAACAATTGATATTACCAGTAGCGAAGCTGATCCGTCTTGGAAAACAGAGTCTTGTAAAGATGGCTTCGAGTATGATACGAGCGAAATACCGGCTACTATAGTCACAAAATTTGATCTAGTGTGCGATGATGATATAAAGGTTCCCATAGGACTTTGTGTACTATACTGGGGAAACTTGTGCGGCCTGATTATATTTGGTTTCCTCACGGATAAATACGGAAGAAGGAAAACATATTTTATGATCGTCACTACTATACTCATTGGAAATATATTAACACTTACCTGTGTTAACTATTGGATGTGGTTGTTCGGCAGATTTATAAGTGGTAGTACCATATCCGCTTCATTCCAAGCACCATTCATCTTAGGTTTGGAATTCGTGTCACCAAAATACCGATCCCTAGTAAATCTTCTTATCTGCATTTGCTACTCTGTTGGCTTTACCGCTCTTACTGGTATAGCTTATTTCGTACGGGACTGGTTCTATCAGACCCTTATAACTACTATACCATTCGCCTGTTACTATTTATTCTGGTTCTGCTTTCCGGATTCTCCGCGATGGCTTATACTCAAAGGCAGAACCGAGGAAGCATATAAAATCCTTGAAACTATTGCGCGGGTCAACAAAGCCGAGCCGCCTGGCGGTACCCGCGCGTTCTTAGCAAATACGATATCGAGGGTACCTGCTCATCGCAGGATGTCAAAAAGGAGAACTCCGCATATAGAAGATCTGTGCATGAGTCCGAATATGGGAGTTATATATTTATTAATTATTCTTAATTGGATTATAATAATGAGTGTGTACGTTCAAATTAATTATCTGGCTCCGTCTTTGGGGAGTAACACGTACATGTCTATGGCTCTCATAGCTGCAGTTGAAATTCCAAGTTATATCACAATGTATTTCACAATGAACACCTTTGGAAGAAGAATTATAACTTTTATAACATGCTTGTTTGCTAGTATTTGTGCCTTGGTTATTGTTGGGTTACCTCAGGTTGAAAAGGACGCAGTATTGGGAGTATTTCTCGTTTGTAAGTTTATGTCGTGTATCGCAGCGGGTTTATTTTATTTGTACGCCGGGGAGCTAATTCCAACGGAACTGCGTGGTTTTGGCATAGGACTAGCGGCAAATATAGGAGCTATTGGGATTAGTGTGACACCCTACATCAACTATTTGGGAAAAGATAACTTAAAGATTCCTGTAGCAGTTTTAGGCACTGTGATGTTAATAGCAAGTTTCTCAGTGTTGAGACTACCAGAAACTCTCAACCAACCATTACCAGAAAATGTAGAAGACGCAGAAATCTTTGGAAGAACCTGGACAACCAGAGATTGTTTAAAATGCCTATTTTTCTGTTTCAAAAGACCATCACATGTAACAAATGTATCAAATGCACTAAACGCACCAAACGCACCAAACGCACCAAATCCACCAAATGCACCAAATGCACCAGACCAGTGACAGAGAGCACAAGTCCTACTTCGCCCTTGCAGATATATAATAAAATGTTTCCAGGACCATTGTTTTAAATGTAATTGTATTTCCTTCATTAAAAATAATCTTGATTTTGAAGTCAACATGTGTCTTTAATAGAACAGAATACTTGCTCCTATAAATTGTTAACAAATTCCGTCATATCCACTCCAAGCGGTGCCAAAATATACGATCCATAACAAAATTACCAAAAGAACACAATATTCCTAATATAAAACGAACATCACAAAACTCAGGGCTGCTTTATGAAAACTTAGTCGTTTATTTCTTTTGAGTTTTTCATTGAGTTGCCGATATCACCACAATGCATTGCAGATCATGATCACATGTAACTCCTAGAGAACCATTGCACAGACAAACATAGGTTCATTATGTACTCCGTATTAATATACTAGAAGCAGTCGCATTTCCATTATATATTACAACTCTTGGGAATATAGACGAGTAAGTTTGCCGGGCCCATTCAAATAAACATTTATGTCAACTGTACTTGACACTGACATCTATCAATCATAATTGTCTTAATATAGTAGCTGTTTCCAAGGTTATAGCAAAGCTGGCTGCTTTATGAAATAATTTCTTTATAATGGGAGCGTTTGGGCAAAGCTTATCGTAGATGGCAGCAACGGACTAGCGTACGACGCCCGGGAATATTTGAATTGGTATCATCAAAGTTACAACTTTATAACATGTGAACTATTCAATATATATTTTTATTGAATATTATCTTTTCACTTTAATTAGTTTGTAATAGTTCATTTTGCACCTTC